>OY821520.1:99768691-100153691 GCA_963682025.1 Cordilura impudica | reverse complement strand
TGTATCATAAATTTGTTTTAACAATTAATTAGTAGTTTATCATTGTAGTTTGCAATGACAATATTCTAGTGCGTCTGGGCACAAATAAATTGAAATTCGAAAGACATTATTACTTCGAAAATTATGGTGCGCATCGGCAGTACGACATTAATTTAGTCAATTTTATATATATGGCAGTCTATCGTATAAAGTACAGGTTCCAGCTACAAACTGGTAATTGAAGAAGACTCTAACGTTAATAAATCGTTTACTATTTGAGTGCTTAGGGGAATCAGATATCTTTATGTTATTGGAGACACTTGTCGACAGTAGCAATACTGGAAAATTTAATGCCAAATTCGAAAACTTTATTAATAAATGGAAACCAGCTCCACGTAATAGCACGTACGGAAGAAGGTATAAGAAGAAGATTTCTAGGTTGCCCGGCATTGACAGATTATGAAATTTGTGATATTCTAAATGGGAGAAGAGAGAAAAACTGAAATCCACCATTTTACCTTTTTGTAAAAATGCATTAACTTATAGAAAATTTTAATAGGTGAATTCAATTTAAAAAAATAATTTATTAGAAAGTGATATTAGTGAAAATTTACTAGCAATAAGCATTTTGGATGCTATAAACGAATCTGAAATTATGGCCAGTGATGAGATTTGCCCATTGTAAGATGTCAAAGAAAAAGTAAAATTTAAAACAGAATTTTCTTAGACTCTGGGCAAAGAGTATACTATTGTAAATGTTTATGACTGTATCTTAAATCAGAATTTCTTCATCAAATCGCGAAATCTTAAACTAAAATTTGCTATTTTTTCTAATATTTGAAGCTTTTTTACACAGCAGACAATGTTGTTTAGATAGATTTCGTTAAGCCATCTGAAATTACTACTATTCCGCCTCAAAATGCCTTTAAATGTTTTCAGGATATCTTTTTTCTCCTCTGTCAAAACGTTCGTTCAAATTACTGAGGATTGTGGATTCCGCAAACTAAAGACCTTTAAAAAAGTATACTCTGGACTCTGGATCTGCAGTGTTATAATATTTAATAGGACTGTGTAACTATACTTAAGAATTTCTAAGAATTATAAAAGTCAAGTTTATAAAAATAACTTTAAATAAAATATCATTAAATATCCTTCAGCATTTGAAAATAACTAATGAATAATTAATGATCTTTTAAACTGACTTGGTAAATATTTTTTTTAAATTGCTTTCTATTCATTAAACGACATCAATTCCCAGCATATCTCACAAGTAGCTGTAAGCCCAACAAAAAACAAAACTAACCTAACTCAATCGTAGTTCAAGTGGCTCAACATTTTATTGAACAACCAAAAAAATTTAACCAAAAAGTGAAAACTCATATATTTTGGATATAAGTACAACATCCCTTTAAATAAAACTTCACTCTTTTTAACGTCTTCTTGAAAAACATAATTTAAACATTGTAATAAAACTCGATATCTTATGATCTTATCAGCGATAGACGATTGTCAACATTTAGAATATTTGTAAAGAGGCTAAGAAAAATCTAAAGAACAGATTTCATCTAAAATTAATGATAAATTAAAGACTTAAAAAAAGGAATACAGTATTAAATTTGTATCAAAAAAAAAAAAAAGATAAAATGTAAATTTAAATGTTAGGATTTAGCTATAATAAAGAAAACTCTCTGGAAAATTATAAAATGCGTATTGTATTGAAAAGTACACTGAAAAGTGGAGGTATTTTACGAGTAACTATTCAGTAAAGAAGGGTATAACGGGCGAGGACAAATTACACTTTTTAAAAACGCCATAAAAATAGTTTATTAAAAAATATTTTCAAACTACAAAAGGTTAATAAAAAACAAGTAAGAAAATTATAGTCGGTCTAAACCGACAATTCAACACCATATACCATGCGTTTAAAGAACCTATCTCTTAGATCCAACTAATTAGATAGAAAATAAGCACAAACGAAATCTAAGTGGCATTGATATTAATTTATTTTGGCCTTCGGATATGAAAAAGTTCATATCGGATACTATATTTAGGTCGAAAAATGGCCCGATTCTGACTATATTTCTTGCAAAAAAATATACAAACCAAATTTGAGAAAAAGTATCCCGCAGGGATCACGGCTGTCGGCAATTTTATTTCTTATAGTGTTCAACGCTGACGATCTCAATTTGATTATGACATCAGCGAAATAAAAATCTTACATCTTTTCAAAAATAGAAGCAACTGGTGTGAGTTCTCTGGAGCCAACCTATCAGCCACCAAAAATGTCAATGTAGATTATCAGAATTTAACACACTCATGATCACATATTTTTCGTAGCATCTTTCCTATACAAACGACAAAATATTGTCAAACGCCTTTATAGCCTCAAACTTAACTGTAATACAAACACCCTTATATCGATCATAAGAGCTCTCATATTACACTGGTCTACAAATTTAAATAAAACAAGCAAGAAAATTATAGTCGGTCTAGACCGACCATATGATACCCTATACCATGGTTTAGAAACCCTATCTCTTCGGTCCAAATAACTGGATATAGAAAATAAGCAAAAATCAAATTTGAGTGGCATTGTTATTATTTATTTTCGGCTGCAGATATGAAAAAGTTCAAATCAGGTGCTATATTTATAAGTGGACTAGGTCAAAAAAAAATGACCGATTCTGACCATATTTCGAAAAGTCACTTATATTTTGAAAAAATATACACAAACTAAATTTGAGAAAAATCTGTGCAATATTTTTGTTTTTTTGATAGATTTAAGTGAAGATCGGGAAGCAGCTCTATATGGGGCCTATGACTAAGAATTGTATAATAGGGATTATTTTTGGACTACTGATTAACGGATACAATAAACACATAAAAACCCAATTTTACTAAGATCTATATGATAATTTGGATCTTATGGCAATTTATGTCGATTTCATAGGGGTCATTTGTATGGGGACTAGGTCTGAACATGGACCGATTTTCACCAATTTTAATAGCATTCATCCTATGGCCCACAAAAGCTTATATACCTAATCTCACCGAAATACATTCATATTTGCGACCTGTACTTTGATTACAAGGTTTACATGGACACACAGACGGACGGACGAACGGACATCGCTAAAACGACTCAGAAAGTGATTCTGAGCCGATCGGTATAATAAACAAGTAAGAAAATTATAGTCGGTCTAGACCGACTATACGATACCCTATACCATGCGTTTAGAGACCCTATCTCTTAGGCCCAACTAATTGGACATAGAAAATAAGCATAAATCAAATTTGAGTGGCAATTATATTAATTTTTTTGGCTGCAGATATGAAAAAGTTCATATCGGTTGCTATGTCTATATGGGGACTTGGTCCAAAAATGGACCGATCCTGACCATGGTTGGTAAAGTCTCTTGTAAAGAGTTTTTCAATAAGAGCGCTACAAAAGTTTTTTTAAATAAAACAAAAACGGTTTTGGATATCAATGAAATTCTTTATTTCTGTGAAAGTACGTTCGATGCCATTATGTATGGAAATCGATCTGTTTTGCATGGCCACCACGGGCACGCTTGCAGAAGTCCAGACGCTGAACCCAATTTTCGACAGTTTTCAAGCATAAATCGGCCGATACTACTGCAATTTCACGTTCAGCATTCGTACGAAGTTCATCAATCGTCGCTGGCATGTTGGCATGGACCATAGACTTGACGTAGCCCAACAGGAAATAATCCAACGGCGTCAAATCGCGCGACCGAAGCGGCCAATCGACTGGACCATTTCGTGAGATAACACGTTCTCCAAACTTGGTTTCCAATAAATTGATTGTGACATTCGCTGTGTGGCTTGTGGCGCCGTTCTGTTGGAACCACATGTCCTCCAAGTCCATAGCATCCAATTGGGGCCAAAAATATTCGGTTATCATTGAACGGTAGCGATTCCCATTCACAGTAGCGTGCCGGTCTTGATCATCACGGAAGAAGTACGGCCCAATGATGCCGCCGGCCCATAAACCGCACCAAACCGTAATTTTTTCGGGATGCAATGATGACTCATGGAGTACGTGTGAATTGCTGTCTGATCAGTAACGCATATTTTGTTTATTGACGAAGCCATTCAGCCAGAAATGAGCCTCATCGCTGAAGATGATTTTTCGATGAAAATCCGAATCATTTTCAAGTTGTTGCTCAGCCCAATTCACGAACATACGGCGCTTCTGGTGGTCATGCGACTTCAGTTCTTGCGTTAATTTGATCTTGTGAGGATGTAGGCCAAGATCTTTTCCCAAAATTCGCCACAACGACGTCACAGAGATGCCCAACGCTTGAGAACGACGTGTGAGAGATATATTTGGGCTTTCTTCAACTGAAGCCTCAGCGGCAGCAATATTCTCGACACTACGGGCACTTCTTTGTCTCACTGGCACGGGAACATTTTGTACTGTGCCTGTGGATTCCAATTTTTCCACTAGACGCTCAACTGTTGATCTGCTAGGACGATTATGACGTCCATAAATTGGACGTATCGCTCTTAACGTTGAGGCCACTGACTCCGAATTTCGGTAGTAAATTTTAATAATTTCGACTCGTTGTTGGCTCGTATATCTTTCCATCATGAAATGGCAAACTTTACTGAAGAGAAATGTCAAAAGAGCGGCAGGAAATATGGCATCGATTGCTGTCCCTGTCTTTCTACTTTTGTAGCGTCCCTGTTGAAAAACCCTTTATTTTGCGAAAATATATACAAACAAAATTTGAGTTGAATCAGTGCAATATTTTTGTTTTTTTGATAGATTTAAGTGAAGACCGGGAAGCAGCTCTATATGGGGCCTATGACTAAGAGTTGTCCCGTAGGGATCGTTTTTAGACTACTCATTAATGGATGTAATAAACACATACAAACCCAATTTGACTAAGATCTATACGACAATTTGAATCTTATGGCAATTTATGTCGATTTTATAGGGGTCATTTGTATGGGGGCTAGGTCTGAACATGGACCGATTCTCACCAATTTCAATAGCGTTCATCCCATGGCCGACGAAAGCTTATATATCAAACTTCATCAAAATATATTCATATTTGCGACCTGCAGCTTGATTACAAGCTTTACATGGACTTCTGATTTGCTCGGTATAATAAAAGATGGGTCTATGTCAAATATTTTTGGTTGTTACAAACAGCAGCACAAAGTCATTATACCGAAACCACATAGTGGTATAGGGTATGATTATACATATGCTGTGTATGTGTTTATTAAATTTGTTAATGAGTTTGTTATCTTCATTCACAATAATAATAAACCAAAAAAGTGTTGGCTTGTGAATTGGCTAAGTTGAAAAATAAAGTTGCCTCGAAATTGCACTCGAATTTTGAGCGCTTTAGTCTGCTAGTATCCATAAATAATTTAAGACACAAAAAACTATTTCGTTTGGCAGGCTCTTTTAGTTACGAGAAAACCAGTAGTTCGTATGTGGCAACCGGTATAGTTAATACCAATTTGTACATTAAAGAATGATAAGCGGATTCCAGCTCTCGAAATTCGAGTGCAAATTTTAGGAAATTTTATTTTTTAGTTTTTATGTATTGTCGATCTTGTGTTGTAATAATAATTAGTTATTTATAGTTCGGTTCGAGATCATGTATAATTTTCTAATACTAGAAAAGATAATACTTTATGCAATGTAAGAGAAAATTGGAAAAAATTGAAGACAGCGCTAGATGGAGTAGCTACTTTCGAACAAAGCGACTTGTTCATCTTCTGCATCCTTCAGCCTATTGCTTCAACTCATGCTTAATCAACTGTTTAACTCAACATTAGAAAGAAAAGAACATGAGAAATGATTTTTCTTTCTTTTCATACGAGAGTTAGAACGAACAAGCAGAGTTTTTTCCAATTTATAGCTTTCTCTACATTAACATCGCTTTGATCAATTATAAATCTCGTAATGAGAAAAAAGCTCTTTTTGTTTTGCCAACCGTCCCATAGATGGGAACTGTAATGGCATGTGAAAATCTTAACAGATTTATCACAATTGCATTGGACCGTATGTTTTGTATGTTAGTTTTTATGTATTGATTAAGCATGAGTTGAAGCAATAGGCAGAAGGATGCTGAAGATGAACAAGTCGCTTTGTTCGAAAGTAGCTACTCCCTCTAGCGCTGTCTTCAATTTTTTCCAAATTTCTCTTACATTGCATAAAGTATTATCTTTTCTAGTATTAGAAATTTTATTTTTTCATTAAATTTTATTCTTTCTTTGTTTTTATACCCTATACCACCATATGGTTTGGGTATAAAGACTTTGTAATGCTGTTTGTAACTACCAAAAATATTTGACCTAGACCCATCTTTTATTATAGATATGGATCGACTCAGAATCACTTTCTGAATCGATGTAAACCTTGTAATCAAACTACAGGTCGCAAACATGAATATATTTTAATGATATTTGGTAAATAAGCTTTTATCGGCCATATGATCAACGCTATTGAAATTGGTGAAATTCGGTCCATGTTCAGACCCAGTCCCCATACAAATGACACCTGTGACATCAACTTAAATTGCCACAAGATCCAAATATAGATCTCGGTCAAATTGGGCTTGTGTATGTTTATTACATCCATTTATGAGTTGTGCAAAAATAAACCTCATATGGCAATTCTTTGTCATAGTTCCCATATAAAGATGCTTCCCGATTTTCACTTAAATCGATCCAAAAACAGTTTTGTCTGTATATATTTTTTTGGAAATATAAGTGGCTTTACCAAATATGGTAAGGATCGGTCCATTTTTCGACCTAGTCCCCATATAAATATAGCTTCCGATATGAACTTTTTCATATCTGCAGTCAAAAATAAATTAATAACAATGCCACTCAAATCTGGTTTATGCTTATTTTCTATATCCACTTAGTTGGACCGAAGAGATAGGGTCTCTAAACGCATGGTATAGGGTATCGTATAGTCGGTCCAGATCGACTATAATTTTTTGCCTGTTTTAATCTATATATATACAAAAATTATGAATACTTAAATAAAATTCATAAAATTGTGAATTTTTAAATAAAATTCATTACATTTCATTTTGAATATATCTTGAACACACAGAAGATATATAACTCGTTTTGTTACAAAATAATTTTACAAGAGCCTAAAGGTATGCCAATCAATTTTAGTCAATTCGCAATTCAACACAAATTCAATAAACATACACATCGTATAGTTTTTTTTATTTGAAGCTTAAATATGTGCTTTATGTATGTGTTAGCAGCAATTTTAAATTAATTTTACTCCAAAAAAATGTTCCAGATGTTACAAATCTGTAAATATGATTGACAGTTAAAAATAAATACCTTTCAAATGATATATTTTTTGTCAAAATCGATTGATATCTTAAACCGTAAAATTGGTCACAAGAAATTGCCTTGCATACTAATATTAAACAATGATCGCAAAAGAGACTGTTTCCATTCCTAACGCAGTATCAGCTATTGAATGGTACAAAAAAAAACTAAGGCCCATAGAAAGATTTGGTCTTTTGTAAAAAGAATGATGAAAAACAAAAAAATCGCCAACAATTCCAAACTTGTGGCTCGGATATTGCCTGTGTCCAGTAAAAAGTATAAACAGTGTTGTAATTCATAATTGGGACTTCAAAAACCAGAAGGAAACCAAAAATTTTGTTACAGTTTTGGGAAAATTGTTTTGCTAAGATTTGCTAAGAGGAAATTACCGTATTTGAAACACATAAATATTTCTAAGGGTTAAAGTTCTGTGATGCTACATTAAGTTTGACCTGTGATTTTGCGTGTACTGTGTTGTCAATATTTAGTTAATTATTTATTTATATTTTTTTAAATTCTGTGTACTAATGTCCAGTTTTTTATTTACAAATAAATTTTACAAATTATATTCCCTGACAATGTAACAAAGAATCATTTTATAATAAATTTACGCTCCTCAGGAAGTTTGAATAAAGCAAACGAAACGTCGAGCAGAAACATGACATTAAATTGATTTTTATTTACACATAAAAACTGATTATTGACCAAAATAGCCCGTAAGGTAACCCCCCCTTTTAATTCTAATTAGTATTTTGAAATATTTCTGAGCTCTTGACGTAAGAGTCGGTTGTTACAAAAATTTTCCTTTCTAGTCAATGTCCAGTGTTATCCATTATTTCTGTCCCTGTATTTACGTTGGCAGCAGTAATTAATGGGTTTATTTCTTAATTACGAACACATCATAAATTTTAGTTTAATACTGATTTTTTGTTGTTGTTTTTTTTTATAAAGAATAATGATCTTGTACAAGCTGTGGTTACATAAGTTATCTTTCATAGAAGAAACCATCAGGGTGCGATTGAACTTGAAGTCATTGATTCCGATGATGATTTGATATGTTTCAGTCTCTAGTTTGATTATGTCAATGAAGTTGTTGGCATCGTCTCGTCTTCTGTAAAGATAGACTTCAATCATCCACAGCAATGCGTGAGTTCTCTGCCATCAACCTACGTTGTTGTTTATTATGAAATATTGATCAGTTTTACACCATAAACTTGTCTTGTTAATTTAACAACTTAATTTTTTGATTTTTTTTTTTTACTTTTATAAATCAGTCGAGAATTTTTGTAGAATTTACATGACACTTTAAATAAATTGTTTATTAAAATATCATCAATTTTGATGTTGAGAAGTGTTAATTTTTATAAAGTAATTTTAAAACAAATTTTTTATGTAAAATATGAAAACTACAGTTGTGGCCATAATATCAGTAGTAATTGAGAAGTTTCCCAGTATATAAGATTTTAAAAATCGATTGGCTTTTATTATTCTTAAAACGGGTGTACTCCACGCTTTATTAAAATTTCAACTTTGTTCACAAAGGCAAAGTAATACAGATTTTTGTACGGCAGATTAAGGCTGAGCCTTTCTTTGAAAAGGTATAGAATAATACTCGTACACATACTTGTAACCGCCCTTTCATCAGCCGAACTATGATGTTGTATTATAATTAGTTTATTTAAATATATAAAATATTAAAATTTTACTTAAGCACATTCATTTCCAGGAATAAAAACCTTTTCTTAAAACAATTTAAAAATATATAACAAGTAGTATAAAATTTAAATTTTTTCAATTCAAACACTCTGCTCACCTCTGATCCTAACAAAATAATTATTTCAGTTCCACTATATATGCCTACATAAATACAAAAATCCCATTTCTAATTAAGTCTTTCAATTTAAAACAAAAAAAAATATTTTTTTCAAAATCCAAAAAAAAGAGAAGAAAGAAAAACATCGCATTAACCAATAAGAAGCCAAAGAAAATAAAAATTCAAGATCTAAAAGATAAACAATCTAATGATATAAGTTAAGATAGTCAAAGATAGATATCACGGCCAATACAACCGACCGACTGACACTCATATATTAAAAATAAAAAAAACCAGCACCAAGAACAACATTAAACGTTTTCAGAAGCTGTTACACGGGTGAACGCCTGCTGTGGTTGCCTGGTTGTACAACGACGTAGCATGAATGTGGCTGGCAGCAGAATGAAGCAAAAGCAGCAAATGAAACTCAAGTGTTTGAACTTAACACACATATACGAACAGACATTATTACAACTCCAAATACTACGTAGTAGCTACGCTAGGTTGGGACCAGACATTAGCTGGTGTAATTTTAAAAACTAAAGGTGCTGCAAGCAGACATCTTACGTGATATGTGGCTAAAGGGTCTGCTTTTTTATCTTTATATGTGTTATACATTCCAAAAATAAGATTATTTACATACGTTTAAATAAACTGAACTAAAAAAGGAAGCAATTTATATTCGGTCTAGACCAACTATACGATACCCTACGCCAAGATTTTCGAGAAAGGATCATAGGTCAAACTAACAAGATATATAAATAAACGATATTTAAATGGCATTTTTATGAATTCCTTGCTGTAGATATAAAAAAGTGTATACCGGGTGCTATTTTCGAAAAGGGACTAGTTCAAAAAATGAACCGATCATGATCATATTTAGTAAAATTACTTATTTTCCTTTCAATGGTGCGTGGTAAAGAAGAGAAAGCATATATTTCAAAAATTCATAACTGCACTGTATTCTTAATCGGACCGGTTTCTGGCATTTCAGCCTTCATCAACGATTTATTGAATATTGTGATAATTGTTATGTTTTAATTGAATAGATTGTTTCTATATGAAAATTTTTCTACTTAGGGCGGTCGTGAGGTTTGAACCATGAACCTTCACATACACTCGTACTTGCACTTTTTGGTCAGCGGTTTAACACACTCACCTAAAGTCAGGCCTACGAGCAGTGTAGTTAGATTCAGTTTTCGTACAATACAGCTTTCAGAAGATATAACTCTGTCCAAACAAACAATCGTTATTTTTGAATTTTGAATTTTTTTTGCATTTATACTTCTAATTTCCACTATTCTCAGTTTTCGTAATAGTTGTCATATGTGATGTATTTTCCGCAGACATATGTAAACTAAATTTGAGAAAAATCTCATATGTAATACTTTTGTTTTTTTTTTTTATCAGATTTAAAGGAAGATCGAAAATAAGCTTTCTATGAGCATTATGAATTACCCTTAAAGTAGTAAAAAAGTCCGCAGGGACCTATAAAAAATTGTATGGCATTTTGCTTGATGGGGTTTTGATTGTTGGGGTGTTGGTTGTTAATTTTAGATTAGACTTTTAGAGAGTAGACTTTATCAACAAATTTGTATGGAAAATGTACAATAAAGTCTACTTGAAGTACACTTAAATTCTTTTGCATACGGCCCTCTATCTGTAATATTAATAGGCTAGCCGATCTTTTGTTACCGATGTTTTGTTCTACCGAAAGGAAATTCTTTTTAGCTGTTCACCAGATTTACAAATTTTTTAATTTTTTCCTTTATTTTGAGTAAATTGCATTTAAAGTTACTACTAACACATGCATAAAATTACACATATGCTATGTGTGTATTTATTAAATTTTGTTAATGTATTTGTTAATGAGTTTGTTATCTTCATTCACAATAATAATGAACCAAAAAAGTGTTGGTTTGTGAATTGGATAAGTTGAGAGATAAAGTTTCGTAGAAATTGCACTCGAATTTCGAGCGCTGGAATCTGCTAGTCCTTATAAATATAGTAAAAATTACGTGTTTATGTGTTTGTTTGTTATCTTTTCACGCCAAAACTACTGAACGGAATCACATGAAATTTGGCAGACAGATAGTGCTTTCCCTGCAGGGAGCTACATGTTATACTAGATTTTGATTGGATACCACGCCCCTTTTTACACCCACTTTGTGTAACATTATAAAACCTATATTTCGCAACCACACCTAAATTATTGAATCGATTACATGAAAATTTCGCACACAGGTGCTGCCTTTCAAAAGAATACTGTGCCATACAAGGTCTTGATTGGATGTCAAACCCACTTAAAATATATTTTTTGAAATTCATTTTTTTTGCAAAGATATTATTTAGCTCTCACTATAATATTATAAGGTCTATTGCCTGCACACAGGCATTTACCATTTAAGTCTTTGGCAACCAGAGTATACTTGATGTGCATGATCTCAAGGCTTCCGTAAATGCATTGATTAAATTATTTTGCCATATCTACTTTTATAAAAGCATTCATATTTCATTTGTTTTCCATATTCAACACACTTAGTTCAAAGATAATTCAAATACTAATAGAACTTACTTCAACTCGAAACATTATAAAAGTACCGACGTGTTTTACAGATTTCAAAACCATTAAGAGCTGGGAATACGATTTACAAACTGGGACCTAACCATGGAAGAAGCCGTGTTATGTTCTTCTCAATGGAAACTGAGGTAGCTTTTTTTGAATTTTAATTGGTGTGTGTGGGTTATCGAAACCATTGGAACTCTGGCAAGATTACATGAATGATTTGTCTGAAGACATTCTTCGTAGAAGACAAGTAATTAATTCTGATGCCATATTTACACCTACAACGACGCTCTATTTATTACTGAGGACAAATTGATATCGATAGTGGAGAAAAAAAACAGTCCAGTTTGATATTCCACGGTAAATTAGATCACAAAATGTGGCCGATGAGCAAGAGCAGCCTCATTGTAATGAATGCAGAATCGCGGAAAAGATGCCAACATCGCCATTGCAGTAGCTTCCTCAGGGGTTGCGGCAACTCTTCGAAGCGGTGTAAGAACTGCACACTCTGTTCTCAAATTACCCCAGAGCGAGGCCTCCACTTACAACATTCGAAAAAAATATCAGTTTGGGAGTTTCTCTACGAAGATGCAAATTACTGGTATGGCACGAGTGCACCATGTCTCACAAGCGTGCAACTGAGACCTTAACTCGAAGTTTGCAGGACGTCCGCAGTCGCAAGACACTTATGGGCCGCTTTTTGGAGAAGATTTTCACCAAAAACTGCCTGTCTTTCCAAGTTCGGTATCTAGATTAAGCCTTTCCATCTATATGCGAGTGCATCTGTTTAATTATTCCAATGCTGAAATACATGCAGCAGAATTACCAAAGTGGTTAAACACATTAATGAAAAAATAGCATTTAAACCAGCATTCTGCAATTTGGTATCCTCTGCAGAACAACCACAGTCTATCGGGAAATCAATCGAAAAATGCCCGACAAATCCTGGTTTTGCGAAAGAGCACTTTTAGCACCCAAAAAAATATCCATGGATCACATTAACCGTCAAATTCGGTGTCAAATTTCCGTCATCTGGACAGTATACAAATCTATTGATACCATTATGTCTGAAGAGCCATGCGCTATTTACCCCTGAGCTTCTCAATTCTATTGAGTTGTCGAGAGTACCACCCCACAAACTGGAACTTAAAGCCGGAGATGCAGTTATTCTTAAACAGAATCTAATGCGAAAATCTCATAGCAGCAACTATATTAACAGGCTCAGCAAAAAAAGAGGATGTTTCCCCTCCACGAATGCCCCTTATACCAGCTGATTTACCAGTTCAGTTCAAACGCCTGCAAATTCCAGTCAAGTTTGCATTTGTCATTAGAGTAAATTAGATCCAGGACAAGCATTAACAATCGCCAGTTTACATTTATAGACACAATGCTTTTCGCATGAGTAACTATATGTCGCATGCTCACGAGTTTGAAGCGGTCAAAATTTGCGCATATTTACGCAAAACGGAAAAACTTTGAACATTGTTGATAGGAGCGTTCTTTAATCTATGTGATTCTTGTCATCTACAATATTAATAGGCTAGCCGATCCTTTATTACCGATGTTTTGTTCTACCGTTTTATCCCGATTTTGACCAAAGGTATATTATTTGAAAGGTATTTATGTATTTTTAGCTGTTCACCAGATTTACAGATTTTTAAATTTTTTCCTTAGTTTGAGTAAATTGCATTTAAAATTGCTACTAACACATATGTACATAAAATTATAAAGGGTTTTTCAATAAGAGCGCTACAAAAGTTTTTTTAAATAAAACAAAAACGGTTTTGGATATCAATGAAATTCTTTAATCTTTGGAAAGTACGTTCGATGCCATTATGTATGGAAATCGATCTCTTTTGCATGGCCACCACGGGCACGCTTGCAGAAGTCCAGACGCTGAACCCAATTTTCGGCGGTTTTCAAGCATAAATCGACCGATACTGCTGCAATTTCATGTTCGATATTCGTACGAAGTTCATCAATCGTCGCTGGCTTGTTGGCATAGACCATAGACTTGACGTAGCCCCACAGGAAATAGTCCAACGGCGTCAAATCGCACGACCGAGGCGGCCAATCGACTGGACCATTTCGTGAGATAACACGTTCTCCAAACTTGGTTTCCAATAAATTGATTGTGACATTCGCTGTTTGGCTTGTGGCGCCATTCTGTTGGAACCACACGTCCTCGAAGTCCATATCATCCAATTGGGGCCAAAAATATTCGGTTATCATTGAACGGTAGCGATTCCCATTCACAGTAACGTGCCGGTCTTGATCATCACGGAAGAAGTACGGCCCAATGACGCCGCCGGCCCATAAACCGCACCAAACCGTAATTTTTTCGGGATGCAATGATAAATCATGGAGTATGTGTGGATTCCTGTCTGACCAATAACGCATATTTTGTTTATTGACGCAGCCATTCAGCCAGAAATGAGCCTCATCGCTGAAGATGATTTTTCGATGAAAATCCGAATCATTTTCAAGTTGTTGCTCAGCCCAATTCACGAACATACGACGCTTCTGGTGGTCAAGCGGCTTCAGTTCTTGCGTCAATTTGATCTTGTAAGGATGTAGGCCAAGATCTTTTCGCAAAATTCGCCACAACGACGTCACAGAGATGCCCAACGCTTGAGAACGACGTGTGAGAGATACATTTGGGCTTTCTTCAACTGAAGCTTCAGCGGTAGCAATATTCTCGACACTACGGGCACTTCTTTGTCTCACTGGCACGGGAACATTTTGTACTGTGCCTGTGGATTCAAATTTTTCCAGTAGACGCTCAATTGTTGATCTGCTAGGACGATTATGACGACGTAGCGCTCTTAACGTTGAGGCCACTGACTCCGAATTTCGGTAGTAAATTTTAATAATTTCGACTCGTTGTTGGCTCGTATATCTTTCCATCATGAAATGGCAAACCTTACTGAAGAGAAATGTTAAAAGAGCGGCAAGAAATATGGCGTCGTTTGAAAACCCCTTTATATTAGAGCATGGGTTGGGTTCCACAGTTCCTTAGCAAGCATTCAATGAAAAAATAAATACAGGTAAAAAAAAAACACAAGTCAACAAAACTCATTAGCGATTTCTTCTAAAAATAGCACAAAGTTCGTAGGGACCTTTTTACTAAACGTAGTATCGCTTCAAAACCAGCAATAATTGTTTCAGCACACTTTTTTTCTTGGAATTCATGTACAGTTCGGGTATTCAACCAACAAATCATCAAGGAGTTGTGGGAAAAAAATAGATCCCAAGCGACCTTCTCACAAACAAAAGAATTAAAAATCCTAATTTGGACGAGAACTATAGTTTTCAACATGCAGCAATTTTCACCAAATTCAATAAAGTGCAAGCTATGGCCAATAGAATATATTCATATATCAGACCTGTAGCTTGATTATAAGACAGACAGACGAACGGACGGACGGACGGATATCGGTAAATCGATCATAAAATTTTTCTGAGATGATTATTATACCTAAAGGTGGGGGTTGGTAAGATATTTTTGGTAGTAATCCTTGCAAAAAAGAGCATTCAAAGAAGTCAAATAGATGATTTTCTGGGAAGCCGTGTTTGATGAAAAGTTAAATCATTACCAATGAATACTTTATAGGTTTATTCCAGGAGGATATTTATATTTTTCCGAGAAGTAACTAATTGTCTAGTACTTGGAAGTCATGAAAAATCACTTCTTCTGAATATAAGTGTGGTGTTATGAATAGGTGGTGTTATAAATATGTGCTGGTTAAAGGCTAACTATTTGGGGTGTGGTCCTTGCAACCGGCAGAGTTTGCCACTGGTTGTGCTTGTGGTGTCCTGTGTTATGTATTTAGGAGTGTGGGGTTTTACAACCGGCAGAGTTTGCCACTGGTTGTGCTATTGCATTTGCCGATCTTACTATTGTAAGGGCAAATGGAAACTTTTGTAATAAAACTAAGGCAGTTGTTGCCGATTTAGTGTTTAAAATTCAAGTCTGTTTTATTTTGGGTTTTACACCCTTTTTATACAATTTGTCATGATCTAACTTATTCTAGCATATAGTTAGTGTTACATTTGTTTCACTCAGTACTATGAAGGATCGTATTGCTTTATTCTACATTCCAATTACAATGTTATTTGCTTGGTATGCACTCAAATAATATGAGTCACTCACATATTATTTGTTACATATTTACATATGTACATGCCATGCATAGAACAGTTTGACTCATTATCGATATTGTCTGTTGCATATACACATTGTGTAAATGATATTTTAAATTGTCATCGATACTATTGATTGTCTGTTCTATGTATCATGTATGCATTGTAGACATGTGTGGTACACTACACCCTTACCCTTAAGAGAAAAATTAGGGAGGTAATTTTTAACTGCATAATTTTTCTTATCAACTTCATAATACCGTTACAAAATTTCTTAAATTTATTGGTTAAAATATTTATATACAATTTGTTATTAAAATATTGTATTAATTAACAATTATTCTTATGATATTTCTTAATATTCTATATATTTCTTTAAATTGTTATTGTGCAATTCTTTTTCTTTGCCATTATAATCTATAGTGGTGTTTACACCATTTCTCTTAACAATTTTATATGGTCCCTTATATGGACTTTGGTTTTTCTTTCTATTCTCTACTCTTATTAGAACTAAATCTCCTATATCTAGTTTAGGTTGGTTGCTATATTTATCCTTTTCAATTCTATTATTTTTTATACTAATTGTCATTTCTTTTGCTCTATTCAACGAGAATTGTAATCTAACTCGTAGTTCTCTAACGTAGTCGTCATAATTGTAGAATTTATTTTCATTTTCATTTTCTAGAATGTCAGATGGCAAGCATGGTAACTTTCCGTATACTAATTCAAATGGTGTGTAGCCTGTGTCAATGTGTGGTGCTGTATTATAGGCAAAAGTGAAATATGGAATCCACTTGTCCCATTCATAATCAGTTGCTGTTGTCAATAAAAACTCATTCAGAACTCTATGATTCCTCTCAACTGAACCTAGTGTTTGATGGTGATAGGGTGTTGAAAATGCTTGTTTTATCTGTAATAATGAGCATATGTTACGCATTATCTCATTTGTAAATTCTGTTCCCTTGTCTGACTTAAGTACCTTAAATTGACCATACTTCAAAATAAATTGTTCGACCAATGTTTTGGCTGTTGTAATTGCATCTTTTGTTGACATTGGGTGTGCAACAATGAATTTTGTCAGCTCACATTGCATTGTTAAAATGTATCGGTAATCATTTGAAATTCGAAGCGGTCCTACAGTGTCAATTGAAATCACTTCAAAACTGTTGCCTGGTGTGTTTGTTAGTGTGAATGGTTCCCTTATGTGTTTTGTTTGTTTGTTTTTGTTACACTTATCGCAATATGATACAAAACTCTTCACCATCTTATTCATGTTTTTCCAAATATACCGCTGTTTTAGTTTAATTACTGTTTTTCTTATACCCAAGTGGCCTGCATGGGTGGCATTATGAAATTCATCTATTAGTTTGTATTTTAATATTTCGTTTGTTATTCTCTTTGGGGCATTATATATTAATATTTTTAGTTGAGGACTTTTATCATTTATTTTTATCTTTGCATATGCTTCTTTTATTTCTTCTTTTGTATATACTTTAAATATTTTATCATTATTTGGTAGCGCTACTTCCTTTATATTTTCCTTTCTCATTTTAGATATCAGGTTCTTCAGTAACGAATCTAGTTTCGCTGAATTATTGCTGAATCTTGCTAGCTTTTCATTATATTTTCCATTATTAATATTTTGGGTACGTAATTTCTTCATGGTCGAAACTGGTTTCGATGAATTATCATTACGTCCTATGTGCACTATATTATTTTCAATTTTTATATCGATATCTTCTATATTCTCTATTTCATTAAATTGCAATTTCTTTATATTTTTGACGTCATTAATGGAGGTGCATTCCCATATTTGAAGTTGATCAGGCTTCTGAGAGTTACATGTTTCCAATTTATTTCTGTCTACACGTGTATTGTTTTCTTCATTATTTATCATTTTATACATATCTTTAGTTGTTGCCTCATTAATTTTATTTTTCATGGCCCGTGTTGTTACTAATATTTTTCTCTCTTTCTCTTCATGGTTTCGTGGTATCATCTGTTTTAATATATCTGAGTTAATTTCTATCCTGGAAAGTGCGTCAGCGTTAGTATTCATCTTTCCTTTTTTATAAACAATTGAAAAATCATAGTCACTTAAATCCAATCTAATTCTAGTCATCTTTGATGAAGGGTTTTTATGTGAAAATAGTGAGATTAAAGGTCTATGGTCTGTTACTACTATGAACTTTCTACCGTACAGGTAAGGTTTGAAAAAATTTATACTCCAATGAATTGCTAATAGTTCCTTTTCAATTATCGGTTTATTGATATCATGTTTTTGTAATGATTTACTAGCATATGAAATGGGTAAATCTTGGCCTATTTCGCCTTGGGATAAAACGGCTCCTAATGCATAGTTTGAAGCGTCGGTAGTTAAAATAAAAGGTTGTTCAAAATTTGGGTATTGTAGTACAGGGGGTTTCATTAACTTTTCTTTTAGTTTATCAAAAGCGTTTTGGCATTCTTCTGTCCATAAAAATTTTGCTTTCTTCTTTAATAGTGCATTTAGACTTTTGGCAATGTCAGCGAAATTTGGTATGAATTTTCTGTAGTAGTTGCAGAATGCAATGAATCGTCTTACTTCGTCCGTGTTTGTGGGTGTTGGATAATTTTTTATTACTTCGTACTTGGCTGGGTCTGTTTTCACACCGTCCTTTGTTATTAAATGTCCCAGATAGATTACTTCTGGTCTCAAAAAACAACATTTTTTTGGGTTAAGTTTTAGATTATACTGTTGTAACCTGTTCAATACTTTTATTAAATTTCGATTGTGATGTTGCAAACTACATCCGTACACGATAATGTCATCTACGTAAAGAAATGCTTCGGATTCTAGTCCCGAAAGTGCTATTGTAAGCATTCTCTGAAAACTATTTGAAGAAATTTTCAGTCCGAATGGCAGTCTTTTAAATTGATAGTGACCTTGCTGTGTAGAAAAAGCTGTTAATGCTCTAGAATCTTTGTCCAATTTGATTTGATGAAATGAACTAGTCATATCGAGTGTAGAAAACCATCTGGCTCTGCCTAATTTATCTAAAATGTCTTCTAATCTAGTTAATGGAAATTTGTCATTAACAATTTTGTCATTTAGTTTCCTAAAATCTACTACTAGTCTCCATTTCTTTTTGTTCTCCGTGTTCTTTTTTGGTACCAAAAGGAGTGGAGCATTGTATGGGCTGACTGATGATTCTATTATGTCATCATTAAGCATTTTCTGCACCTGTTCATTTATTATATTTGTGTGTGAATGTGGTAACCTGTAGTTCTTTATATATACGGGTGTGTTGTCTGAGGTTGTGATTTTCTGATTGTAAAAATTGTTGACTGTTAATTTTTCGTTTTCCAAGTGAAATACATTCTGATATTTTTTAAATATTTTTACTAATTCTGTTTTTTCATTATTGTCATTAGTATTTAATTGTAAGTCATCCAATATCTTTTCAAAACGTTCGTCGCTGTGTATGCTATTGTAATTTAATATGTTATAGTTTTTAAGTGGGTCAGTTTGAAGTTGAATACCCTTTAAAATTACCGCGTCGTTCGTTGTGTTTAATATTTTTATATGTGTCATGCCGCTTTTGGGTGCTATTGAATTACTTAGAAAAATTCCTTCCTTCAATTCATTATTGAATATGACGCAATCTTCTGTGAGGTTCAATTTTATTGCTTGGATAATTTCTGTTCTTGGTGGTATTGTTACATGCATTGTATCAAGTGCCTTCGCTTGCATGGGAAGTGTAATTGTTTCATCATTATTAAACAAAGAAATTGTATATGTTTCATAGTCGATTTTACCAAGGTATTTTCTCAAAAAATCTCTACCTAATATTCCGTCTGTTTCTATTGGAAAGTCTGATTTTACTAGTTGGAAAGAGTGTCTGTATATTTCGGTCGTTAGTGACAATTCTAATTTTATTTTGCCTAGAGAATAAATTTCTTCTGTAGTTATTCCTGTTAATTTACATTTTTCATCTGGTTCATATTGTTCGCCTTCAAAGTCTGTTTGCATTCGACAGAGTGATATGTCTGCGCCTGTATCTATGAGAAATGTTAGTTGTTTATTCTTGTATTTGGCGTATATAAAATTTGTGTTGTTGTCGGATACTTTAAATACTCTTAATTTTGGCCGTTCAGAATATCCATCTATTCCGGGCCTGACTCGTTTCCCGAAGTTTGTATAGTATGTATGTGTCCATTGTTTCTATTGTTATTGTTATTCTGGTTTCCCCCATTGTTTCTGTTGTTATTCCTAAAATTATTATTTCTACTGAAGTTAGTATTATTTCTGTTATCGTTATTGTTTCTATTAAAGTTCCTATCTGTGTTGTGCCTATTTCCAGTATTGGTGTAACTGTCATTTCTACTGAAACTTCTAGACGAGTTGTTATTTCTAGTCTGGTTCCGCTGTGAGTAATGTGGTCGTTCATTTCTAAAATGTAAAACTGAGTTATGATTTACTTTTCGCTCATTTTCCAATTCCAATGCGAGCTCGGATGCTTCTTGCAGATTATTAGGTCGAGCTGCGTATATGGTCGATTTAAAGTTCTCATTCAAACCTTTTTTAAAAATGTCTAAAGCTAATTTATTATTCAGTCTAATTATTACGTTTTTCTCTGCTTCTGTTACGTCATTTCCCAGTTCCTCGATACCTAACTTGTTTAGGTTATCTATTGTCGTCATTATCTTTTCCTTGAATGAATTTATAGACATTTTCCCTTGGAATAGTGTATTCAATTTAGCCTGTAGTTCTGGTATTGTCTTATTGCTTTTGTATCTTTGTTCTAATAATTTCCTTAGTTCTTCAAAATTTTCTGGCTTTGTATAGCTCCCTATTGCTGTTCTGACATTTGAGGTAAGCTTAGCATGATATATGTACTGTAGAAAATCTATTTTTGCTGTCTCTGATAAAGTTTTGTTGATGAGTTCTGCTGTTATTAGAAAACCTTCTAATTCTACATAATTACCGGTGAACAATGATAGTGTTTTTGAAACTGTTTCTAAACTAAATGCTGCCATTTTAGTGTCTTCTGTTTCCGTTTCTGTAGATTTTCCTAGTAAATATTCCTTAATGTCCTCATATATATTATTAAACTCTTCCTCAGAAGTTATTGTATTTCCTTGTTCAATTTTTGTTATTTGAAATTCTTTTCTTAGTTCCTCAATATATGCTAATTTGTTTTGGATAGTTTTCTTTGTATATGTCCTTCCTGGACTTTTCTTTAAAATTTTTAATAACTCTTTTAATTTTCCAATTTGTTCTTCCATTTAGATAATTTTACAAAAATTTTCTTTTCTCTTTTTTATTTTAAAAATAGTATAATAGACAATTTCATAAACAATATTTCTAACAATTATGTTTTCAATTATTTATTTAAAATAGTACATTTAAAAAAAAATTTTTCTTCAATTATTAAAATTAATTTTATGTAATTTAAGAATATTATAATTGCTAATTGTAATAATATAAATATAAATAATATCTCTAATATGTCATTGAAAGGCATATTTTATTTTCTTCTTATAAAGTGTTTGCTGATTGAAAATATTTTATCTATTACATCGGATTTTTCAATAGTGTCATGTAATTTCGATGCTACTCCTCTGATTTCACCCTGAATAGCCCTGAACAACAATATTGTAATTGTTATAAATATAATCAATGGAAATACAATGCTTCGTATAATTGTACACATTTTATAATAAGTTTCTATTTATTTAAATGTTCTCTGATTTAAAAAAATTTTTCTTTTTGTATCTGTTAATTATTTATTTTTCTTGTTCTTTTTTTTTTTTTCTTTTTATGCTGGTTTTCAGTTCCTCAATCTTTGACCAAATTTCTTGCGATTTTTCCCACGGGATTGGATTTTCTTCTTCCCTTACAATGCGTAGCAGGTCTGCTAATTTTCTCCGTTCGTGCACTAGCCGTCCTCCTCTTTTCTTCTTAGCAATCTTTGTGTCGACTATCGGTATTGCTGTTAATTTTTTCTCTGTCTTCCTCGCTAGGCTTTGCCTGTATTCCTCGATTGTAAGCCGTTTTGGTCCTTGTACCATCGGTTTGTATGCTGGTGGTGGTGTTGCTGGAACACTTAAGGATGAAGGAACGTATTCGTCGGACATGTGTTTATATATGATGTTTAGATGAAAGTGTTTAAATTAGTTCCGAGGTCGTCGTCCAAAGGATCGCCATGTGGTGTTATGAATAGGTGGTGTTATAAATATGTGCTGGTTAAAGGCTAACTATTTGGGGTGTGGTCCTTGCAACCGGCAGAGTTTGCCACTGGTTGTGCTTGTGGTGTCCTGTGTTATGTATTTAGGAGTGTGGGGTTTTACAACCGGCAGAGTTTGCCACTGGTTGTGCTATTGCATTTGCCGATCTTACTATTGTAAGGGCAAATGGAAACTTTTGTAATAAAACTAAGGCAGTTGTTGCCGATTTAGTGTTTAAAATTCAAGTCTGTTTTATTTTGGGTTTTACACCCTTTTTATACAATTTGTCATGATCTAACTTATTCTAGCATATAGTTAGTGTTACATTTGTTTCACTCAGTACTATGAAGGATCGTATTGCTTTATTCTACATTCCAATTACAATGTTATTTGCTTGGTATGCACTCAAATAATATGAGTCACTCACATATTATTTGTTACATATTTACATATGTACATGCCATGCATAGAACAGTTTGACTCATTATCGATATTGTCTGTTGCATATACACATTGTGTAAATGATATTTTAAATTGTCATCGATACTATTGATTGTCTGTTCTATGTATCATGTATGCATTGTAGACATGTGTGGTACACTACATAAGTAATTCATGGTGCCTTTATTAATAAAATGTTAATATTTATTCATTCCGTTTGTAACGCTAAAATGAATTTGCAACGCCATAAAGTATAAATATTCTTGGTCCTTATAACAACTGAAGTCGACATAGTGATGTCTGTCTGTCCGTCATTCTGTCTCTCTGTTGAAGTCACGGTCATTCATAAAACAAACCATAAAACTGGGTAAACTTAGGCTAATAATGTTTGTCATTATTTCCAACAGGTTAGTATTTAAAAGAAAATCGTACATCGCTGTACCAAGATATGACCTAAAATATGGAGACTTCTAAAAAATGCTAAAAATTTAGTGTGTTTCTTTTACTAAAATATGTAATTATTAACTTTTTAAAATTTTTGAAAAAATATTGCAATAAGTTTAGATATTATTATAAACGTAAAAACCAGGTGGAGGGTATAAAAGATTCAGCATACCCGAATTAACATACTTGTGTATATTCTTTCCATATAACTATTAATAACAATTATCCCTTTTCAATATAATTATACCCTATACCATTATGAGGTGAGGGTTCAAGAGGTACCAAGCAACTCAGAACCGCTTTCGATTTCAATTTAACGATGTCCGCCCGTCCGTCGAACTTAAATTGTAGTCAAAGCATATCAACTTAAATTTCCGTAAGATCCAGATTCTCATATAAATTTGGTTTATGTGTGTTTATTACACACACAAATAGTGCAAAAATAAACCCTGTAGCCATTTTTGGTCATGAGAAAAGCAATTGATCGGGTCCCCATAAAAAAAAATAGAATTTGCCCAAGCTAATAACAACGCCATTCAAAGTTTGTTTATTATTATGACATCAGTCCAGTTGGATCTAAGACCATTTCTCGAAAGTCGTGGTATAGGGTATCGTATTTTTCTACAAAAAATAATGAAAATACTTGTTTAAGAAAAGACACTTTTTAAAGAAGATGTACTTAAAAAAAGACTTTAAAAAACTTACATTTATAAGAAAAAGTTCTTTATTGAAAAAATTTACTTGTACACAAAATTTACTTTTTTAAGAAAATATATTCTTTTAAGAAAATATATATTTTTCAAAAAAAGGTACTTAAGAAAAACGTGGATTAGTTAGTTCGAAAATGTCGAAAAAATTTGCAATCATACAGGTCTGTGAGATCGAAAAAATGTAAACACACGTTTCTTTTTCCTAATTGTTTCGCAAGCATTATTTGATTTTTTTTTTATCAAGTTATTATTGAAAAATATATTATGCCGTTTTCTTTTCTGAAAAAAAATGTCACCCTTTTTTGCCCTTTTTTCGAAAAGTGTATTTTTTTATATATTCTGAATTAAGAGTAACCTTATCTTATACATCAATCGAAAGGTCTCAAAGTCGAGCCCTCGTAAATCACAAAAAATTCCAGTCATTGACTTCTTTGAGGTCATAGTGTGAGAATATTTCCCCATTGTTCCCCTTTTTTGAATATTTTCAACCTATGACTTCCAAGAGGATAATAATCAAAATTTTTTTGCATTTATGAAAACAGCACTTTGAGACCTTTCGACTGATATATAATATAAGGTTGCTGTTAATTAAGAATATTTAAAAAGTACACTTTTCCAAAAAAGGGCAAAAAAGGGCGACATTTTTTGTCAGAAAAGAAAACGGCATTAGTTATCTTGCTTAACAACAACCCAGTTCATTTTTTTGTTAGTTTGATACTACTGCTAGAAATATTAAATACTAGTATAGCCCTGCACTCGAAATTCGAGCGAAAATTCTAGAAAATTTAATTTTTTCATTAAATTGTTTTCTTTCAATGTTCTTTTAATGTGTATATATATAATATATTATATATATTATATTATATATATATATTATATATATTATATTATATATATATAAAAATTTATGAATATTTAAATAAAATTCATCCTAAAGGTATGCTAGTCAATCCTAGCTATTCACAATTCAATACAGGGCGTGTGATATACAATTATACAATGAAACACCACGAATTGTAAATTAGCTAAATAAGGTTCTTATAAAATTCTATTTTGTTTAATTTAATATACTTTTAACACATATTATACATAAATTTTATCATTCAGCGCTTCTCCCCCATAAGAACTAAAATGTACCAATTTTCACATTGCTCCGTGCCCGCATTTTGCTTAAAAAGGGAAGAAAAAAATTTGCTTCATTTATTAATATATAGATTTTTAACAAAACCCAACTTTGTCCTACTAAAAGTTGGCCAACGAATCAAAGACCTGCCGTCAATATATTTCCAATGTTGGTCCTTAACATTTTTAAGGCTTAGAAAGAGGAGAGTTCCCAACACATCCGATAGAAAAGCAGTCCGAAAAGTTAAAGCCAATGAAGATTTGCAAACACACAAAGTCCAAAATGTTCCAAGCAGAGTACGGAAATTAAAATCTTGTTTCATAAAAAAAATACTCCTGATGCATAAACGCCGACGAAACGTATGTAGGGGCAGATTTTTGGCAGCTTCCGGGTCAAAATTTTTATAGCGAGGAAATGTTGAAGATAAGTTTAGGATCCAAAAGCAGATGAAATTTCCAAAAATAAGTTCCTAGTATGGGCTCCTGTTAAATGGAAGTTGAAGAGCACAAAAAAGATTTCGAACAATGCGAAGATTTTAAACGGAGATGTTTCAAAAAAGTGCCAGAAACCACTAAAAAATTCCTAATGGAAGGGATTCCAGAAATGGTCCTTAAGTTCATAAGCAGTGATAAGAACTATAAAAATTACATGTATTTATTTGTAAGCTTTAATATAATTTCAATTAAATAAAAAAAATCAACATTTTAGGTTCAATGGTTTCCTTATTCTATGAATTCTAAGATTTTTGCAATCTCACCTCTCAGATATCTGGCGAAGAGAAAGATGACGTCAATGATCAAACAAATGCTTATTAAAAGAAATACTGGTATTTGCATAAAGAGTGTTGACTAGAAGAAGACTATGTTGAGAAAAATTTTTACTTTGCAATATTTTTATGGGGTATACCACTATAGGGTCAGGGTATAATTACTTTGTGCTGATGTGTGTAACTACCAAAAATATTTGACCTAAACCCATTTTTTAATGTGCTGATTGACTCAGAATCACTTTCGGTTTGTATATGTTTATTACATACATTTATCAGTATTCCAAAAATAAACCCTATAGGACAATTTTTAGGTATATATATGAAGCTGATACCCGATCTATCAAAAAACAAAAGTATTGCACAGATTTTTTTCAAATTTGGTTTATATATGTTTTTGCAAAATATAAGTTACCTTACCAAATATAGTCAGGATCGGTCCATTTTTCGACCTAGTCCCCATATAAATATAGCATCCGATATGAACTTTTTCATATCCGAAAATTAAAAAATTAATAACAATGTCACTCAAATTAGGTTTATGCTTATTCTCTATATCTAATTAGTTGCACCTAAGAGATAGGGTCCCTAAACGCATGGTATAGGGTATCGCATAGTCGGTCTAGACCAACTAACATTTTCTTACTTGTTGAATTGTCACGGATATATTTATTGATTCGCTTTCGTATAGTTCATAAATTCTGAAAGTTAAACTTAAATGAAATCGATATAAGGAAAATGATCCGAATATTTATTAATTAAAAAAGAAACTCACAAACTTACATTTGTCATAAAACCTCAGAATCTGACTATATGTAGTATAAAATATCACAAAATCTGAAACTTTATTTTTATTTCCCCAAATTTGGCTGATAACACCAAAAGTTATTTTCTTAGCAAACTGTTTATCTAAAATTAAGAGTTCTTCATAGACTTCTGATGTTTTTAACTGAAATTCACAATTTTAAGACTTAACATCTATAATATTAATAAGCAAGGCAATTTCTTGTGACCGATGTAAGTATCACAGTTTTACCCCGAATTTGACAAAAAAATTATCATTTGAAAGGTATTTCTATTTAGCTGTTACCCAGATTTACAGATTTTCATCGTCTGGAATATTTTTTGGAGTTATGATCATTTAAAGTTGATACATAAAATTATACAATGCTATGTGTGTGTTTATTAAATTAATTAATGTGTTTGTGTTAATGTATTGAGTTTGTTTTCTTCATTTGAAATGAGTTGAATTGTGAAGCATACCTTTAGGGTCTTTATTAAATGAAAAAATAAAATTTTCTAGAATTTGCACTCGAATTTCGAGTGCTGGAATCTGCTAGTTATGTTAATTACACTAGGCAGTAAAAAATTTAAACAAACTCTGCATTAAAATTTTATGCTTTATGACTTAAAAAGGTGAAAATATAAATAAAAAAAATTTTTATGGAAAACACATTTTTTCTTTCGCTCTTTTTTGAAATTTTTTGACTACTTTAACCATATTTGGAGTTAGGAATTAGTTGGATATGAAGATAATATCAGACACAATAAATGCAAACATTGTTTCTAAATAAAATTGACACTTTAGTGCAATGGGTAAAAATATGAATAAAAATTGATTTTGACCAAAATTTCAATTTAAAAAATGTGGTAAAAAGTCATGTTAGAGAAGAATTTTTATTTATTTGTTTTATTTATCGGTATATTTTTGCGATTTTAGATTTTGACGATATAGGACGAGTTTTTCGCGATTTTCGGTTTTGGAAATTTTTGATTTGGGCAATTTTTGATTTTGGAAACTTTTGTCATTCGCGATTCTGGTTTTGGCAATTTTTGACTTTGGCGATATTTGCTTTTGCTATTTTTGATCTTAGCGATTTTTGTTTTTGGCGATTTTTGATTTTAGCAATTTTTGTTTTTTGATTTGGGTGATTTTTGATTTTTGCGATTTTTGTTATTCTCGATTTTCGGTTCTGTCACTTTTTTTTTTGGCGATTTTTGGCCTTAGCGATTTTTTCTGATTTGTGCGATTTTTGATTTTTGCGATTTTTTTTATTCGAGATTTTCGGTTATGTCAATTTTTTGTTTTTTTTGGCGATTTTTGTTATTTGCAATTTTCCGTTTTGGCGATTTTGGACTTTTGGATTTTTGTTCTTAGTGATTTTGGCGATTTGTATTTTTGGCGAATATTGTTGTTGACGATTGCGCCCATATCTCTACCGACTACTCAAATTGGTAATTAATGTACTTGTGAAAAGTTTGAAGACTGCCATTTTCATAGTACTTCATATTTTTTATTTAGACGTGCAACGTCCATTTTTTCCGCCACTCTTCATAGTTTCAGAACTCTTGCTGTCGTAGTACACCTTATATTTTATGGTCAATTTATATGTGAGGTGCCAAAAGCACTTTAAAAATAAAAAAAAAAAGCCTATCGTTCTTTCCGGATAGACAGTTACCGACTGTGAAAATTTCAAGACGATCGATTCAAAATTCAATTTTTGTACATAAGTTTTCTTTTTTCTATTCAAAAACCATAAATCATTTATTATAGCAAAGCAAAAAGTTGCTATAATTGTTGCAACGAGAAACTAATTAATAACATCATCAAATTAATAGTTCAATAACAAAACACTTTTGAAAATATTATTTCAACCTTCTTGTTCAGAAACCAGATGCAATAATATATTTCCTTCTAAGGAAAACAAGACTTTAGTTGAAATATTAACGCGTTCATTATTCAAATTAACGAACAACATGAATTAAAAACTAAAACCACACACAATGTTACATTTACTCACTCTTACGCACTCGCCCACCTTCAAACACCCTATAATTAGTTGAGAGATAAATATTGTAAAATATTCAAAATGTGTGAACATTTTCGAAATGATCTTCCTCAAATAGCTGGAAAATAACAGGAGCCTACACTCGAGTAACAGTGATTTTTTTTTTTTTGTTGTATATAAAAGGAAATGTAGAGGCGGGAAAATGCACGGTGTCAGAAATATTTTTGAAAATCGAATCTAAATACACACACACTTTTTTGTTTTAAGTAAATAAACATTACAGTGCAAGTTGCAGCCACAAGACGAAGAGCATTTCGTAATAGAATAAACAATGGATTTTTTTTTTTCTGTTTTAATCCAAACACTCGGGCTAATATAAATAATTTGTTAATTTTTCTTCTCTAAGCAAGAAAATATTTGAAAGGGAGCAATTTCAAGGGCCATGTGTACAGTATAGTTTGTCATATCAATAACATTAAAGAATGACAAAGCGAAAAATGACTACGGCCAAGGTAGAAAATACATTCAGATGAAAAAAAATTATAATGTTACCGTTGCTTTTAATGATTGTTTTTAATGATTTAACGGAAAATACACGTAAATGATGTGAGAGTTTACAACTTATCTGTACGGCATGTTTAAAAACCTCCACATGTATTTTAATGGAGCGCAAAATATTTTCGAGATGAATAGAATATTTGATGAAATATTTTTTAATATGAAAAAAATATTCAGTTTAAAAATAACTGTAGTGAACATACTTTGTCACAAGAAAGTATTTTCTTCTAATTCCACTGTTTTTAGAATTATCTTATGCCATTTTCTTTTCTGACAAAAATGTCGCATTTTATTTGCACTTCTCTTAAAAGTGAATTTTTTATTTATTCTGAATTCAGAGCAACCTTTTCTTATACATCAAGCGAAAGGTCTCAAAGTATTGTGTTCGTAAAATGCCAAATCTTCCGATTATTATCTTCTTTGAAATCATAGGGTGAAAAAATACAATGTGGAAATATTCTCGCACTACGACTTCAAAGAAGTCAATGGCAACAATTTTTGTCGACTTACGAGGGCTGGACTTTGAGACCTTTCGATTGATGTATAAGATAAGGTTGCTCTTAATTCAGAATATATAAAAAAATACATTTTTCGAAAAAAGTGCAAATAAAGTACGACATTTTTTGTCAGAAAATTATACGGCATTAGTATATATACTAGCTTCATACAGACTTACTAACTGATCCTGTACCGCTGTGTGAATAAAATACATTTAGAACTAAGAACTTGAAATTTTATTGACACACAAAGACCCGCTAAAATTCCAATGTTGAGGGGGCAAAAATTATCAAAGCGTCGAAAAATCTACCATTGCTAACTTCTACTTTTGGAAATTTTATAAAAATTATGGGGTAAAAAAAAATAGGGGGGAAAATGGTGCCTTTTCCTTTCTTCTAAACAAATAATCTAAGAATATGACATTTGCTATGTAAAAGGCGTTTTTTTGTTTAGATAGAACTTACGAAGCGATGAGCTGTCAAATGGACTGCCATGCTGCACTCTCTCTTCGAAATTTATGATTGGTACACTCCGGCAAATTATCATGAATACATCCATGTCTGAACAATGCTACCAAATTATCCAAATTTATATTAAAAGTCCGTCATCGAATCGACGACTGCTTTATCGCAAAATTGCGTTTCAGCGTTGAGGCTCATTTTTTTCGTAACAGGTTCGTTAATAAAAAAAAAATTTCAGCATATGGAGTAGAACAAATCCCCAGCAAACCCTACAGACCCCTTACTACCAGAAAAATTCGCCGTTGGTGGCATCATCGGACGTTATGTTTTCAAGATTGAAGCCGGAGATCGCTCTACGGTCATGGAGATCGTTATCGCATCATGATAATGATTTTTGTTTGCAAATATTGATGACATTGATCCGGGCGATAACAGGATGGTGCCACGTGCCATACTGCAAACGCAACCGTCGCACAGTGGACCATTTGACGAGAAGGCGGTCAAAAATCCATAACTTTTGATTGGATTGGAATTTTGATATGCGGTTTTTTTTGTTTGGTAGGTGAGACTTTAGCCTTTCAGCTTTGCTATAAAACGTAATTCTCGACGGAAAATAAAAAAAGGTACGGAGGGCTTAAAATACATTTTCATTTGTAGTTGAATTTTAGTACAAAAGTGAAGTGTTAAAAGGTAAAAAAAAAGTTTTTTTTAATACAATTTAATTATTTTTTCAGTTCATTTTACAACTAATACTTTTTAACAATTTTTTAAGTTAATTTTTTCAGAAAATGCCAAACTTCGGCCCCCGTAAACTTTTTAGTCCTAATGCGCACAAGGGCCAAAGGTTGTTTTTTTTTTGAAAGATCCCGAGTTAAAATATAATTTATTAAGCAGCGAACGTAAAAGTTACCTTATATTGGTTCAAGATAGAGAAGTTTCAATGAAAAACTCGTATGTTTTTGCTTAAATTTAAAAATTAAATTTAAATTTAAATTTTTTTATTGTCTTTTTAAATATTTATATATCAATTTTTATAGTAAATTTATGAAATATAACAATTTTTATTGTAAATTTACAAAATATATTAATTTTTAAATCAAGAAAATTGTTTAACTATATAAAAAAAAGTGTAACATTGTTAGTGTAATGAAAAAGTACTTTAAATCAAACACTTTTAGTAAAAATTTCTTCTAAATAGCCGTGATTTTCATCTTCTAGAAGTTGTTTAGCTTCTTCGTCTAATTCAATAGAGGTAGTTTTCATTTTTGACGAATGTTGGACATATATGGATCTGAAGTGCACAACAAAATAGTGATAAGGTCGTTATTAGTACAACATCTGGACATTTTCCTTGTGTTGTGCTCGCGAAGGAATATGTAGTCTTTGTTCCTTTTTTCTTGCGCTTCTTCAGATGGATCTCCTATTGGTAGCATATTATTTTGAATTATTTGTTCCCCATGGTACAAAATTTTATGAACTGTGGATGGCATATATCTCCAAGAGTATTTTTCATTATAAAGTATAACTGTTTTATTGGCGTATCCTCCAAATTTTTTTGCATTTATCTTTCTGCTGCATGCTAGAACTTGTAATATGATTTTGAATCGTCTTATTAATTCATGATCTACACCTGTGATAGATGCTGCAGTTTCCGGATCGGAAAAAATCTCCTTGCAGTATTTCCATCCATGTGTTTCCTTCCCCTTGTTTTGGTTGGTCGATTACGAGGCCTAGCTGCAGATATTTTTGTTGAATTTGTTTTTTTTTTTTGCTTTCTTTTTTCTTCATTTTCTTTGTTTTTTCTCACTGTTTCGCCTAACGCACCAAATTCCAAATCATAACCCAATTTAAGAATATGCTCCATGAAACGTATTCTAGCATGAAGAGGGGACATTCCAAATTCGTAGGCTTCCTTAAAACTATCGTCTTCTGGTGGGGGTTGGCTTAATTGACTTGATGTCTTTTGGCATATAATGCAGCTTGACGTTGACTTTGTTCCAGTTAAAGCTTGTGCAACTTTTCCATCAATCATTGTGAGACACATTTTAAAATGTGCTTCAATGTCTTGGTCATCAAATTTAAATATTACTGGTTGAAGTTCCTTAATTTGATCTTTTATTTTTTGAACTTCTTCAGTTATGACATCTTTGGTTTCCTTTATGAATGCAAATTTTATTGGTCTGCAATACTTTGTTGATGAAGGAATTTCATTTTTCCATATATCAATTTCTGTTGCTCTACTAGTTGACGGCTCTAAGACGCTATACGTTTTTGTTAAGCGCAATGGAACGAAAGATACCATAAATAAATTAGCATCTGATGAATTTTCGGCACTAAATTGCTTGTATTGTTTCTGACCAGAGGATCCATCACATCCCCATTTAGAAATTAAAGTAATGCTGCCATTACCAATTTTTTTTAAATGATCAATATCAAGCGTATTTAGCAATCGTTCTGCAGTATGTTCAAGGAGATCTTGCAATTTTATTTCTGCTGATTTTGAAGTGACGCTAATAGCAGATTGTGAAGGTAAGCATTCTTTTTTGGCAGAAACTAAATCTCGATACTCTGGAAAAATCCCACAATTATTTTCATCGGTTCGCTTCCGCAATTCCTTATATTGATTTTTGGTCAATTTCAAATCCAAAAATAGGGCGAACGCTTCTTCCGGCGTAAATTTATTATCTTCAATTGGTGTAGGAATGCTTTTCAAAATCCTCTTTGTGCGCCTTGTGCTCGCTTCTACAATTTTTTCAATTATTTAAATTTTATTTTGGGTTGGTTGAATTTGGTGCAAAAATGAATCCTTAATAATTCTCTGAGAAATTTCTTCATTGATATTCTCCAGCTTGCGCCTTCGAGATCTTTCACTACATCCGTCAATTGGTTTTGCTGGTCGACCCTTTTTTCCACTTTCGTTGGCAGTTGTAGATGCACTCTCAAAATTAATTTCCTTTATTAACCAGTCTTGGTAACGTTTGTACATCTTTGCCTTGCTATGAGAGCATTCAATGTACCGCCTTTTTAAATTCGATGCAAAATTAGTAATTTTTCCTTTGTGCATTTCAATATCTTCTAGGTTACAATTCTTAAAGAAGTCGTTGCTCACTATGTGCAAAATTACATCGTCCACATCATTTCGTTGAAAATAAATATCTGCCGGATCTCTTAACAGTACTTAGCCATTGCACAAATTGTAATGAATAATAATTGTGGAAACATTATTATAAATACTCTTGCTTGCAATTATGTAAAATAAAAATTTTTATCTTTTATTACCACTTTTAGAAGCATAAAAAACCCACACCCTAACTCCTTTTAAAAGGTGGAGCATACCTGCTCATATCTTAAAGGGCTATGTCGCAATAGTTTTTTTTACCATTTACCTGTTATTTAAATTGTTTCCCATTTTGTCAGGTATTTAAACTATATAACTCTAATTCAGACTATTAATGTTTTTATATAAGTATATAACAACTCCTGACAACTCTACCGACACGCAAAAAATACACCGCGGTGCACCGGTACGAACAACTTTTGTATTCATAACACTCAGACGGACGGACGGACATCGTTTAATCGACTCAGAAAGTGTTTTTGAGTTGATCCGTATAATAAAAGATGGCTAAATGTCCAATATTTTTGGCAGTTACAAAAATCACCTCAAACTTAATATATCCTAACCACATAGTGGACAACTTTTGTATTCATAAATTTTGCAGAAAATATCTAACCTTGGGTCAGAAAAATTGTTCTGGTGCACACGGGCGGAAACTGGCGGGTGTATAATGGGTTACAGGATTATAGGGGAGGGTTCGGACTATAAAAGAGTGCAATATTTTTTCTGACTGCTTTTGACTGGCAGGAGTTATGCTCTATTAAGTAGGAGATTTTCGGAAAATTTGGACCTTTTTTAAATTTTTTTTTTTTTAAATTTCGGAATGACTCAGTAAATTTACATTTTTAACGTTAATAGCATGGAAGCCACAAAATTATACAAAATTTATTTCACTTCAAAATCTTTTAAATCAAAAAAGTTGCAGTCATTAAAAAATAAAAATTTACAAAGAAATTTTTAATTTTAGCAAAATACTGAGAAAGCCCATTTTCGAAGACCCTGTTCGCTGTGAGATAGTTGAGACAGAGTCGCATTTTTTTGGCTTCCGAGGTTTACTGGTATTTACTTTCAAACGAATAACATAACTTTAAAATCGGTAACAAAAAAAAATGATTTTTGGCCGCCTTCTCAAAATATGGTCCACTGCGCGTCGACTTATTGAAATCAAAATTTGGCGATAAGTTGATTTAGAGAAATGCACCTGGCTATTAGCCTCCAATGTCGTGCGATTTGACATCTCTCGATTATTTCCTGTTGGGCTACATGAAGTTACAGGTTTATTCTGAAAAACCAACAAAAATAGACGCCTTGGAGGCCAACATTGTTCGTCTTGTTCGTGACATACAGTCAGCAATTGGCCCAAAATTGGACGTACAGGATGCGTTACGCCAAGAACAGCCATGGTGGCTGAACTCATTTTTATAAGTTAATGCCGTGTATTGATCTTTCGAATAAAAAAATTTGTTTCAATCTACAATCTACAAATACGAAATATAATATGTAGCCCCCACCAGAGTCTTTAAAGATACGTTTTCTTAAAAAATTATAATTTCGTTAAAAAAATAAATTTTTCTAAAAAGTATATTTTTCTAAAAAGTACTTTTTTCCAAATAGTATCATTTTATATAAAGGACTTTTTCTTATAAATAGCTTTTCTCACAAAAGTACCTCCCACAAAAAGTACCTCTTCCAAAAAAGGACCTTCTTTTATAGAAGTTTCTATTCTCCAAAAAATGCGTTTTCTTAAAAAGTACCTCTTCTTAAAAAAGTATATTTTCTGAAAAAAGTAACTCTTCTTTAAAAACAAAAGTACCTATTAAAAAAGTTTTTTTTTAAGTACCTTTTCTTAAATATGTACCTTTTATTAAAAAAAGTATGTTTTCTTAAATACGTACCTTTTATTAAAAAAAACGTCTCATCATAAAAATTAAACTTTCTCAAAGAAATGCATTTTCTTCAAAAAGTAAATTTTCTTCTTAATTAAGTACATTTTCCAAAAAGGTACCTTTTCTTAATTAAGTACATTTTCTTAAAAAGCACCTTTTCTTAATTATGTACTTAAAAAGTACCTTTTCTTAAAAAAGTACATTTGCTCAGAAAGCACATTTTTTAAAAAACGTAAATTTTCCTTAAAGTGACTTTTCTTTAAATTACCTTTTCTTAAAAAGTACCCTTTCATAAAAAATTTATTTTCTTAAAAAGTAAATACCTTTTCTTCAGAAAGTACCTCTGTCTAAAATATTAAATTTTCTTAAAAAGATTAATTTTTCCAGTACATTTTCTTAAAAAGTAAATTTTCTTAAAAAGAATATTTTCGTAAAAAAGTATATTTTCTTTAAAAGCAATTTTTCTTCAAAAAGGACCTTTTCTTAAAATATTACCTTTTGTTTAAAAGCACATTTTCTTAAAGAGAACATATATCCCAAAAAAGTACTTTCTCTCAAAAGAGTACATCTTCTTAAAATATATTTTTTACAAAAGTAAGTTTTCTTAAAAAAGTTCTAAAAGTACTTCGTCTACAAAAACAGCACCTTTTCTTAAAAAGTAAAGTAAAGTTTCTCTAAGAATTTACTTTTTCTTAAAAAAAAGTATACTTTTTCTTAATAAGTACCTTTTTTAAAGAAATTTCATTTCTTAAAAAAGTACATCTTGGTTAAAAAGTCAAATTTCTTAAAAAGGTACATTTTCTTAAGAATTACCTTTCTATATTTTCTTAAAAAGTAAATTTTCTTAAGAAATAACATATCTAAAAATGAAGTTTTTTTTAAAGCACATTTTCTTAAAAAGTACACTTTATTAAAACAGTACATTTTCCTAAAAATAAAATTTTATATATTTATTTAATAACTATGAAATAATAAATTATAACAAAATTATATTAACTAGCAATTTTATTTTTTCATTAAATAAAGACCCTAAAGGTATGCTAATCAATTATAGCCAACTCACAAATCAACACAAAAAACAAACTCATTTTTATTACAAACACATTAAAAAATTGAATAAACACACACATAGCGTTGTATAATTTTATGGATGTGTTAGTAGCAATTTTAAATGCAATTTACTCAAAATAAATCTGCAAATCGGCTAAAAAGAATACCTTTCAAATAATATACGTTTGGTCATAATCTGGATAAAACGGTAGAACAAAACATCGGTCACAAAAAATTGCATAGCCTACTAATATTATAGATTACGCATTGGCTGCTAAGTTCATCGGCTCAATATTTTTAAAAAAAGTAAGATACTTTTTCTTAAAAAAGCCCTTATTCTTAAAGGAGTATAATTTCTAAAAAAGCACCTTTTCTTAAAAAATTATCTTTCTTGAAAAAGTAAATTTTCTTAAAAAAGTACTTTTTATTAAAGTACCTTTTTTCAAATAAGTAAGTTTGCCTAAAAAACTTTTTCTTACAAAAATTACTTTTCTAAAAAGTACCTTTTCCAAAAAAGGTATATATAAAAAATTTTTTAAAAAGTACCTTTTCTTCAACAAAAGCTCCTTTTTTGAAAAGTTGATTTCCTTAAAAAAGCTAATTTTCTTAAAAAAGTATCTTCTCAATAAAAATACTCCTTCCACAAAAAAAATCCCTAAAAAAGTACCATTTCCTAAAAAGTACCTTTACTAAAAAATGCCTTTTCTAAAAAAAGTACTTTTTCTTAAAAGTAAATTTTTAACAAATTCCCTTTTCTTAAAAACGTATTTTTTTACTTTTCTTAAAAAGTACCCTTGTCTTAAAATAAAGTCTTCTTAGAAACGCATAATTTATTTAAAAATTTACCTTTCTAAAAATAGTATATATTCTCAAAAAAATCACCTTTTTTTTGAAAAATGGTTAATATTTTAAGTACATATTCTTAAAAAGTTCGTGTTCTTAAAAAAAAAATGCTATTCTTAAAAAAACCTTTTTTTTTTAAATACACATTTGCTTTACAAATATACTTTTTGTTAAAAAAGGTTCTCATTAAAAAGTACCTTTTCTTGAAAGAGTGTCTTCGCTTAAAGATATACTTTTCTTAAAGAAAAAATTGTCTTTGCTAAAAAAATTACCTCGTGTTCCCCAAAGACAAATTTTAGTTATAATTGATACCCTCCGATGGTTTATTGATATAGAGTGAAATCACAGTTTGTTTTCTAAATGGTAACTAAAGCATTTGGAAACCATTTTCTTTTTTAATATAAAAAACTAGTTTCATAATGGCAGAATTTATTAAATAGAAAAATTTTCAGAGTTCTTTTCTGCAAAATTTTCTCATGAAACATCTTTTCTGCAGAAAAATTTTAACGCTTGATTCTAAGGAAAAGGATCGCATTTGTAAATAATAAAATTATTTGTGTTTAGCCAAATTCGCACATCCTAAAATTATATACATATGTATAACAAAAATATAGAAAAATTGTCATGCTCTGAGGCTAATTTTGTATGGAAAAATTCCCATGTTCTGAGATTACTTTCCAACACAAAACTCTCACTTCATGTGACTTATTTTGTACAGAAAAATTCGATATTTCTCTAGAAAAGTCTAGCTTTCTGTGAATATTAATCTATAGAAAAATTTTCACATTTTGTGAATATTTCTTTCGTTGATAAAAACTCTTTCTGAAACTAAAATCTAGTAATAATTTGCCGTTTCAAAGTTTGTTTAAAAAATTATTCATTTATTATTGGAAAACCAAATGTATTTACTAAACATTTATTTTATGTTTACTCTAAATTTATCTATAGGGAGAAAGTCTACATGTGTTAAGAAAGATTCTTAAGATTTGTGTCATGAAGATTTATCTGTTGTCAGTGAAATTCTAATCAACTTTAATAAATCAATTTTCATTGACATTTCAAATCAAGTGTTTGGCAAATTATCATTAAATTATCTCTTTAATCGTTAAAGCCATGTATATAATTTTTTTGTTAATAGAAACTCAATTTTAAGAAGAAAAAAACTTTAAATGGTAAAGATTTTTTCAAATATGATTTCAATTAGTGATGTTGACTTGGATTTTGCCACTGTAACTCTTTTCTATTCAATTTACTTAACAAGTTTTCTATTTATTAAATTAGTTACAGTTTATAAGTGGCAACATGCAGGAATAACTTGTGTTAACAGTTAATACGATAATTGAGGACACACTTATTTCTGTAATTATAAGAATAATTCCATGGCAATGATAAAATTTTATTCAGCATATTTGCCAGATTTAGCCCCATGGGACTTTTTCCTGTTTCTAAACTTATACTAAATTGCTCAGCGGAATATTGTTTCAAAACGGTAAGTTTCAACTGAAAAAATTTCACTTTTGAATGATTATACAAACCTTAATATTTAGAGGATATAAAAACTTAGAATTGTACCGAATTAAAAGAAGATAATGTGGAAAAATTAAATGATGTTTGCCCTTAAAACAGTTTTTGCTGTTGATCATCAGAAATAGAAGCTAGCCAAAAGTTTGCATTACTGACAACTAAAGTACTAAGCACTAAATGACACAGAGGGGTATAAATATACCCCTTAAGAATTTTTCTAGAAAAAATTAAACTTCAAAATTCGCTGTATCCAGTTTAACTTAAAAAAGAAACCTGAACTAAATTGTACAGCATTTTGATGTATATTTAATTCTTTAAGTAACTGTCTTCAGCTATGGCCATGTTTGCTACAATTGGCTGGTAGCAACACATTAATTAGCTGTCTGTCAAAAGTGTCTAGAGGAGCAGTAATAGTTGTTCGAAAGTGACTACTTGCGGAAGATGAGTGTAGTGTTGGTGTTTACTATCATTTAAGATGTTGGCATCTTTCGGTTTTTTTTTAGCTATTTTATTGGAAATATCCTAAGGTAGTTGAATTAGTTTCGAGCTCGGTTTTTATTTAATTTATAAGCGATGAAAAAATATCAAAAGGCCAGCAAAAATCAATAAAAACGAACATTGTGAATTTCAAAATAACTTCTAATGGCATAAAATTGAATTAACCCTTGATTCATATGACAGGGAAAGCGTTAAAAGGGTACAAACGATATTTTAACTATGCCTATACAAGAGAAAATTATATTGAGGCAGGCAAAGGTTAAAGGGAATTTTTACCCTTTAAAAATACGGATTCGTTTAGGCTTAATCAGGTTAATTTTAAAATTGCATTTACTTAAAATTGAAACTCACTAAACAGCTGAACGTTAACACTTAAATTGCGGAAGCCTATACAATACGAAATATATTATTATGGGTTAATTAATTTTTAATTTTCCATATCCAACTAAATTTTCTAGATCCCTTCTTTTCAGGGTCTTCTGCTACTATTTTCCGTAGCCGGTAGCAGAGTAAGTAAGAAATTTCAAATACTTCCTCTAATTTCAATTAGTTCCTCTGTCGTATTCGCTACCTCTGCTACCGTACTCGCGAGATTTTCTGGCTAAGTAATTTTAATTACTTCCTCTGCTGCCATATACGGAAAATGGTTAGATATTCTGGCGAATATAGTAGCAGAGGAAATAGCAGGGGAACCTGAAGTGAAGCGATCTAGAAACTTTAGTTGGATATGGAAAATTAAAAACTAATTATTATTATTATGGGTTAATAATATATTTTGTATTGTATGTACAAATTAGGGAAATTAGGGAAAAGTTGGATATGGAAACCTAAAAATTAAATTTTCCGTGGAAATCATACAAGTGCTTTCTGTGCGAAATGTGAACGCTGTTCCTGCAATATGTTGTTGAAATCAGCCAGTAACTTCAAATAGTATTCGTCATTAAAATGTTTCCCTTCTCAACGTAATCAACTCGGATAAGTCCGCGTGTATCCCCAAAAAACTGTTGGCATATCAAATTAATCTTCGGCTTCTTTAACGCTTATTTAATTTTTTTTTTTTTTAAATATGACTTTTTCGAATAGAGATATTTTTGAAATAAGAAATTAAATATTTCACGAAAGATATTTTTTTAAGAAAAACCACTCTTTAGAAAAAATTTTCTTTTACAAAAAACATTTTTTTTTCTAGAAAAGGTACTTTTTAAGAAAAGATACTTTTTAGGGAAAGGTACTTTTTTGTAAGAAAAAATACCTTTTGATAATAAATACTTTTATAAGAAAAAGTTATTTTTTTTATAAGTAGTTTATTAAAAAAATGTACCATATTTTAGAAATAGAACTTTTTTAAGAATAGGAATTTTTTTAAAGAAAAAGGTCTTTTTCACAAAAATGTACTTTTTCAGAAAATTTTGCATATTTAGAAGAGCCATATTGTTAATAAAATGTAATTTTTTAAGAAAATGTACCTTATTAAGAAGAGAAACTTTTTAAGAAAATGTGCTTTTTTTAGTAAAATTATCTTTTAAGATATGGTATTTTTATAAGAAAAAGGTACTTCTCTACGAAAGGGTTCTTTTTAAGGTACTTTTAAAAAAATATATATTTTTTCAGAATTTTATTTTTTTATGATTGTCTTATATATATATTAAAAGAATTTATGAATAAACTTTGCATTCAAGATTTTTTTCAATATTTTTCTTCTCTAAAACCTTTATAACTAGAGTTCTAATAACCGTAGGCTCTTGACATAGGTCTAAGAACACTCAGTGGATCAAGCTCCTTCTTTTGATTTCGTTGGGTTTTAGGAAAGTTATGCGTGGAGAATCAACTTTACTTTTACTGTTCGTTAACTTATCTTGGCATATTTTGGCTACTGTACGTTAACTTCTCTTGGAAAATTTTGGTATTATATTATAAAAATTAATATAATATAATATAATATAATATAATATAATGCTGCGGAGCGGCAGGGGTCCTCTAGTATTTTAAAAAATTATTCTCTTTCTCAAAAAAGGATTTTTTTTCAAAAATTTACTTTTTTAAGCAAAACCACCTTTTAAGAAAAAGTACTTTATCAGAAAGGTCCATTTTTAAGAATATTGTTTTTTTTTATGTCCTGGTTTACTAAAAGGTACTTTTTAAGAAAATTTAATTTTTTAAGAGAATTTAAGAGAATTTAATTTTCATAGCAATATTACTTTTTTAACCCTGGACGGTTATTGTTCGTCGAATCGACGAAGCTCATTGACTCTATCATATAAACCAAAAAAAGGGGCCAAATTCGTATCGAATTTTAAGACTGAAAAATTATTTTTATTTTTATATTTTATTTTTTTCTTTATTTTATAATAAAATTTTTAACTAAAAAAAATTTTTGTTTATTTCTTACTTTAAAAATCGTTCAGCTAGAAATTTTTTAAAAAAATTGTTCGTCGATTCGACGAAGAGTAACTTTAATGTACTAAAATTAAGAGAGACCTTCCAGGGTTAAGAAAATTAATTTTTCTAAGAAGAAGCCCTTTTTACTTTTCTAAAAAAGGGTACATATTTAATAAAAGGAACTTTTTAAAGAAAGATACTTTTTAAGAAAATTTCCATTTAAAGAAATGATACGTTTTTATAAAAAGTACTTTTTTAAGAAAATTTACTTTTTAAAGGAAATGAAATTTTTTAAGAAAATGTACTTTTGCGGAAAATGTACCCTTTTAAATAAATATACCTTTAAAAAATATATATAAAAAAGGTACTTTTTTAAGAACACGTATTTCTTAAAAAAGTACCTTATTAATAAGTTTTTTTAAGAAAAGATATTTTAGGCAAAAAAAAGTTCAGTTTATTAAGAAAATGTACTATTTTAAGAAAAATTGCTGTTTTAAGAATAGGAACATTTTAAGAAAAGCATCTTTTTCACGAAATTTAATTTTTTCAGAAAACTTATGTTAAGAAAAGGTATGCTGTTAATGAAAGAGACTTTTTTGAAGAAAATGTTTTTATTAATACAAAAAAGTAATTTCTTAGAAAGGAACTTTTAAATGATGGAAAATTTATTCTAAAATGTACTTTTACAAGAAAGTTTACTTTTTTGAGAAGAGGTATATATTTAAGAAATAATAATAAAATGTAGTATTTTATGAAAACATACTTTTTTAAGAAAATAAAATTTTTTGGAAAATGTTATTTTTTAAGAAAAGCTGAAAAAACATAATTCCTTAAGAAATGGTACTTCAATAAAAGGAACTTTTTTAAGAAAGATAACTTTTTAAGCAAAATTACTTTTTAAATAATACTTTTTCAAAAATGTTATTTTTTTTTTTAAGGTACTTTTTTAAGAAGTAGTACTTTTTGAGAAAATGTACTTTTTAAAAAAGGTATTTCTTAATAAATAGAATTTTTTAAGAAACGGACTTTTTAATAAAATGTACTTTACTCATATTTTTTTAAAATATATTATTTTAAAGAAACGGACTTTTTAAAAAAATATACTTTTTTAAGAAAAAGTATTTTTTAAGAAAACATACTTGTTTAAGAAAATGTACATTTATAAGAAAATATACTTTTTAAAGAAAAAGTACTTTTTTAAGAAACGGTAAATTTTAAAGAAAAATACTTTTTTAAGAAAAGGTACATTTATAAGAAAAGTTACTTTTTTTAAGAAATGGTATTTTTGGTTTTTAAGAAAAAGTATTTTTTAAGAAATAGTATTTTTTAAGAAATGGACTTTTTAAGAAAATATACTGTTTTAGGAAAAAGTATTTTTTACGAATTAGTATTTTTTTAAGAAAAGAAAATGTAGAATGAAGAAAATGTACATTTATAAGAAAAGGAACTTTTTTAATAAAACGTAAGTTTTTAAGAAAAAGTACTTTTTAAAGAAAAAATACTTTTTTAAGAAAAAGTACATTTAAAAGAAAAATACTTTTTTAAGAAAAGGTACATTTATAAGAAAAAGTAATTTTTTAAGAAAAATTACCTTTTTAAGAAATGGTATTTTTGGTTTTTAAGAAAAAGTATTTTTTAAGAAATAGTAGTTTTTAAGAAACGGACTTTTTAAGAAAATATACTTTTTTAGGAAAAAGTATTTTTTAAGAAATAGTATTTTTTTAAGAACAGAAAATGTAGAATTAAGAAAATGTACATATATAAGAAAAGGTACTTTTTTAATAAAACGAAAGTTTTTAAGAAAAAGTACTTTTTAAAGAAAAAGTACTTTTTTAAGGAAAGGTACATTTAAAAGAAAAATACTTTTTTAAGAAAAGGTACATTTATAAGAAAAATAATTTTTTAAGAAAAATTACCTTTTTAAGAAATGGTATTTTTGGTTTTTAAGAAAAAGTATTTTTTAAGAAATAGTATTTTTTAAGAAACGGACTTTTTAAGAAAATATACTTTTTTAGGAAAAAGTATTTTTTAAGAAATAGTATTTTTTTAAGAACAGAAAATGTAGAATTAAGAAAATGTACATTTATAAGAAAATGTACTATTTTAATAAAACGTAAGTTTTTAAGAAAAAGTACTTTTTAAAGAAAAAATACTTTTTTAAGAAAAAGTACATTTAAAAGAAAAATACTTTTTTAAGAAAAGGTACATTTATAAGAAAAAGTAATTTTTTAAGAAAAATTACCTTTTTAAGAAATGGTATTTTTGGTTTTTAAGAAAAAGTATTTTTTAAGAAATAGTATTTTTTAAGAAACGGACTTTTTAAAAAAATATACTTTTTTAGGAAAAAGTATTTTTTAAGAAATAGTATTTTTTTAAGAACAGAAAATGTAGAATTAAGAAAATGTACATTTATAAGAAAAGGTACTTTTTTAATAAAACGTAAGTTTTTAAGAAAAAGTACTTTTTTAAGAAAAGGTACATTTAAAAGAAAAATACTTTTTTAAGAAAAGGTACATTTATAAGAAAAAGTAATTTTTTAAGAAAAATTACCTTTTTAAGAAATGGTATTTTTGGTTTTTAAGAAAAAGTATTTTTTAAGAAATAGTATTTTTTAAGAAACGGACTTTTTAAGAAAATATACTTTTATAGGAAAAAGTATTTTTTAAGAAATAGTATTTTTTTAAGAACAGAAAATGTAGAATTAAGAAAATGTACATTTATAAGAAAAGGTACTTTTTTAATAAAAACGTAAGTTTTTAAGAAAAGGTACATTTATGAGAAAATATACTTTTTTAAGAAAAAGTATTTTTGAAAGAAAAAATACTTTTTTAAGAAATGGTACATTTATAAGAAAAATAAGTTTTTTTTTAAGAAATGGTATTTTTTATGAAAACATACTTTTTTAAGAAAGGGTGCTTTTTTAAGAAAAAGTAATTTTTTAAGAAAAAGTACCTTTTTAAGTATATATAATTTTTTAAGAAAAGATACTTTTATAGGAAAGGCACTTTTTTAAGAAATGTACATTTACACGAAAATGTACTTTTTAAATTTACTTTTTTAATATAATTTGCTTTTTTATGAAAAGTTACGTTTTAATAAAAGTTATTTTTGCAATAAGATATTTTTGTAAAAAAAATTTACTTTTTTAAGAAAGAGTACTTTTTTAGGAAAAAGTACTTTTTTAAGAAAAAGAAACTTTTTCAGAAATTCTATTCTTTTAAGAAAACATACTTTTTTAAGAAAATGTACTTTTCTAAGAAATGTACTTTTATACGAAAATGTGCTTTTTAAATTTACTTCTTTAATATAATTTGCTTTTTTGTGAAAAGTTACGTTTTAATAAATGTTATTTTTGCAATAAAAGATACTTTTGTAAAAAAAATTACTTTCTAATAAGTACATTTTTAAGAAAACGTACTTTACGCTTTTTACAAAATATACCTTTTAGCGAAAATACGCTTTTTTTAAGAAAAGTTAAGAAAAGGGACTTTTTAAGAAAAGATGCTTTTTTAAGAAAATGCCCTTTTAGAGGCAAATGTGCTCTTTGAAGCTCTTAGAGGCAAATGCAAATGCTCTTAGAGGCAAATGTGCTTTTTGAAGTAAAGGTAAGAAAGGATCCTTATCAAAAAAATACTTTTAAAAAAAAAAAGTTTATTTAAAGAAAAGGTTAATTATTTGAGCGTACATAAATTCCAAGATCAGATACAGTAAAGACCATGTTGGCCGGAATGCTTCGAATAATAAAATAAATTTTTCTTGTCAAAGAGAAAACACAAAAAAAATCCTAAAAATTAAAATTCCGGTTTACTGAGTGTTCCGCTTAATTGGATGCCACATAATCGGACATTTACTGTATTTATCTTTTTTTATAGACTATAGTTTCTTGGATTACGAAAGTTGTGATCTTGAAGTTTAATGGTTTATCTCATTTGTAAAGTACAAAAACAAATTATTTTTTCAATAAATCTTCAACAATATTTCAACAACATTCTACTTACTAAAACACTTTACACACATTTGAACTCAACTACAGCTAATATGATGATTTAAAACCCCATTAACAATAAATTTAAATTTATAAAGCAAATAAACAAATACATAAATTAACATTAAAAAATACATAAAAAATAAACAACAATTAATATGGTTTAAACAAACATTACTTTTAGAGCAGAAACTAGTTCAAATTTAAAAAAAAAATACCATTAAAACACGATATTAAAAACCAATATGTACTGAAAAAAAAAAGCGAACGACATTCCAAATCCATAATCGTAAAATGTATTTAAATTCACGATCTTAAAAAAAGGTATCAAATTACAGTTTAAATTTTGATTATCATTTATATATATATATATTTTTTTTTGTTTTATTTTATTTAACACATTCCGAATTTTTTATGTTTAAAAATCTCATAACAATTTGCTTTGGCTGTTAAATGGTTTAAAGTTATTTGTTTAGTGGCTTTGGTAAGCAGCTAATATGACAAATTCAAACTTGTTAAAGATAACAAACACACAAAATACGCTATTTGCATAATGACGATTTACAAATAAATCTAACATTAAATATAAATATTCATATACAAAAATACAAATAAAAAAGATATTGAAATAACAGGCTGGAATTGGAATACCAGAGAGAATCATAAATCATTTTAAAGATTACAACAACAAAAAATAAATAAATACGAAACGAAATAAATTTGCTAGTGGTTAGTTGAAAACCACTAGGGACGTTTAGAAGAAATTTTCTTTGACACAAATATTAATTTGAAAACAATTGGAAAAAATCTTGTTAAGAGTAGGAGGTTAAGCTGTGTAAACTGGTGGGAATTGATTATGAAATTCTTTTTGAAACGCTTGGAGCATTGGGTTTAAAATTTAAAAATGCTGGAATTTGTTAATATTGTTCCTGTCATTTTGGAAAATTGACAAAGAATAAAAACTAAAGCCATATGAAGTAGCTTTAACAAGAATATAGTCACAGCACGAATGATAAAATACAAGATTACGCCATCCGAATGTTATGGCGTTATATGGCGTAGAATTTCCCTCGCAAGGGTTACCATATGCAATTTTGCAAAAATTGTATGTTTTATGTGAAAGCGGACAACCCTCCAATTAAAATAACTTTGACAGTTCTCAAAATAAATATTAAATCAGTTCTTGTTATAAATTACAAATATCGCTTTATATTTTATTAAAAACAATATTAAAATAATTAAAATTATTAAAATGAAAAAGTAACAGCAGAAAGAAAAACTAAAAAAAAAAACAGAAAAACGTAAAAATGAGTTGTGCAGTGGGCAAATGCAATCAAAGCAATAGAAAAAAAACAAGTGAAAAATTGTACGAAAAAGTAACATTTTGAGTGTTTTTAACGAAATGATTATGTTTTTTTGCTATAGCTGTATCATTTTACATTTAATCAAATAATGCTTTAAAAATGTCTGAAGAATCGATATAATATTGAGTACACATTAACGTGTCGCCTAAATCCGGATGTTCTGGATTTTATTTTTTAATAATAGGATCGAAAGGCAGGCTTCACGATCACCCCGATCGTCAAGAATTTAGATATAGGCTTCGGTCATATATTCTACGGTACAACGAAGCCATTTTAGTTACAAACGCAAATGTCGTAATCCACAGTATTATTTACAATTTGAAATAATGCAGTGCTTAATTTTCCTTGTGATTTCTTCCGGTACTATATTTAACGGTATTTATCCTAGCATCCAAGAAGATCTATTACAATCAAATATAATGAAAATGAGTTAGATTACCTCTAGACCTACAGAGGACTCGAACTACTCATAGGTTAACCACCTAAGTGAAGGTCGGCTAAGTAAGCCATCAAATTCATTAATATCAAGTTAGAAAATTTTAGTCGGACTACACCGACTATACGATAACCATGAGTCTAGAGATCCAACTTATTTGATATAGAAATAAGGCATAAACTAAATTTAAGTGGCATTGTTATTATTTTTTTTTTTTTGCCTTCGGATATGAAAAAGTTCAGACCGGATGCTATATTAATATGGGGACTAGGTCGAAAAATGGCCGGATGCTGACCATAATTGGTAAGGTCACTTATTTTTTGCAAAAACATATACAGACCAATTTTGAGAAAAATCTGAGCAATATTTTTGTTTTTTTAAAAATTTAAGTGAAGATCGGGAAACAGCTTCATATGGGGGCTATAACTAAGAACTGTCCCTTAAGGTTTATTTTAGGACTGCCGATAAATGGATATTATAAACATACACAATACCAATTTAACCGAGATCTACATGATAATTTGGATAATATGGCAATTTAAGTTAATCACATAGGGATAAATTTTATGGGGACAACAGACAGCGTTCAACAGACGGACGGACATCGCTAAATCGTCTCAGAAAGTGATTCTGAGTCGATCGGTATAACAAATGATGGGTCTAGATCGAATACTTTTGGTAGTTACAAACAACAGCACAAAGTCATTATACCCTGACGTTGAAACGCTATGATGCAATCGTTTTAAAATTAAATGGCGAAAAATTGTTGCTTACAAGCGGATATTTGCAAAAACATTTGTTAGAAGTAAACTTTTCTTTAGATGTAGAATGTACTTTAGAATCAAGTTACTAAATGCCGAAATTGCTCAAAACATAATTAACGAAAGAAAGTACAGAACAATTGTCTTTAAAAATTTTTTCAAATATTGTTAGATAATTTTTAAGTAGTGAATATAAAATATATAAATCAACAAATTAATAAAAATCAAATTTTTTACTAAATTGACCCACTGCTACAATATTATTTCTTATGTTTAAACGAACACAGAAACATAACAGCTTCTCAGCTGAAAATTATTAACCAATAGGAACACAGTTTACGTAACGTCACAACCCCAACAGGCGCAGAAAATTTTAATACTGTCAACGCGATGACGGCATCTTGTATTATTATCATGCTTGAGATGCGATATAGCAGTGGTGCCATAAGATCGATCGCATAATAAAATGACGTCGATCGCATCGGAGTATGTCATCATGTATGTTAAAACTATTTTTTCTCCTGTCTGATAACAAAAATTATTCAATCATATTTGAAATTTTATTTTTGAATAATCAATGCCTCTGTGTCTCACTGATTTTAGTTAAGTTCTTTGATTGGGAAGCAGTAGTAAATTTTATTTAAAAAAAGTTAGGTTAAGTGTGTTTATGTATTAAGTATATTAGGAAATATAAAAAAAAAACAAGTAAGAGTGTTAAATTCGGCTGTGCCGAATCTTTGCTACCCTCCACCTCGGTTTGAGTATTGATAATAAATGTAAATGAAAAAGTAAACAATTTGTTAAACTTAATACCAAATTATTTCAGCAAATTCTTTGGGTTGGTTTTCGTCTTTTCTATTATTTCGGATTTATTTCGGTGTTTGCTTTTTGGTCATCGCGGTTGCTGATCGCCATGCATTTAGGTTATGTACCCATATGCATGCGTTTCCGGTTATATGACATAACTTCTCGTTTAATTTAGTTTTTGCTAATTAAATAGATCGCCCTAACCTCCATTGCAAAGGTAATGGTTGTGTAGGGTGGCTATATGCATTAAATCGTGCTAATTGGAGATGGCTGTATAGTTTCTTTTAACTGGCCAAATATTTCTTCATTGCGGCCATATAGGTCGGATGGAGTAACAAAATAATAACCAAAAAAAAACTCTCTCAATTTTTTTATTAAAATATTGCCATATTTGGAAAACATATAGAATAAATTTATAATAATAATAAATATTCAAATTAGGGATGCCAAACGCAAAAACCAAATGTCCCAAACATTTTAAATAAAATAATTTGTTCTCTTTATTCTCTGAAAAACTTCAAATTTTCATCCAAAAAAATTGTGAAAATTTATATATAAAAAATAACATTCTCATAAAATTGCGTTTATTTATGTAACAGTTTTTATGTTCGCAATTCTTAAATATCATTTGACGTTTTCTAAAATTCATTGAATTTAAATTAATGTTTTCTGTAGTGTGATTCTGTAAATTTCAACGATCCGACAATCGCAAAATATATCGACAGTTATTGTTGTTTGCACTATGGATTAAGTGATTCACTAAGTACAGACATCTTAACGACAGTCGACAAATCTATTTTTCTATTTATTTAAATTGTAAACGAGTGGCATCTCTGTCAAAATAAGCGAAAAACACAAAGAAGAATAGAAAAAAACAAATTACTTCGTGTTTGACAGGATGATTTTATGTTTATGTTTAATATCTTTATTTTTTTACCAATATTTCTGTGTATTTATTTGAAAATGAAATAATGAATTGAATATGCTATTTAATTTTTTTATTTATATAAAAAGTTTTTTTAATAAAAGTAAAATATTTTCACTATTTTATGATTTTTATTTATGTATGACGACATTTCAACCTAAAAATTTAAGTTTTTATCGATTGAATAAAAAACACAAAAATGGTTGTCGTTTAGATAACAACAACAGCTGACTTTAACAATAGCGAATAACGTTTAAAAATTTTACTGATAATTTTGCTATTTTCTTTTTTTTAACGATCTGACTATCGTTAAAAGAAGTTACTGAATCGCGGTACTGAAAAGCTAGTAATTTCTCCTGAATGTCAATATTTTTTTTAAATGTAAAAATTTTTTAAATGTAAACACAGGTATTTGGTGTTTTTTTTTTTTTGGAATTTCAATTTGTGTTTAACGAATAAAATTTATATATTAAAGATGCAATTGATGTCTTCCAAATTTAAAATTATTATTTCCGACGTTTTGATATGATTTTCTGAAATTCAATTAATATTTTGTAATTGATAATTGGAAATTTTTAATTCCAGTTTTTAGAATTGAGTTTTTAGAATTCCAGTTTTTAGAATTGATAATAATGCTTTAGTAATTATAAACAATTTTTAAAAATTAGATGTAATCGCAATCAGATATTTTGTAGGTAAAGCAGAATAATAATTCTATATAATTATGTAGAACTGTTTTGAAAGTAAAAAACTCATTGATGAACTCGTTAACTCTATTTTGTGAAGACAACAAAAAGTTAACATGCCAAACTTATGTTCATATTTGTAAAAAAATAATGGAAAAACGTGTAAAATAATAAAAGACCAGCCCGTGTATACTCTTAACATTGTTCTGTATGATATCTAGTTGAAAATATTGACATTCATGTTAAAATAGAAATAATATTGCAAAGCTAATTAGAACAAAAATTGTGGCGCCATCTATTGTGGCATAGTCACGCTGAGCAAAATGAAGGGACACTCTGTTAATGCAAAAGAAATGTATTTTCCCCACAACAAAATATTGCAGAATTTTATGTAAATAAAATAATATACCGACTTATTTCTAACATGCAGTTGTTATGGATATACATGTATATTATTTGTATTATTTAATATGTTTATATAAATTTATAAATAAATCATACATAAAATTTTTTTTTGCTATATTTACATATAGTATTATTTGCTTTAGATGTTGGTGAATTTTTCCTCCCTTTATATTAACTCGTAGTGTCTGCTTGTCGAAAAAATTCTGGATCGATTTTAACCAATTTCCCGTGAGCCATTCGATTTTGCAGGCAGGCTCGTCGTAATAACAGAAATGGTCTAACAAATTTTTAGAGTGATGCCAGAACAATGGAAACTTTTAAATTTTTCTACCAGAGTTAATAAAAAAAATGTACAAAGGGTTAGTTTTTATTATATTATTACCACAACGACCACAAAAACAACAAGTCCAGCTATGACAACAACACAACATTTAGAATAACAACAAGAACAATATAGAAACATCATATTTTTTTTTACTTTTTCAGAGATTTCCCTGGACCTGTTCCAGCTATTTTGGTGAATCATTCTCACTAAAAATGATCACTGTAGTTGCACTATTGAGGGCGTGATCGTGACAAGAACAACATAGAAAATTATATTTTTTCAAGACTTTTTTAGTTCTTCATTCAAATCTCGGGCCCTAATCGACCGATTTGGACAATTTTAAATAGCAAACTTTTCAGGATGCTAATGAATCATTTTTTATGTCAACGAGCACCCTAGTTGCCCGATTGAGGCCGTCATCGTGATTTCCACAGACGGACAGACGGACATCGCTATATCAACTCCGGTTGTTATAAAGATCACAAATATATATATTTTATGGGGTCCAAAATTTTTTTTCTAATTATTACAAACGGAATGACAAACTTATATATACCATCTGCACACTGGACTGGAGGGTATAAAAAACAGCCATACTGTTTCATCAACTCAATAAAAAATATTTTCAGCCAGGCAAAATTTTTTAATTCTTATTTTAAATAAGTTCTGCGAATGTAAGGCAGCAATTAATTTTTGTTATTCGTAAATACACAGCATAGAGCAGTGTCTCTTCGTTTTGAGATTCGAGAGGTCGAAAAGGCTATTGTTGATTTAAACCCCAAGAAAGCATCGGGGATCGATGAAATCAGTAATAAAATGCTTTTGGAGTTACCCCGAATAGCATTAAGAATAATTCTGTTTATTTTTATTGCTATATTATGCCTTGAACATTTTGCCCCATAATGGAAAGTTTCACGCGTTACAATGATACCTAAACCAGATAAAGATAACACAAAGGTCGATTCGTATAGACCAATAAGTTTACTGTCGAACTTGTCAAAATTATTCCAGAAAATTTTGGTAAACAAACTTGCAATATCCGCAGATTAAAATAACATAATTCCAGCACATCAATTTGGTTTCAGACGAAAACACAGCACCAATGAACAAGTTCACAGAATTGTAATTGCCATAAGAAGAGCTTCTGAAGAGAAAAAGTACTTCTCTGCACTTTTTATAGACGTCTCGCAACCCTTCGACCGAGTTTGTCCCAAGGGAGTGCTCTATAAAGTTAAACAGTTGTTACCCCCGTACACACATAAGCTACATAATAAATAGGAAATTCTCTATAAAAGAGAAAAAATTTGTGAGCCTTCCACCGACAATTCATGCTGGTGCACCACAAGGTAGTATCTTGGGCTCGCTTCTGTGCATCCTTTACACATCAGACATGCCAACAAATGAAAACACAATTACGTCGACTTTTGCGGATGATACTGCAATTTTAAGCGTACACGAAAACTCCTCAGAGCAACTCTTCTTTTGCAGAGCCATATTGAACAGCTGGAAGATTGGCTAGATATGTGGATGATAAAAGTTAATAAACAAAAGTGTATCCACGTAACTTTTACCCTGAAAAGGCAGACTTGCCCTCAAATTCGTGTTAGGAACCAAGGATGTTAAATATCTCGGACTACATCTTGATTACCGGTTCACCAGCAAAAATCATATAGACGCTAAATTAACACAAATAAATAAAATTGAAATTAGTCCAATTCTCATGGCTAACTGACAGGAACTCAAAGTTAAGTCGCGATTGTAAGCTCTTGATTTATAACTTGATTTTCAAACCCATTTGGTGCTATGGTATTCAGTTATGGAGAACAGCCTCAGCTTCAAACACAGAAAGAATACAAAGATGCTAAAACAATATTTTGAGAATGATTACGGTAAGTGAGAAACTCACATTTGCACAGAGACTTAAATGTTTTTCTAGTAAAGTACGAAATCACTAGATCACTATTTCGGTCACAAGAAATCGCCTTAAATGGTAACGACGGATCACTTTTAAAGAGTGACTACCGTATTAAGCAATCATATGTTCATCCACCGAATGGTTATGGGCAAACACATCAAATCGCATAAATTTTTTTTAAGCAAATTTATCATTTGCATTTAGATTTTTATATTCACAAACGTGTATATATATATATATATATATATATATATATATATATATATTTTTTTTTGTACGAACCTATTCCGACTCATTCCATCTTTTACAATCTGACTTCAAAAAGATGCTTGATTTGACCAGTATTGTACGATGGTTGGCAAAGTATTGTATCCTGTAAGTTACAAAATACGGAAAAAAAAAAATTTATTTTCGAAATCGAAGTAAAGAAGCCAGGAACATTTTTTTTGGTTCATGCTACTAATTCAAATATTATAGATCAAATAGATAAACACACCATATTTCATCAAACATACAAAAAATATGTTTATTGATACCGTTTTTACATTTATCAAATAAACATGTATTTTAGAACACATTAGTGCCTTAGTTGGTAGAAAAATAACCAAGAGCCACAGATCCGTGTGTGACAGATAAAAAAAATACCACATCTATAATATTAATAGGTAATGCGATTTCTTGTGACCGATGATTTGTTTAATAATTTTCTTCCGATTTTAACCAAACGTATCTCATTTGAAAGGTGGTTCTTTTTAGCTGTCCACAAGACTTACAGATTTTTAAATTTTGTTGGTACTAACGCATGCATAAAATTATATAATGCTATGTACGGGCTTATAAAATGTGTTACTGTGTTTGCAAAAAAAAAAAATGAGTTTGTTTCCTTCATTCACAATAATAGTTGTGTTGAATTCAAAAATTATTTTGGACATAGCAACCTTTTGGGTCAATAATTTATTAAATGAAAAAATTAAATTTCCTAGAATTTGCACTCGAATTTCAAGGGCTGGAATCTGCTAGTCAATATAAATGCCCTAGTTACTAATAGTGTGCAATTTTATCAAAATCGGACAGCGGAATCGGTAGTCAGACGTTAATAGGTTAAATCCCTTCTATTTAAGTTGAATACTCTATTACTTGCCAAAATTACAGAATAGAAGGTGTAAGATATCTTTTATCTTTAAGAAAAGTGATAGCTTCTTAACCGCATCGTTAATTTAAAACAACTCCATTTAGTTTTGTTAAAAAAGCTGTTGCAATTTTTGTTTTATAATATTCAATATCGTTACCTTTTCATAATTTTTGTAACTTTCATCTTTTAAAAACCAACCAATGACTAAAGAAATTAATGAATGAATAAAAAGTGAAAGATAAAGAAATATTTATCATTTCATTATCTATTGTTTACTTAAGATGTTTAAGCATTAAGTGTTTGTGTGTGCGTGTGTTTTGTTTTAAATTTTGTGGAGTGTCAATTAATTATAATGCATTTAAATCACGTCTAAAAAAAATAGTGTAGCGCTGTCCCTCACCCTTTTTAAACAGTAGCTGAAGAGTTCAAAAATAATTTAAATATCCGGCTACTAACTGATCATTAATGTCTTTAATCAAATAACACTCTTTGTGATGTTGAGGCTGGTATGTGTTTTAAGCTATTAAAGTGGCCAAAAACAAAAACAACAAAAAACCGAAATCACTTCAATGATAATAATGTAAACTTAACGCCACACACGCACACACGGAAAATACTGTTTATATTTCAAAAAAATATGCATAAATTTTCACTTTAGGCCAGACTTACAGAAACTTAATAAAGATATGATATACCGGTTTGACTTTTCTAATAAATCTTCATTAATGTCGAAATTTTGTTTATTTTATAAAAAAAAAACAAAAATAAAAAATTTAGGTTTACAGGCAACAGCGGTTAATAGTTGGATCGTGTCAGAAACTTTAATGAATGTCAGCTAAGATCAATTTGATATTCATAAAAATCATAAAAATAAGATCGATTGACTATTAAAATTATAGCCCTTTGCAGGCAAAGTAAATATGAGACTTTGAAAATAATTTACTTTTAAGAATTATTAAGATAAAAAGTTTTTTCGCTTTTGATTTATTTACACTTGCATCTGTAAATCAAAAATTGAAGCAATTATACTATAAAAAAATAAATACTAAATAATTGTTAGTTTTTTCAAATTTAAGGCTTATTGCCTTTAATAATATTTTTTTTATAAAAGGGTACTTTTTTAAAAAAGGGTACTTTTTTAAAAAAAGGTTACTTTTTTAAAAAAAGGGTACTTTTTCAAAAAAAGGGTACTTTTTATAAAAGGGTACTTTAAAATAAAGGGTGGTTTTAAAAAAAAGGGTGTTTTTTTTAAAAAAAGGGTGCTTTTTATGAGAAAGGGTACTTTTTTGAAAATGTCACCGTTTTAAATAAAGAGTACTTTTTTAAAAAGGTGTATTTTTTTTAAAGGAAATTTTTTTACAAAAGGCTACCTTAAAAAAATACTTTTATAAAAACGCACTTTTTTTAAATAAATATTACTTTTTTAAAAGTGTTACTTTTAAAAAACTTTGTAAAAAATTTCACTTTTTTAAAAAAAAAAATGTATTTTCTAAAAGGTCCTTTTAAAAAAAGGGTAATTCTTTCAAAAAAGGGTACTTCCTAAAAAAAAGGCACTTTCAAAAAAGGTTAGTTAAAAAAAAAAATGGGTTCTTTTTTCAAAACTTTTTTAAAAAAAGGGTACTTTTGAAAAAAAAAATGATAGTTTTAGAAAAAGCGGCACTTTAAAAAAACATATTTAAAAAAAGGGTAAGTCTTTAAAACAAGGATACTTTTTAAAATAAAGGGCACTTTTTAAAAAAGGGCACTTTTTAAAAAAGGGCACTTTTTAAAAAAGGGTTCTTTTTAAAAAAGGGTACTTTTAAAAAAAGGGTACTTTTTAAAAAAGGATACTTTTTAAAAAATGATACTTTTTAAAAAAGGGTACTTTCTAAAAAGGGGTAGTTTTTAAAAAAAGGGTACTTACTAAAAAAGCGTACTTTTAAAAAAAGGGTACTTTTTAAAAAAGAGTACTTTTTAAAAAGTGTACTCTAAAAAGGTACTTTAATAAAAGGTTCTTCTTAAAAAGGGTTCTTTTTAAAAAACTAGGTTACTATTTTAAAAAGGGGTACTTTTTAAAATAAAGGTACTTTTTAAAAAAGGGAAACTTTCATAAGAAAAAATATTCGTACACTTGAAATATTAATACAAAAAAGACCAACTTTACATTACGATCCCCGACCACTATTAATTCATACGTCAAGCTTTTTTACCCGTATGCAATGTTTAACAGATGATATTTTCAATACTAAAGTAGACAACACATGCAAACCTATTTTTTCTGAAAGATCATTTTATTAAGAAAAGTGGCAATATTGAAAATAATATCACAAATAGAGGCCGAACATCGGCAATAACAGCTCGTGATAAAAGAGCCCTGGCCACGATTGTGTAGTCCGATAGTAGTCAAAGTTTGAGAAATTTAGCATCAGAATTGTCTGATAAAATCGGAAAAAGTGTTAAGCGTGAATGGACGCGCCTGCAGTTGCGAGATATTGGATATAAGTTCTATTAGGTATGTATAGGGATTATGATGAATCTAAATTTGATGTGAGTGTCGGTGATGCGCGAAGGAGAGTTATCCGTAAAAAAACTGAAGCGTACCATAAAGACTGCGTTAAAAGGACAGTTAAGTTCCCAGCAAGCATAATGGTGTGGGGTTGTATGCCTGCCAAAGAGGTAGGGCAACTGCACTTTATTGATGGGATGGTCAACGCCGAAAAATACATTAACATACTAGAAGAAAGTTTGCTGCCATCATTACCAAAACAGGATGGAGCATCATCTCATACTGCCAAACGAACCAAATCATGGCTGCAGTATAAGGAAATTGGGTCTTAGATTGGCCATCAAATAGTCCGGACCTAAGCTAAATCGAGGATATATGGGGAATAATGAAAAGAAACCTAAAAAATTAGCCTCAAAGAACCCTTTCTGATTTAAAAACAAAATTGGAAGAGATGTGGGTTTCTATTTCAACAGAACAATGCCAGAATTTATTAAAATCTATGCCAAAGCGTTGTAAATGTGTTGTAGAGGCAAAAGGCGATGTTACCCAATATTAATATTTAAAAAAAAATTACCTGTTTAATAAAATAGTAAATATTTAACGCACCGTACGAATTAATACTGATCAAATTTTTCTTATCAGTTAAGCAAAGCATTCAAAGAAATCAATGTCGTTGTTGGTGTTGTTGAAGTACAACAAAAATTTGTTTTTCTAAAATTAAGAGAATAAAATGATCTTTCAAAAAAAATACGTTTGCATGTATTGTCTACTTTAGTTTTGAAAATATCATCTGTTAAACATTGCATACGGGTAAAAAAAGCTTGCCGTACAAATTAATAGTGGTCGGGGCTCATAAATAATGCTTTGGTTAATAACTTTGTATGTTATTATTTGCGATTTAAGACCTCTGTGAGCCGATTAGGGTAAAGCAGTAATTCTGGTGGTCTGTTTTAATGACGTCAAAAGAGTTCACTCTGTAGTTTAGAACGACGTACTCTACTGAGGAGTGACTTCTGTCTATGATCTGAAAGAATTTACCCTACGATATAATATATTGGTACATCGTTACATAATTCGTGGCATACCCGTAATTGTAAGTGTACAAATAATTTTTCTGACACATATAGTTGCCAAACAGCGTTATTTGAGTTGAAAACAAAAAACTCAATATCAAGTAAAATTCCCAGAGTGTTAATGGTAAAAAGTTCGTAATTCAAAATATTTTATTAAAAGTTTAATTAATATTTAAAATTTTCATCTTCAAGTGTACGGGTACATTTTTTTTAGTAAATGTATGTAAATATAAAATTTAGACTTACTAGGAAGATCTTATTGGACCTTTTAAGCTGCGTATTTCGAGAGTAGAAAATCAAAACTTACATATAACGTCTTTCAGCATTTTTTTTTAAACCTGACCAATTCTTGTTTAAGCTGACAAAAATACAAATTTTAATATGTATGTACATTTGTTCAATATAAACCAAGGTTCAGAAAATACACACATGAAACACACAATGTTCTGTTCAAAAGCAGCCAACACATATCTTTATTTTCATATCAATTATGTTTGTTTTTAAATTTTCTTCGGTGCCCAACACAACAATGACTGTGTTCGTTTTAATATTTCGTTATTTACACGAACATTTTTGTATCACGTACTTTTTGTTTCAATCACACATAAAGCACACATTTTTGAGTGTTGCTTTATTTGAAGTTCATGTTCTGGTACGTGTATTGAAAAAAAAAAACAGAACATGTATAATAAACAGGTTCGAGTTCAGTTATATTTTAAACACGACTTAATTGATATGAAAATTAATTGATATGAAAATAAAAATATGTGTGTGTTGGTCTAAGTTATGTTTGTTTACATATATGTACGAGTTTTTTATTCAGTGTGTGTTTTTTTCTGAACTCTGATATAAACTATAAAAAAAATTTTAATTTTTTATGCTCTATGTGGTTTGGGTATAATGACTTTGTGCTGCTGTTTATAACAACCAAATATATTTGACCTACACCCATCTTTTGTTATACCGATCGAATCAGAATCACTTTTTGAGTCAATTTAACAATGTCCGTCCGTCCGTCCGTCCGTCTGGGTGTCCATGTAAACCTTGTAATCAAACTGCAGGTAGGAAATATGAATATATTTTGATGAAATTTGGTATAAAAGCTTTCATCGGCCATGGGATGAAAGCTATTGAAATTGGTGAGAATCGGTCAATGTTCAGACCTAGCCCCCATACAAATGACCCCTACCAAATCGACATAAATTGCCATAAGATCCAAATTGTCGTATAGATCTTAGTAAAATTGGATTTGTATGTGTTTACTACATCCAATAATGAATAGTCCAAAAACGATCCCTATGGAAAACTCTTCGTCATAGGCCCCATATAGAGCTGCTTCCCGATCTTCACTTAAATCTATCAAAAAATAAAAATATTGCACTGATTCATCTCAAAGATTGTTTGTATATATTTTCGCAAAATACAAGAGACTTTACCAACCATGGTCAGGATCGGTCCATTTTTGGACCTAGTCCCCATATTGACATAGTATCCGATATGAACTTTTTCATATCTGCAGCCACAAAAATTAACAAAAATTCCACTCAAATTTGGTTTATGCTTATTTTCTATATCCAATTAGTTGGGCCTAAGAGATAGGGTCTCTAAACGCATGGTCTAGACCGACTATAATTTTCTTACTTGTTTTTAAATATATTTTTCTAATATTTATCACTTTAAATCTTTGCACTTCACTTTTGCTTGGTTCATTTATTGCGGGGAACATCAAATTTTGATTTCACTACATTTTAAAAATCTTGTCGAAGCGGAAACTTTACAAAATTTGTTTACTCCTCAAACTAAAAAAAAAAATCACCACTTCCACCATCATACCCATCTCTTTGGCTATATTTTCGTAGGCTTTGTTCTTTCAATCGTTAAGATTTATTGTTAATATCCCACAAAAAAAGGGTGGCACTGGTATAAATTAATAATTTTTAAAATATTCTACTTTTTCAATTTAGCATCCATATTAACTTTTTATTTTGTTTACAAAATAGAGTTACCGAGTTCATAATATAGCCACATTTTGGGGGAAAGGTTAACATTTAGTATTATTAGTGTTATTTTAATAATATTAATGTCTATAATTTACAAACTTGCATTTTTACATGTGTATTTCAAGAAATAAATCATAGTAATACATTTCACAAGTTAAAAATTTAATTACAATTTTGCGGTAATCCAGTAAATTTGCATCAAATTTTGAGCAGGGTATCATTAAACATCGTTTTGACATTTAGTGGCATGCTAGTGTCACATTTTAACTCGCATGCAAAATTTGCTGCCACTGGAGTTGTCATTGCGAAGAATATGTATGTATTAGTAAAAAATCGTGAGTGCATAGAGCTTTTAGAACTGGCAGTGGCATGTGCAAACGCTGGGTTACATCATCACAAAATAGAGCTGCAAGTTAGTACTGGTGTGAGTCTTGATTTAAAATTCACATGTACCTCCATACAAAACTCGCATTTATTAAATAACACGAGCACTTAAACGTGATGGTGCATGTTTTATGTTCTATTAGATAGGCCTTTCACACGATGTCTAATTTGCATATGAGTCCTTTGAATCAAATTTGAAAAAATTTACAAAAAAAATGAAATAAATGCGCTAAAGGGTTAAATAATTTATATACATACTAGCTGTTTTTACCCGGTCTTGCCCGGGATAAAAAGGCCTTTGAATTGAAAAATGGTTCACTATGATTAGCAGGCGCTGAGCAATTAGTCCCCAATTAACAAATTCCCCAATTAAATGAACTTTCTCCCCAAAAATTTGTATGGCAGTAAATCCATTTTTTATTTCAATTAAAAATTTTTTAATTTTTTAATTTAGAAGTTTTTTATAAGCAAAAATGCTTCAAAAATAAGCTGCGAAACCGCTTTAAGTTTTTTTTTTTTCAGTTTATTTATAAACATCAAATATAACGGAATGGTTCGCAAATTAAAGGAATCAGAACTTTTAAAAATTGAATTACTTCATTCAATAAGTGATCGTCATTGAGCAGAGACGTAAAATTCAAGTTTCAGAAATGAAAGACTAATGCGACGTTTAATATTGTGTCGCAAGGTTTCTTTAAGCAACTGCTTATGGTATATGTGTGGCCTCTTTTGATCAACAGGTAATTATTTCACATACGTAGATAAAATTTATCATACGACATTTCACTAAGCTGTGTTCAGCGAGCGAGTCGCGTCCGCTTCTGCTTAGTTCTCGTTAACTTATTTTAATTCCTATTTTAGCTGAGCTGTGTTCCGAGAGCGCGTCGCGTCCGCGTTCGCGCGTTTGGCAGCCACACCTGTGCTGCCGCGCAGCTGTTGCCAACTTATTTTAATTGTCCAAATATATTTTTCAGATCATTCCGATATTCTAGCTAAGCTGTATTCCCCGTGCGCGTAGCTTCCGCGCAACGAAATGATGCTATTGAAAAGAATATTCATTTTAAATGCATTTATTGTAGGACATATATTGAGAGCAGTATGCAAATGTTCACTAAAATAAAAATATAACAAAATTCATTAAATAAAAATATGTAAAAGTTTTTAAATTTTGGGGAGTAAGTTCATTTTTTATTTCGATTTAAAAAAAAATGGGGAATATGTTCATTTCTTTTGGGTACCTTTTGTTAAGCTTGGGGAATTTGTTCACCGTGTAGTTATTTCCGTGTAAACCAAATTTCAGAGAAATCCGTTGAAAAGTACAAATTTGCTTAGGGAAAAAATATACCACACAACAAAATATGAATTTTATATGAAAATTGGGCGTAAAAGTAGGCGTGGTCGGTAAAAATCATAAGGCGACCTTCCCTGGAATATGCACTCAATTTCGGAGAAAGCCATTGAAAAATAAAAGTTTGTATAGCAATCAAATAAAGAAACAAATAAAAGGAAAAAAATAAGTTTTATATACATAGAAGTTGGCGCAAAGTAGGCGTGGGCTGTAAGAAGCATATGGTGACGTTCCCTGTAGTATAGAGATCGTGTGACCAAATTTTAGACATCCCTTGAAAAATAAAAATTTCTATATTGAACAAATATACCAAAAAACAGAAAATTAATTTTTTATAAAAAGTGGGCGTAGAAGTAGGCGTGGTCCGCAAGAATCATATGGCGACCTCTCTGGAGTACAGAGATCGTGTGTAGCAAATTTCAGAGAAATCCGTTTAAAACAAAATTGTGTAGCGAACCAAAGGTACCAAAAAACAGAATATGAATTGTATACAAAATGTGGGCGTAACAGTAGGCGTGACCGGTACGAAGAATATGTCGACCTTCCCTGGAGCTGAGATATCGTGTGTACCAAATGTCAGAGAAATCCGTAAACAAATAAAAATTTGTATAGCGAACAAATATACCAAAAATCAGAATATGAATTGTATATAAAAAGTGGGCGCAAAAGTAGGCGTGGCCGATAATACGTATATGGTGACCTTAGCTGGAGTACGGGGATCGTGTGTACCGAATTTCAGAGAAATCCGTTGACAAATAAAAATTTGTATAGTGAACAAATATGAATAAAACAGAAAAGGAATTTTACATAATAAGTGGGCGTAAAAGTAGGCGTGGCCGGTAAAAAGTACATGGCGACCTTTCCTAGGGTATAGAGATCGTGTGTACAAAATTTCAGGGAAATCCGTTGAAAAATAAAAATTTGTATAGCGGTCAAACAAACAAACAAACAAACAGAAAATGAATTTTATATATATAGATAGGGTTGCCATGAGGATGGATCTTTTCCCAGACACCCTGCTCTTTTTTAGGGCGTCCTTCTTTTTCAGAAAATGTCCGGAGTTGTTCTACTTTTTCCACTTTTCTCCATAACGTTTTCTCTATTGCATCAAAAGTTTTGATTTGTTAGCATCGCTGTATTGTCGCTGTAATTTCGAAAGACTAGCCAGCAATTACTTTGAATTTCAAAATGTGAAGCTTTTCAGCATTTATGCCCAACTTTTTGAGAATAAAACGCTCACAAAAGTTTTAAAAATGAGTAAAAAGGCCTGTATTTCAATTAAAAAATACACCACATGTAGTGTGAAAAGCACTTCATTGACAGCACTTCTTATTAGCTGTTGTTTGTCTTAAAGTGTGCTCTTCGAAAAAATAATTTAGTTATTAAACATAAATACAATGTGTAAAAATCCATTATTATTCTAAATTTCGAACTTTATATTTTTAAATTCAGACTGATTTTTTATGTTTTGTTTTTGTTTTTTTTTTTTTAGTGGGAATTAAAATTTTCTTTATAAATTTTATTTTTATATTTTTGCGTTATGGATTTAAAAAAGATTAATTTGTCCTTTTGGGGACAAAGGTCCTCCTTGTTTGAGATTGACGTCATCAATTTCTCCAAAGGCAACCCTATATAGGTACATTAAGGTGGCCCTTAAAAATAAAGTGTTAAAAGTAAGGGTCTTACCCCCCAGAAATATGTGAATGGCCAAAAAACTGGAAAATACGAAGTTTTGGGCCAATCGAAAGATGTTTAGAGGTCGCTCAAAGCGATTGAAAGTTGAAAATGTGTTTATATGGTGAAAAAATGAATTTTTTTCAGTTTTTGGTAAATTTTATGAATATTAGAAACATTTTTGTTCTACATGAAAAATTATTCGATATAAAGAGACAATTATCTATTCAAAAAGGTATAAAAGTTTTAATTCGGTTTAGAACCAGCCCAGTAATAAATAATACCCCAGACCACTAAAGTGTAAATTATTACTTCCCCGAGAAATTCGAGGACACATCATAAATATTTTTTAAATTAATTACTACGATATAATTTTTTTACTTAAAACACTCAAGGTTATGAGATATGGAATAAGATTTTTTTATTAGATGTCGTAAACGTGTCCTAAGATGATGTCACATGCGAACAAAATTTTTGGGATGTTTTTGAAATCTCCAATTTCGAACTTCAAAAATTTTTCTTCAACAAAATCGAGAAAATTGGGGAAAAAAGTTCATAGAATTGTTAAATATATCTTATGTTATTAAAATAAAAAAAAAATAAAAATATCCCCCGACACACTTGAGTATGGCAACCATTTGATTTTTTCGGATTTCGAAAAAACTGTGTTTTTTGGTAATAACACGGCTTAGTTGCTGTCATAAAATATTTAAAATTGAAAATTAGCTACTTCTGTAATGTTAGTTGTTTTGTTTTATCATCGTTACTCAAGGTTGCCAAAAAATCTTTTTGGACATCATTAACCCATGCAGACCTGCGGCGCAAAATGACCCCAATTTTTTTTTTTTTTTATTTACAAAAGAAGTAAGTTTTTTGCTTACTACTAATTAATTTAAGGAAATGCGATATGAAATATTATGAAATATTATGTTTATTTATTTTACATATTTACATATTTACATATTTTACATATTTACATATTTTATTTATTTACAGAAGAGTGCATATGAATTATTTTTATAACAATTGTTTTTGTTAAAACAAATACTTTATTGTGACTAGGGTGTTAAGAATATGAAATGTGAAATTTGTTCTCTTCATTAAGGTGTAGTTAAAGATGATTTAGTGTGCGATTGAAATTGTTTTCTGTATTCACTTACGACTTGTAATAAGTATTGCTTTTCTTTTTCATTTTTTGTTAAGATATTGTTATACTCTTCAATCAATTTAACGCCGCGTTCTGCTGTATCATTTACCACCTTAATTTTTGAAACAATATCGATTCCGGTTTTATAAGTTTCAGTATCATCCCAGTACAAAGGATCTACATTTAAAAATTGGAAGGAAATTCCAAAACGGGAAAAAAACTTAATTGTGTTTACTGTAACAAAATCATAAAGTTCTTTTTCTATAAACTGATTGATTTCGCTGGGTTTCACCAGTACACGTTTAACACTTTCTACATCTTCATCGCAGATATCAATATTTTTTATTTGTTCAGCAATTTTTTTTTTTCATGTCAATAGAAACGCTATTATCGAACAATGCCATTGCAACACATTCATCTGATAGATACCATAAATGGTTTACAATTTTTTTTATTCCAAAATGGTTGCACAAAATATTAGATTTAAAATTCTTTATTTAATTTTCCGGTTTTTACCAGGCTTGTTGGCACTGCTTATTGATATTTCATTTCAAAAAATATCCCCAAAAAACCCCAAATTTTGCAATGTGAACTTTAAGTTAGTAAATAAGCCTAAATTTACTTTACTTTACAAGGTATACTTACAAGGTATACTTGGCTTTTGATTATTAAAAAAAAAATTCAAAAAAAATTGGGGTCATTTTGGGCCGCAGGTCTGCATGGGTTAATGATGTCCAAAAAGTTTTTTTTGGCAACCTTGAGTAACGATGATAAAACAAAACAACTAACATTACAGAAGTAGCTAATTTTCAATTTTAAATATTTTATGACAGCAACTAAGCCGTGTTATTACCAAAAAACACAGTTTTTTCGAAATCCGAAAAAATCAAATGGTTGCCATACTCAAGTGTGTCGGGGGATATTTTTATTTTTTTTTTATTTTAATAACATAAGATATATTTAACAATTCTATGAACTTTTTTCCCCAATTTTCTCGATTTTGTTGAAGAAAAATTTTTGAAGTTCGAAATTGGAGATTTCAAAAACATCCCAAAAATTTTGTTCGCATGTGACATCATCTTAGGACAGGTTTACGACATCTAATAAAAAAATCTTATTCCATATCTCATAACCTTGAGTGTTTTAAGTAAAAAAATTATATCGTAGTAATTAATTTAAAAAATATTTATGATGTGTCCTCGAATTTCTCGGGGAAGTAATAATTTACACTTTAGTGGTCTGGGGTATTATTTATTACTGGGCTGGTTCTAAACCGAATTAAAACTTTTATACCTTTTTGAATAGATAATTGTCTCTTTATATCGAATAATTTTTCATGTAGAACAAAAATGTTTCTAATATTCATAAAATTTACCAAAAACTGAAAAAAATTCATTTTTTCACCATATAAACACATTTTCAACTTTCAATCGCTTTGAGCGACCTCTAAACATCTTTCGATTGGCCCAAAACTTCGTATTTCCCAGTTTCTTGGCCATTCACATATTTCTGGGGGATAAGACCCTTACTTTTAACACTTTTTTTTGCCCCATATAACGAAGGGCCACCCTAATGTACATACATAATTTATGGCGAATTTGATGCTAAACCGTCAGAAAAAAAGTTCAAATGTATTAAATCATATATCTAATAAACTACAAATCTCGTTTCCTTATCAAAATTTATGTCACTTCATTCAAACAACAGCTTCAAACTATTTTTTACAACATAAAAAACTTTGTCTTAATTATTAGTTTTCTCTCCCTTTTTTCACTTTATTTTTCCTAAACTGTCATTAGCGATTGACAAATTGTCATCATTTCTGTCTGTGTAAATCACTCAGAAATTATCTTTATTCTAAAAAAATATATATGTACATACATATATATATAAAATAAAAAATAAAATGATTTTTTTTTTCATCTTCTTTTGCCTTGAGCACTCTACCGCAGTTTTCATTCCCAGTAGCATACTTTGTAGATTATCAATGTCATCATTTTAATTCTCGTTTGAAAAGTTGTCACTCTATGTTGTTGTTGTTGTTGTTATGCTACTTGGATTTCTATCTATTCCAACATGTTGGTTTATTGTGCTGCATTTCACACACTGTTGCCAATAAATTTAATTTGTCATCTGATGATTGATTGATACGATGTATGATGATGTTTAACTTTGTCTTACGGTTTTTTTTTTTTTTTTTTTTGTGAAAGAAATGTGTGCTTTTCTGTATCCAATGGAGCTACGTGAGTTCTAAGATGAACTTAAACGTAAGGACAGTATTTCCTACTTTTTAATTTTTTGCTTCTGATAAAACCGGACAACAGTACACGCGAATTCTATGGCATTCCAAAATGGAATAAAGGTGTGTTTATAAATTTTCATTTCTTGAAAGTACGTTAAAGTTTCAAAGGATAAAATTTAAAAAAATGTAATACATCCAATCATCCTACAAAGCCGCTATCACTGTCAAATGAAAGAGGATAATCTTATAAATTTTGTGTATTTTTCTATTTAGCAATATCTGAACAAAGAGATTAAAATAATAATATCATTTCCAAACTTTATCTATGAATAGCCTTTCAAATTTCCAATAAACTATTTCGAAAAACAATTATGTAGAGGACTTCACTATGTAGTAACACATAAAACAGAAAACAGATTCATTGCCATTGCTGAATTATTTGCCAACCGAATTTTGATTTGATTAAGATTACAATTCTATTGTCGTAACCGTAGGTATGTTATCACAATATAAAATGAATAGGTTATATTAACTTTCTGTTGATACAATCGAAAATTCAGTTGCTCACGTTTAGAATATTTTTTTCTGCATGTAGCTTTAACTGTTAAAGGCCCATTTACATGATACCACATTCGTATGATTTTTCGACATAAAAATCCGATGAAATTCATCGGACTGTCATAAAGTCGTACCGACATTATTTCTGCATATTTAGGCCATTTACAGCATCACACTCAAGTCTTATGAAAACAGCTGTTTATAATAACAAATTTATTTTGAAATTTATATTTCATTTCCACTTTCTTTGTTTTTGTTTATCTATTTTTTTAACATTAGCAAAAAAACAAGTCTGGTCCGATGAAAGACAAGCTTTTAGAAATGTTTCTAACTTCGGACTTCGAAACCAAAATCATACAGACTGTCAATTTGATACATAAGTTTTTTACATGATACGTCTTTTTCATAAAACTCGAACTTTTGACAGGTGATATTACAAAGTGTGATAGTGTAAACTGGCCTTAAGTGTTAATACAAATTTATAGTTAAGTTCCTAAATCAAATTACAGCGCTTATAAAAAAAAGGTTTCTCCGTTCCACATGAAGAAATCAAAATAATTCTAAAACATTTTATATGACATCCTTTCGACTGGAGGCAATAAAATAGGAAATTTTATAAAATTGGCCAGATTCTCCACTTTCATTTGACATCCACCAAGCCATCGCAGTAGCTTAACCCTCTAGTGCCCATGCCCGCCTCTAGACGGGCAATACCTCTGAAATGCGTAATTTTTTGCATTAACTGCCTTTCTCTTTTTTTTTTGCTTTTGTATATTTTAGGGAATCACACACTTTCGATTGGTAGCATTTGCAACGAATTCTGATGCGTATGTTTGCTGTTAGAGACAGTCAAAGTTGAAATTTTGTGCAAAACGGTGAAAATAATTATTTCGTGTGATACGCAAAAAACAAACTATGAAATAAAGTATTATTTGTTGTCAAAACTCAACAAAAAAATTATAAGTGTGTTGCTGTGAGTGTTAAATTTACGAAAAAAGTTCAAGTTTAAGAAAAAAAGTTCTTCTAAGCTTTCCTTTTGACTTAGAAGACACCCCGTCTAGAGGCGGTTATAGGTTAGCAATGGAACGTCAACAAAAAAATAAATTATCATCGCTTTCTGATGAAGAGATTCGAATGATGTTAGAAACGGTGGGGAAACTGATGGGGAGGCAGATGAAGATGATGATGATGATTGTGGTGCTGGAGATAACGTCGTGGAACCAGGTGCACCGGATCTTGGGGCGTCATCAAATGTGGTTGTTCGACTGTCACGTACTGTTCCAGAGTTTAAAAACCATATCATGTACTTCGACAATTATTATACGTCACTACCGCTACTAGTTTACCTCCGTTCGCGAGGCATTTTTGCTTTGGGAACTATTCGATGTAATCGAATCGCGAATTGTAAGCTACCAACGGAAAACGAACTAAAAAAGCAATCACGAGGATATTCCTCTGAATTCTGTGGATCTGCTTTCGGTGTTGATATCTCTACAACAGTTTGGAAAGACAACAAAGCTGTACGACTAGCATCAACATATGTAGGTATAAAGCCTTTTCAAAACCAAACAGATTCAAAATCCACCGTTCCACGTTTTGTCCGATCAGAAAAAAAATATATTGATATTCCGTGCCCAAACATAATACATGAATACAATAGCCATATGGGTGGGGTCGATCTTATGGATGGACTCATAGGACGCTACAAAATTCCGGTAAAGTCGAACAAATATACCAATCGCTTGTTTATTCATTTAGATGACGTAGCTATGGTCAATGCTTACATTTTGTTTAAGAGAATCAACATTACTGACCCCAATGACAAGAAATACCAACTGCCAAACCTCCGAGCAGAAGTTGCACAAGTGCTTTGCACATCGCAAAATTCTACAGTTCCCAAAGCTGCGGGGCGCCCGCGTCTTGCCAGTATCAAAAAAGGTTCAGGTTCAAAAATTTTCTGCCACCGACTGATGTCGGACATGATGGTGTTGAACATTTCCCAAAATTTTTAGATAGAAATGGCAAAAAAAACTTGTAAATTTCCAGACTGCACTTCGGAAACTCAAATAATATGCCGAAAATGTAATATAAATTTATGTTTCTCAAACTCGAAAGACTGTTTCTATAACTTTCATCACAAACAATAATTATTTTATGAATATTTTTAAGATTTTTGCATTCAAAATAAGTATGTAAGCAAAAGCAAAAACTATTAAAACTATTATTTTATTTCTTTTGTTATGAATTATTATTATTTTTTATGTTATAAAATAAAATTGTTTTGTTTTAATTCAACTTGAACGAACATTTTTGCATTGATGATTCTTGGCTTTCTTTCCTATGACCGCCTGTAGGCAGGGTACCAATTCGGCCTCGTTGAAGCGATCCCTTGGGATAAAAAAAAAATTTAAATGGCACTATCATTTTTGACGAAAAATCAACTCAGAAATAATTTTTTTTTTTCAAAAAAAAAATTTAGGCACTAGAGGGTTAAGGCTCTCCATAACTGTGCGGTGCGATAGCATTTTGTTTTATCGAGTTCATAAATCAAATATCTGCTATAATTGATATCGTCTAATGGATATCAACAACTAGGGATGCGTATACAGCGCTACAGGCTCAGCCCGTGAGTCAGTTAGTATATAGTTTGAAAAATATAATCCTTTAAAAACGGCTAAAAATTTCGCAAAATGAAAAATTTTAATCGCAGTTTTACTCCATTTGGTCTCTAGGTCCAGACGTATTTCCGAGAGCGGCCCGAGAATAATCCGATCTGACGTATAGATGGCGACAGTAGTTTGGAAAAATTTATTCGGTAAAAAGTGGCAACCTTATAAAACATATGTGCTAAGTTTCAGGGCGCCACGTTGCTTAGTAAACAAAAGTAAATAATCTGAGTGAATTTATATATATGAAAAAAATTGGTCACCATCACAAAATTTAATTTAATTTCAAAAGTATCAGTCCCGCCAATATTAATGCCGAGCAATATTATAATCTGGGCGAGTCTGCTCCTTTGTTTACGACCATAAAATATTGAGTGGCAGAGTTTAAACAAGGCCGTGCGAGCTGCAAAGACGAACACCGCATTGGCCGACACTATGGTTGAGAAACGGTTAAGAAAATCCACAAAATGATATTATATGACCACCATAGTTGACTTCTTTGACCAAGTTTTTTTTTTAATTCTTTTTCCAGTTGTTTATTTTATATATAGGTGGCACTTTTTAGTGCCTTTTCTAAGCTATTTTTAAATATTTCATCAACTTTGCCCTGTATCTCAAAAGAGCTCTAAAGTTTCCATCGTTTTCAGTTGGTTCTTTAACTGACAAGATACTTATCTGTAATATTAATAGGTACGGCAATTTCTTGTGACCGATGGTTTGTTAAACAGTTTTCTCCCGATGTTGACCAAACGTATCTTATTTGAAAGGTATTTCTTTTTAGCTGTCCACCAGATTTATAGATTTTTAAATTTTTAATTTTTTTTAAAGTAAAATGCATTTAAAGTTGCAAAAATTATACAATGCTGTGTTTATTAAATTTGTTAATGCATTTGTGAGTTTGTTTTCTTCATTCACAATAATAATTATATTGAATTGAAAAATAATTTTGTACATAAACCAATAATTGGACATAAAACAATAACGATAATAATCGATATTTAAAAAGTGTTAAATTGTGAATTGGCTAAAATTGATTAGCATAACTTTAGGGTCTTCACTAAATGAAAAAATAAAATTTCCTAGTATCTGCACTCGAATTTCGAGAGCTGAAATTTGCTAGTTATTTATTACTTATTTGAAATTTTAAAGGATATTATTGTAACAAATTTTCGAAAATAAACTATTTATTTTAAACCTTTTGACCCCAAAAACTTTTTTTTTAATTAATGTGTATATTTTACTAAAAAACGTAACGATACGCTTGAAATTTGTATAAATAACTTTAAAGCGAATTTATAAAAATCGAATTTTTCTATACAAATTCAAACCGAAGCGCAATCTCAAAAGACACAAACTCAGGGCCTAAGGCTAGTGTTAGCTTTATCTTATATACAACAAGCAAGAAAATTATAGTCGGCCTAGACCGACTATACGATACCATATACCATGGTTTAGAGACCCAATCTCTTCGGTCTAACTAATTGGATATAGAAAATAAGTATAAACCAAATTTGACTTGCATTGTTATTAATTATTTTGGCTGCAGATATGAAAAAGTTCATATCGGTTGCTATATTTATATGGGACTAGGTCGAAAAATGAACCAATCCTGACCATATTTGGTAAAGTTACTTACATTTAGAAAAAAAAAATATACAAAACAAATTTGAGAAATATCTGTGCAATATTTTTGTTTTTTTGATAGATTTAAGTGAAGATCGGGTAGCAACTTTATATTGGGGCTATGACTAAGAATTGTCATACAGGGTTTATTTTTGGACTACTGATTAATGGGTGTAATAAACATATACAAACCAAATTTGAACGAGATCTATATGATAATTTGGATCATATGGCAATTTAAGTCGATTTCGATTTGTATGGGGACTATGTCTGAACATGCACCGATTTTCGCCAACTTCAGTAGCATTCATGCTATGGCTGATATCAAATTTCATCAAAATATGTTCGCATTTGCAACCTTAAGTTTGTTTACAAGGTTTACATAGACACACAGACGGACAGACGGACGGACGGACATTGCCAAATCGACTCAGAAAGTGATCGGTATACTAAAAGGTGGATCTAGGTCAAATATTTTTGGTAGTTACAAACATCGGCACAAAGTCATTATACACATGGTGGTAAAGGCTATAAAAATGGAGTTTTATGTTTGCTTGTTTGTACGTTTGTTTCTGGTTTATAGGAGACTACACCACTGGACCGATAGTCTTGAAATTTTTACAGTAGATATCTGCCTATCCGGAAGGAGCAATAGGCTGTATTTTTTTTTTTCAAGTGGGCGTGGCACCTCCCATATAAAATGAATTTTTAACATATAATATTAACATTTAATATCAGTAGTACTACGACAGCAAGAGTTCTGGAACTATGTACATGTGCACTAAACTAATTTGAAGAGTTGAGGAAAAAATGGGCGGGATCAGACCAATGGGCGTGGCACCCAACATACAAAGTAAATATTTAATGTCATATATCTAGAGTACTGTAATAGATAAAGTCTTGGGACTTAGTGTGAGTTCATAAGTTATCAACGTTTGTACAAGAAAAAAAAATGGGCGAGATCAGTTCAGTGGGCGTAGTACCCCCCATGCAAAGTAAATATATATATATATCCTATATCTGGAGTACTGTAGTAGTGAATGCCTTGGAACTGAATTCATGAGTTATTAATGTGAGTAGTCCGATAAAAATGGGCGGGATCTGACCAGTGGGCGTGGAACCCCCAAATTAGGTACTGTAATAGTGAAAGCCTGGGATCTTTGTGAGAGTTAATAAGTTATAAACGTTAGTACTCGGGAAAAAATGGACCAATTGGCTTGGTACCCCCCATACAAAGTAAATATTTAATGTCATATAACTGGAGCTCGGGGACTTTGTCGGAGATCGGACCAATGGGTGTGGCACCTCCTATACAGAAAAATATGAAGTACTATGAAAATGACAGTCTTGAAACTTTTGGCAAGTACATTAATTACCAATTTTACCAGTCGTGGGCGGAATCGCAAAATCAAAGTGCCAAAACCGAAAATCGTGAATAACTAAAATCACCAAAATCAAAAATTTGCAAATTCAAAAATCACAAAAATCAAAATGCCAAAACCGAAAATCGCGAAAAACAAAATCCGGCAAAATCAAAAATTTACAAATTCAAAAATCGCAAAATAAAAAAATTATGAAATAAACAAAAATCGTCAAAGTCAAAAATCGCCAAAATCAAAAATCGCGAATAACAGAAATCGCAACTAAAATCGCCAAAAACAAAAATTGCGAATAACAAAAATCGCCAAAAACAGAAATAGCCAAATTCAAAAATCGCAAAAACAAAAAGCGCAAAAGCTGAAAATCGCCAAAATCAAAAATCGTTCCGATCAAAAATCGCCAAAATTAATCACAAAAAGTAAAAATTGCCAAAATCAAAAATACCAAAAAACGGAAAATCGCGAATAAAAAATAACAAAAAACAAAAAACGCCAAAACTGAAAATCGAAAATAACAAAAATCGCCAAAAATCAAAAAACTAAAAAAAAAACAATAATCGCCGAAGCCAAAAATCTCCAAAATCTAAAATCACAATAACAAAAATCGACTAAATCAAAAATCGCCAAATATCCATAAATAAAACAGTTTTCTACAATATGTATTCCCAGTTTTTTTTTTTTTTTGTCGTTGCGATGGGTGTAGCGAAGCGCATCGGGTTACAGCTAGTTCTAACATATTACATCGATTACAATCGACTACAATAAATTTAAGTTTCAATTGTTAGGATATTTTCTTTACGTTTTCATAAATCGAAGTTAATGTTGATGATCAATAATGTCCTCAATATAAAAAAAAAATAGAAAGAATTTACTCTCATTTTTAAGTGCCTTTAAATTACTCAAAAAATTTAAAGAAACGTGATGATATGATGTGAAACTGCATATGAAATTACACATTTTCAATTAATTTGGGGTCCCATCCTGGCTATGCCCCTGCATTTATAGATATAGCTTATTTTCAATATCAAACTCTTATTAGTCCCATAACGCCACTCATCTATTCTGGAAGTGATATTGATTTTAATAATTGAATAGCAGTCAGTGCTAGATCGACATCGGTTGTTATAGAGATAAAGTTGCATATGTGTTGAATGGTTTCGTTGGTTTTTAATTCGATGATTTACAAAGTGAATAAAATTTCATTTCCATAAAAATATCTTTATAAAAATACATTCTTAACTTTATTTCAAATCAACTACAAATTAAGATAATGAAACCTCTCTTCCGATACAACTTTGTAACATTAATCGAATTTGAGGGGGGTTGCAATATATTTCGTTTATGTGTCCTACTCTTATATCTTAACTTATCAAAATAACGTACATATGAGAAAAAGCGTTCAAAAATTTAATATATTTCTATTGAAAAAATTATTTAATTTACTGCAAATCCCTTTAACTCTAAGGACGAATAAATTATATAAGATAGCCCCTGCTTTTACATCACATATTTTAATATTCCTGCTGTTACATTCAGTTTGACAGGAACATATCTGCTGCGTTTAGCTGTCATACTAGGTTATGATTTTTGTTTTTAATGTAAAGAGAAACCAGAATCCACAGAATTGTTAAAAATCTTAAGGCAATTTTAAACGTATGAGTATAAGATGTCTAGAATTTATGACTGACATGTTAAAAAAAGATGCTACTGTAAATTCAATCAATCTTCCCCAATGAATTTTAAATGTGAAAAAAAAAATCAAGAAATAATTCCATAAATTTGCTCAAGTGCTAAAATGATTTTGTTGTTTTCATAACTAAAACTTAAATAAATTATATTTTTGTATACACACAAAAAAATTTTAAAATTTGCGAATGCTATAAATTTTACTACACACTCTACTATACTTATTTGCCTTGTATGTAAGACTTTTCACTTTAGCTACTAGAGTTCTAGCATGCACAACAATAACAATGAACATATGTTAGCTGCAATTACTATAAAAATATGTAGCATTGAGGGGTAAAAATACACTTTTGCATGCTGAATATATTGCTGTAAACACTACATTTTTAATAATAATCAATATGGACGATTTCGTTCAAGAAACATTAAAAAGTTGGAATTTGTCCAACCTAATTGAATTGTTTAAAGGTAAGTAACATTTTTATTAAATTTACGTAAGATAATTTATTGTGATTTTGTATTTTTGTCATAAACAATAATAAAAAAGAGGTGATTCTAAATTACCAAAAAGAAATTATCTGTAGCCATGTGCGCGTTTGATCAATTTTATTCGTGCTTCTTCTATCTACAGTTGCGTTGCCGTGTTACATGACTTGCTAAACACCTATAGCAATTAATGCAATCAAATTACCATTGGTAGCAGATGAACTGCGTGCAGCGCTAATTTAATTCCATTAATTGCTATAAATATAGCAAAGACTGTAAAATAGTAATTTTTTTTCTAATCAACCGAAAATATAAGTCACAAAATCAGTTTTCCTAGAACCACGCACGCGGTTACATGTTTAATTTTTTTATTGCTGAAATTTTTGCGGATTGAAGTAAGAGTTGATATGTTCAGACCGGAAAGAATTTGCTATGATTGCCTGAATAATAAAGTGCGCTTTTGTATTATTGTCATAAACAATAATAAAAAAGAGGTGATTCTAAATTACCAAAAATAAATTATTATCTGTAGCCATGTGCGCGTTTGATCAATTTTATTCGGGCTTCTTCTATCTACAGTTGCGTTGCGATGTTACATGACTTGCAAAACACCTATAGCAATTAATTTAATCAAATTACCACTGGTAGCAGATGAAATGCGTGTAGCGCTAATTTAATTCCATTATCAATCGAAAATAAAAATCACAAAATCAATACACAAACATTTGAAAACAAAAACTTGTGAAATAATTTATGCGTTATTTCTATAAGTAATTAATTAATAAATTTACATTTTTTCAGACGAGGGCTTTAATAAGGAAGCATTTGAGAGCCTTGATTATCAAGGCATAACTTCCCTTATTCCGAAGCAGGGGCAACGAGCAATTTTTTGGAAACACTTCAAATCGGTTTATTCAAAACCTTGTCTGGAAGATTCTTTTGCCTCCATAATCGAGGAAGTACCTCACCCGTCGCATTCCACTTTTTCTGCGGCTACCATCGTGGGAACAGCATCAACCTCTTCAGTTGCAACGTCGACACTTGGAATATTGAATCCAAATGACGGAAATATAGTATATGAGTTTTATTCTCCGCAATCTGAAAATAGTGTTTCGGACTATTTAAATTCGACGGTTGGGAAACTGATCCAAAGCTTCTACAACAAAAATAATTTTTTAGACTCAGCACTGCGGACTAAATTGACAAATGTAATTATTCATAAGGAATATGAATCTTTAAATTTTCCGAGTAATTTCAAGATATCTACTGAACGTTTTATAAAGTTAAGGGATGAAATTGGAAAAATCTTTCCAACTGAAGAACCAATTAAAGATTTATATTTTAGTGGCTACATAAAAAACATTAAAAAAGCCTCTGGTACGCTGTATTACAAATACAACCATTTGAAAAGTGAGCTTAAAAAAGACCAGTCTAAGCCAGGGCTCTCAAATCAACAAGGACATCCTGCAAATGAAGATATTTCTAAAAAAATTGCTTTCTTAAAAGCGTATTTGGAACCGTGGGAAAAAATTCGAACATTTTGGGACGATACAAGATCATATCGTCAAAATTTTTTAGATTCCAGCAATTCAATATTTGAATATTTTGAATCTTTTCCCATACTCCAATCGGATGATGGTTTGCAGCTTTTAATTAACGATTTTGATAATGAACATCCACCTAGTGCCAATAAATTTTTCGGCATTTGGCTTGAATATGATAAAAAACTAATCACATTGGCCCAACACAAAAATAAAAAAGAGTTATCAGATTTAATAGATGGAAATTGCAACTTTAAAGGTTTGTTGATCCTAGCATATTTGTTGGCAAATTCAGTCTATACCAAGGCCAGCACTAGTCACAAGAGAAAAAAATTAACAAAAACAGAGGTGGTTCATTCGTTTTTATATATTGAGAAAGTAAGTTTATATTTTGCTTATACCTTCAATTTATATCTAATTTTTTTCAATTTTCAAGGATTCGGTTCTTATTTTGGAGACTGCAAAACGATTGAAGGAAGAAGCTTCTCGGGACAAAAGTACTCTACAGCCAAAAATTATTGTTGTCGGGCAAGATTATGGTAAGAGTTTAAAAAAAATTTATATAAAACACATATATATACAACTTTTAATGCAAAAAAAACTATATTTTTAATCATTACTTTTTAATTTTTATCATTATTTGCAGTTGATATTTAACTATTTCTACTTCATATTCAACCATATATGCAGTTGATATTCAACACTCAATTTATAGAAATAAAAAGTTTTGAATTTGAAGTTAAAACTGTTTAAATTCGATTTAAACTGGAATATATTGAATTGAATTTGAAATTTGTTGATCAGGAAATAAGTTTAGTGTTGAATATCAACTGCATATATGGTTGAATGTGAAGTAGAAATAGTTAAATGTCAACTGCAAACAATGATATACTAAAAATTTATGATAAAAAAAATATATAATTTTGCAATGAAAATTGTAGTTAAATTTAAACTTTGATATGATTCCTAGTTGTTAAAGTGACTTGTTTATGGAAACTCAAAATTTTGTAACTCAACATTTTAAATTAATTTGTGCAATTTATTTTCTCTGTAGCTAATATCTCGCATGCATATGTGCTAATAAACAGCTCTATATACCACTTTAAGGACGTTCTCAGTGCTGTAGATGCATGCTTTAAAATTTATCACGCTTTGAATTGCAAATACCCGACTGAATCGAAGCCAATTTGGACATTTTTACAAAAGCACATTTACAACATATCTACGAAATTTGATGAAATATTTAGTAGTGTCACACAACTTCATTCAGAGCTGAATAAACTCAACTAGTGAAACCGTTCATTATGATTTGCTATGTGTGCAAGAATTTTTTTTGTAGCTCTAAGGATTACTTGAACCATCTAAAAAGATATCACCGACTTGAACTAACAACTTTAAAATGCTATGATTGTAGCCAAGTAAGACATTTTACAATATTTAATTCATTCGTTAAGCATGTTCAACAACATTTTAAAGTACCTAGTAATAATATCCCGATAAGAAATGTATTACCACCAAATATTGATGAAAATGAAAATTCTCGTGAAATTCAAAATTCTAGCATTGAAAATAATCTAACTCCCACTGGTACTGCTAGTTATACTTTAGATTTTGAATTCCTGCTTAAAGACTTGGATAAGGAAATAGCTAATGATGTGTATCAACTAGTAACAAAGTTATACAATGATCATAACATATGTAGGTCTGCTATACAAAATATTATCGAAATCATGATTTTCTTTCTTCAAAGTAAAATGTTCACAAGAGCCGAAAAAATATTGTCAGAATGCTTAGCAGATAATACTCACACTAATCTAGTTAAAAACGTCTTCAAAAAATTAAAAGCTTGTCTAGGACCAGCTAAAAGTGAGCATTTAAGATTGAAAATGTTAAAAGAATTTTCTCACTATTTCCGATCACGTACCATAGTAATTGGAAAAAGTATACAAAAATGTTATGTTAAAGAAAAAATTATACTCAAATCTACAAGTCTGACAGCCTCATTTGTTTCACTAAAAAATATTCTAACTATAATTTTCAACACAAATAATTTCTTAAAAACAATTATGTGTTATATTGATGATCTTAACTCTAATGAAAAAATTTCTAACATAATTCAAACGCACTTTTGGAAAAGTAAATGCACTTATTTGAACACTTTCAGTCCTGGCTCTATAGTTCTTCCGCTTATTTTGTATTTTGACGAGTTTGAAACCAATAACCCATTAGGCTCGAGAGTGGGACTTCAAAATTTAGGAGGAGTTTATGTATCCTTCCCTTTTTTACCACCAAGTTTTCGATCGAAACTGGAAATGATTTTTCCAATTCTATTAGTCAATAGTTCAGATAAGAAGCTTTTTGGAAACCGAGTTTTTGAATCTGTTTTTGACGAGCTTAAATATTTGGAAACAGAAGGTTTAGTTATTGGTGAAACTAAAATATATTTTGTTTTAACAGTTCTTGTTGGTGACAATAAAGGTTTAAACGGATTACTTGGGTTTACAGAAAGTTTTAACGCCAAATTTTATTGTCGATTCTGTAAAGAAACTAAAACTATATTGCAAAAAGCAGTGAAAGCAAATCAGAATTGTCTACGGAATAAAATGAACTATGAGTTGGATATAAAAACAAAATCGGTATCAGAAACTGGAATTTTATCAACTTGTATCTTCAATAGACTCAGAGATTTTCATGCTGTAGAAAACTTTTCAGTTGATATCCTCCACGATTTATTCGAAGGAGTTCTAAATTATGAAATGTCTTTGTTGATACACAGTTTCATAAGTGTTGAAAAGTATTTTAAATTAGATGATTTTAATAATAGAATTATTTATTTTAATTTTGGAAAATGCAATAAACCAATGCCCATATCATGGGTACATCTTAAATCACACAAAATCAAAGCTTCAGGTTCTGAAACAATGATGTTATTTAAATATCTCGGATTACTTATTGGGGATTGGGTGAAAGAAAATGATCCAAAATGGGAACTGTATAAACTTCTCAAAGATATTGTCGATATTGTGCTTGCTGATACAATAACGGAGGAAATGATCCAATTATTTCAAAATCTAATAACTGATCACCATATCAAATTTCTTAATATTTTTAATTTACCTTTGAGGCCAAAACATCATTTCCTTTTACATTACTCATCAGTAATGAAACAAATTGGTCCTTTAACTCAAGTATGGACAATGCGATTTGAAAGCAAGCATAAAACTTTTAAAGAAATTGCTAGGTCTACAAAATCTAGAAAAAATATTTGTCATACAGTTTTAGAAAGATATCTTCTTAAAATACAAAATTATTTTATTGATTTAGATATAAGTAAACAAATATTTGAGTTAGGCCCCCAAATAATCCGACCAAAATTACACGATTTTACAACTCTGTTCGCTTTACTTAAGCAAAAAGTTCAATTTTATCGGTGGGTTAACCTATGTAATTCTTGCATCAAATTAGGAACAGTTATTGAATTAGGATTTTATAACTCTTATCAACAATTTGCTGCCGTACAGTTTATTTGTAGTGATAAAAAAAATATATTTTTACTAGTAAATGTATTAAGTACCGCATATTATGATTCACATACATTACTTCATGTTGTTGAACAGACTAATGAAAAAAAAATTATACCTATAACTAACGAATTTATTAAAACATACCAACTGGTTGATTTTAAATCAAAACAATATGTCATTTAAATACGTTAGATAAACACAATATTAACTTAAGTATTAACTAATTTTTCTTTTGCCATATGTATATAATATATTTTTATAATAAAATGATTAATCACTAAAACGAAAATGCCTTAGTAATTCACGAATGTTATTTTTGTTAATTAGTCCAGAACTAATTTTTTTTGTTATTAAACCAAAATGAAATAATATTGTAATGTGTTAATTATCAATATAACAGAAATGTTAATTATTTTTAATTGTATTTTTTATATAGTCCTTGAACGGACGATTATATTTTTTTAATAATAAACCAAATGAAAGACTTGAAATTTTATTTTGAAAGAAAGATGTGAATTTTTAAAAATAATATTTCATTTTACAGAGTGTAAAGATTTCTTTAATAAAAACTGTCAATAAATATATGAATTTAAACAAATCCATTAAGCTCTTATTAATCTGAGTGTGTATATACTGCTAAAATATTTTTGCAGTAAACGCTAGTTTTATTTGCCCTTAATGCCAAAGTTTTCTACAAAACGCTGCAGTATGGAATGCACCGGCTGCAGTTTTCTAGCAGTAAACGCTAGTTTTATTTGCCCTTAATGCCAAAGTTTTCTACAAAACGCTGCAGTATGGAATGCACCGGCTGCAGTTTTCTAGCAGTAAACGCTAGTTTTATTTGCAGCTACTGCCAAAGTTTTCTACAAAACGCTGGAGTAAGGAATGCACCGGCTACAGTTTTCTAGCAGTAAACGCTAGTTTTATTTGCCCCGACTGCCAACGTTTTCTACAAAACGCTGGAGTATGGAATGCACCGCCTACAGTTTTCTAGCAGTAAACGCTAGTTTTATTTGCCCCGACTGCCAACGTTTTCTACAAAACGCTGGAGTAAGGAATGCACCGCCTACAGTTTTCTAGCAGTAAACGCTAGTTTTATTTCCCCCGAATGCCAACGTTTTCTACAAAACGCTGGAGTATAGAATGCATCGCCTACAGTTTTCTTGCAGTAAACGCTAGTTTTATTTGCCCCTACTGACAAAGTTTTCTACAAAACGCTGCAGTATGGAATGCACCGTCTGCAGTTTTCTAGCGATACACGGTAGTTTTGTTCTACTATTAAAAGCTAGAAACATAATATTCATTGCAATAATTATCTGCTATAAACACATAGTAATCAATGCTATAAATGCACACTATCCCGATTTTCGCTATGAAACTAGCAGTGAACATAGCAAAATTCGTGCATTGTACGCTAGAATTTTTTTGTGTGTACAAATTTATCTATAAAAATGGCAAATAATGGTCGTAAGCGAACTTTTAAATGATCCCTTTTATAGAAGTCAAAAAAGCCGACGTCTTGACCAAATGGATGTAACGTATAGAAAAAAAATTGTTTTGTTTTTTTTTTTCTGTATAAGAAAAAGTAAAAATTATATTTACATTTACATTAAAATGGCCATCATCAGCAGCAGCAGCCGCAGCAATCAGCCGCCGCCTCATCATAATCTGCATTTAATTGCCCACAGTCAGTTTCATTTTTTTTTCCATTTCATTTAATAACTTTTAATTTCTTTACAGAGTTTTTTTTTTTAAATTTTTGTTTGAAAAATAAATACAAATTCCAACTCTTTGTAGTTTTACGTAGGTAATTAAGAAAGCATTTGTGCTGTGAGTATGAATGTATAAGCTCTGTTCTGATTTCTGTTTGCATTATGACGTGTTGGTGCATAAATAATTTCAGTTAATTTAATATATCTACTTTTGATTACAAATGATTCCGATTATGAATGAAATGGAACACATTCAATCTGATATACCACACCAAATTTTTAAATGTTGGAAACTACGTAATTGAGAAATGGAATTCTGTTTAAATCAAGTAATTTTACTTTTAAAATTCTTGTAAAAAATACCTAAAGCTTTCAAGATAAACTAATTGGTCTTTTTGAAAATTTCACAAAAGGAACAGTATATTATAAAAATTAGGGCATATTTAATGGTTATTTTATTTATGATATATTCTGAATTTGTCAAATGACATGCTAAACAGGATTCAAAATTGTGTATCACCATGTCTCAAGACGATGGGGAAGCAGAAGCTGAAGTCTACCAATTAAGCCCGATAGAATTTGAAATTGTAAAAAATAATACAAAAAATTTAATTTTAGTCAAAAAAATTTTTGTTCGAAGGACCATTAATATTTGAAAATGATTTCAGGCATATGGTCCAATTTTGGGCCACTTTTTCGAGCATTGCTGACAATATGTCACGAATAACTCGAACAGTGTTGGCCTCCATGCGTTAATTGTTCTTGGTTTACCAGTACCTTAATTTTTTAAAAAGGGTATTTTGTTAATCAAGGGGTGCTTTGTTTAAACAAGGATGTTTTTTAAAGGATACCTTTTTAAAAAAAAAATATTAAAAAAAGGTTACTTAAAAACAAGTCCTTTTTAAAAAAGGATACCTTTTAAGAAGGGGGTACTATTTTTAAAAAAGGGATTATATTTTAAAAAAACGTACTTTTAAAACAGGGTACTTTTAAAAAAAATGTAATTGATGTATTTTTGCAGTAGCGTCTTAAAACAATTTCTACATTAAAAAACCCCCAAAAAACGTAAACATTGGGGAATTTTTTCATCATGAACAAATTCGCCAATCCCATACAAATTTTTAAGGATAAAGTTAAGTTTTTTGAGGAATTTGTTCATTGGGTGGTAAGTACTCAGCGTCTGGTAAGCACAGTGAAGCATTTTTCATGTCAAACGCCTTTGGATCCCGGGCAAGACCGGGGAAAAACAGCTAGTATTTAATAAAAATATATTTTTTCTCATTTTAATGACTGCCGACATTAGAAACAAACATTTTTATGATTTCCAATAGTCGGCATGGGGGGTGCCGATTACGGGAAAATTAGTGTTTTCTCATATTAAGCTTAAATTCTAGAAAATTGTTTATCACTCATCTATCTTTCCATTGGTTATAAAGGAAATGAATTTAAAATGAGTTTACCCAGCAGCCGGCGCAGTTTATATTGAGTGATTTTTTATTATCATCTTTTTATTTTTATTTTTTTATAACTGCTAATGGATTATTTTAGATTTTTTTAAAATAAATTTGGTTGAAACAATTGTTGTCGTTATTATAGGGTTGTGTCAGATTTTTCCGATCGGGAGTGGATAATGTTTTAATTTTTAGATGTACGCGTTCAAGAACATGTTCTGTTTTTTTTTTGGCAGTACACGTGCAAGAACACGAACTTAAAATAAAGCTACACTAATTTGAAACATGTTCGTGTACATAACGAAATATTAAAACGAAACAAGTCATGATTGTGTTCGTCACCGGTCAAAATTTGGAAACACACATAATTGATATCAAAATAAAAATATGTATGTGTTGCTATATATAAAAGCTAAAGTTTGTTTGAAGCTTAAGCAGGCTAAACCATTGAATATTTCTCACAAATATTCTTTTGCTTATGACCAGCGCTAAAATCATCTATTATTCTGGTTTTTAACCCTTCATAAAACTTTATCCATGCTATTATTTATAATTGAAAGAAAATGTCAGAATATATAAATATTTAAATAACGGTTAAGATTATTTACATTTTCTTTTACACCGTCTTCTATTTTTATTGTTTTAATCAACTCTCGTAAAGAAATTTAAAAGTTTCCACTGTTTTGGCATAACTAAAAAAATATCTTTTTCGTTTTTCTATTTTTTATACCCTATACCACTATGTGGTTAGGGTATAATGATTTTGTGCTGATGTTTGTAACTACTAAAAATTTTAACCTAGATCTATATTTAATTATGCCGATCGACTCGGAATCACTCTCTGGGTCGATTTAGCGATGTCCGTCCGTCCGTCCGTCTGTGTGTCTATGTAAACCTTGTAATTAAAACTACAGGTCGCAATATAAATATATTATTATGAAATTAAGTATATAAGCTGCTATGGACCATACAATGAACGCTATTGAAATTGGTGCAAATTGGTTCATTATCAGACCTAGTCCCCATACAAATGGCCGCTATGAGATCGACTTATATTGGCATAATATCCAAATTATCATACAGATCTAATTGCATTGTGGTGTGAGTATGTTAATTACATCCATTTATCAGTAGTCCACAAATAAAGCCTATAGGACAATTCTTAGTTATAGCCCCCATATGAAGCTGATTCCCGATCTTCACTTAAATCTTTCAAAAAACAAACATATTGCACAGATGTTTCTCAAATTTGGTTTGTATATATTTTTTTTAAATATAAGTGACCTTACCATATATGGTCAGGATCGATCCATTTTTCGACCTAGTCCCCACGAAAATATAGTATCCGATATGAATTTTTTCATATCCGAATGCAAAAAATTATTAACAATGTATTTTTAATTTGGTTTATGCTTATTTTCTATATCTAGTTGGTTAGACCTAAGAGATAGGATCTCTAAGCGCATGGTATGGGGTATCGTGTAGCTGGTCTAGACCGACTATAATTTTCGTACTTGTTTTTATACCCTATACCACTATGTGGTTTGGGTATAACGACTTTGTGCTGCTGTTTGTAACTACCAAAAATATTTGACCTAGACCCATCTTTTAGTATACCGATCGAATCAGAATCACTTCGATTTAACGATGTCCGTTCGTCCGTCCGTCCGTCCGTCTGTGTGTCCATGTAAAGCTTGTAATCAAACTGCAGGTCGCAAATATGAATATATTTTGATGGTATATTTGGTATATAAGCTTTTATCGGCCATAGGATGAACGCTATTGAAATTGGTGAGAATCGGTCCATGTTCAGACCTATCCCCCATACAAATGACCCCTATGAAATCAACATAACTTTCCACAGGATCCAAATTATCATATAAATCTTAGTCAAATTGGGTTTGTATGTGTTTATTACATCCATTAATCCGTAGTCCAAAAATTATCCCTATGGTACAACTCTTAGTCATAGGCCCCATATAGAATCGCTTCTTGATCTTCACTTAAATATATCAAAAAACAAAAATATTGCACGGATTCTTTTCAAATTTTGTTTGTATATATTTTTGCAAAATACAAGAGACTTTACCAAACATGGTCAGGATCGGCCCATTTTTGGGCCTAGTCCCCATATAGATATAGCATCCGATATGAACTTTTTCATATCTGCAGGCAAAAAAATTAATAAAAATCCCACTCAACTTTGGTTTATGCTTAATTTCTATATCCAGTTAGTTGGGCCTGAGAGATAGGGTCTCTAAACGCATGGTATAGGGTATCGTATAGTCGGTCAAGACCGACTATAATTTTCGTACTTGTTTTTATATATGGCTTTTTAGGGATAATATTTTTTCCTCCATATTGGCGATTTTCTTTATTATATCGGGATAACGATAAAACAAAATTTGTGGCAATACTTCCTTAGGCTAATGTGTCACGTGAAGTATAACCATACACACAATCTCATGAAGCACACGCCACAACTACAATATCTACAACAATAAGAAGAATTACAACATATACATATCTTAAGAAAAACAACAAGCACATTGAACATTTTTATTCAAGAGTTTTTTCACATTTTCAATTACATCTCGTGACCCTTTGGACCAATTTAGATAATTTTAAATAGCAACTTCTTTGGAATGTTTATAAACAATATTGTATAATGTCTAGCTTAGTAATTGAGCATGATTTCCACAGACAGACGGACAGACGAATAGACATACAACGCTATATCAAAAATTCCTTTTATGAGGATCCAGAAAATGTATGATTTTGGTGTCTCAGGAATGTATTCCGATTACCTTACAAACTGAATGACAAATCGAGATATACCCTATGCACAGTGGTGTGGAGGGTATAAAAACTTCATGACTACCATTGGCAGGTCTTTTTTCAATATTTCTGTGACATTCTGCTTTGAACGTTTTTCAAGAATAATATCAAATTAGTCTCCGTTTTATTGGCTTTTGTAGTTTTTGTTCCATGATCAATTATGTACTATGTTTCTCGTAATTTTGTCGGAGTATTTCAACCTTGATTGAAGAATAATAATCATGAGCAGAATCTGTGCCTTGTTTTTATTATTTATTCGTCTTTCTATTAAAACTAGTATAGCCCAGCATTCGAAATTCGAGGGCTTATTATTTCTTTTTTTATTTGAAAGTACAATCCTTCCGGTTAATAATGGAAAATAATTTCATTCAACTGGCTGCCTCGGCTGGCCAAGCAGTAGCCTACACGATCGGTCCAATTTTTAAGCACATTATGCATTGTGTGCAGCTGTATTTGACCAATGGCTTCACGAATATTGTCCTTTAAAGCGTCAATTGTCTCTGGCTTGTTGGCGTAACACTTATCTTTGAGGGCACCCCACAAATAATAGTCCAACGGTGTCAAATCGCAGCTCCGAGGTGGCCAAACGATAATGCGATCTTCAAAAACAGGGCGCAAAACATCGAGTGTAGCTTCGGCTGTGTGGCACGTAGCGCCGTCCTGTTGAAACCAAATGTTGCCAATATCCTCCTCTTCAATTTTTGTGAACAAAAATTCGTTCAACATGGCCCGATAACGATCGCCATTGACAGTAACGGCCACACCTTGCTCATTTTCGAAGAAAAATGGCCCAATTATGCCTCTGGACCAAAATCCGCACCAAACAGTGACTCGTTTTGGGTGTTCTGTGCCCCAAATGCGACAATTTTGCTTGTTTACATAGCCGCGAAGATCAAAATGAGCTTCATCTGAAAAGATGATTTTTTTGGCAAAATCGGCATCTTCTGTAAGTCGATCGCAGGTCCACTTAGCGAAGCGAAAACGCATTGGATGGTCAGTTGGCTTCAACTCCTGAACCAATTGGACTTTGTATGGCGTCATACCAAGGTCTTTATGCAAAATTCGTCTCAATGATGCCTCCGAAATGTTCAATTCTTGAGAACGACGGTGAATTGATGTTGATGGCGCTCCACGCACAGTTTCTGCCACAGCAGCAATATTCTCGGGTGTACGCACTGTTTTTGGCTTTTTACGCTTTGGTTTATCGATGAGGATGCCAGTTTCATTCACTTTTTTCACAAGATAACGAACATACGGAGTTGACGGTGCTTCTCTTCTTCCAAAATCCGTACGCAATTTTCGCACACATTCTGCAACATTACCATGATTTTCAAAGTAATGTCGCAATATTTCCCAGCGTTGTTCAAGCGTATACACACCAATATTCATTCAGCGGAAGGATAAAACTAATTATCTGTCAAATCAGACATGAGCTAAGTGTTACCATTCACGAAATAAGCACTAGTTGAAAAAAAAAACGTTAGATGGCGGACCCTTTATATAAAAAATTTATGAATATTTAAATGAGCCTAAAGGTATATTAATCAATTTTAGCAATTCACAGTTTAACACAGAGCATCTGATATATAATTTAAATCATTCTCATTAACAGGGTGTAACAAATTATTATAAATATTTTATTTGATTTAATTAAATATATTTTTAAGACAAATTAAACAAAAATTTTATCATTCTCAGCTGCCCCTCCATATGAACTATAACTGTGCCAATTTTCACACTCCTTCGTGGCCGCACATTGCTTAAAAAGGGAACTAAAAATTTAGCTTCACGTATAATATATAGAAGACATTTTTTATTCTTTAACATATTTGGCTTATGCAACCCAAGTTTAAGCGGGTTTTGAGCCCTTACCTGTTCCGGTTTCGGTCATCCTATCATATGGGTGTTTTACGGGTACCTGAATGACGGTTACACTGTTCAACATACTTTAGTATAACCGTTTCTAAGATTTTTAATTATTTTAAAAAACCTCTCTACTTTCAAAAAGCATGCTGTATAATTTGAATACTAAGACAGCTTAATCAAATTTTTACGATGGATTAATTACATCCTAAAATAGCTAATTTAATTAATTGTTTAATTTTATCTTAACCTCTCCTCCCCAAAAAAAAAATATTTTTTAATTAATATATACTTGAATTTATGAAAATCAATCACTTTTAAGTTAATTTGCTCTGTAACCATCATCAATGGGTTGTTGGTTCAGTCGTCGGCCGGCCTGAGGCTTCATCACCACCATCACTCTTATCAACATTAACATCATCATCATCATTATTATTACTTTATATTGTTAATGTCCAGCAATAATCATTAAGCAGTGGCTTTGTTAACTTTTTCCTTTAAGTTTGTTTTTGTTTTATATTTATTGTTGATTTCCTACGATGATTTCATTTACAAAAAACATTGAAGAGAAAAAATAAAACCCCGAAAATATAAATAAATATGATTTTTGACACATTTATCGTTAGTGGCCATCAATAATGTTTGCTATTGATCCCTCCTGTATGATACGGTCTGGCTGGTATGGCGTGGCATACACTTTCATTTATTTTAGTTACATACTCTCGGACAGACATTGCAGACATTTCTCTTTATTTTTCACACTTACATCCAATTTATGGTTAACAGTTAGTTTATGGTCGTAAGAGCATTTATCACATAAGGGTGCTCCTTATTAGTTGGAATTTCACGGCTTATATCTTTTAATAAGAAAAATATGTTTCCTTCAAATATTTGCCACTCTAATGTGCACATGGGAATATTTTCCCCATTCATGTGTCGCTGTGGCCAGTATCGGTTTTTATTTCGTTTAGTTTAGTTTATGTTTTATGCTTTTTGCCTTTATCTCTAGTTTTTATGAGTGTATTCATTTCTTTTTTCATTTCCCAGGGGTACTATTCAATTAAGTATCCAAGAATTTATGTCTGGCCATGTGACGTTCGGTATGGAGGACAACTAAAATATGTTTTCATATTGAACTTGTTGGAATATAGAAATACCAGTTAAATATTTGTTTAGAAATAAATAAGAATTTGGAATTTAAACATATTAAAGCCCTGCAGTGCAGTGTTTTCATTGAAATTTGTGTCAAGTATTTTAAAAAAAAGATTCAACATTATCATATTTTTATATTTTTAAGTTATAGGGCCTATTACGAATATAAACTAAAATATAAAGCATTTTTCTTATTATACCCTCCACACCACTGCGCAGAGGGTATATATCAGTTTGTTAATCTGTTTGTAACTCATAGAAATATAAGAACTACATATATATTCTTGATCCTTATAAAAAGAGAAGCCGATGTCAGTTGAAAACCTTATCCTGTCCGCTATAGGTCGAGTAGGTCATACTACATTGGGATTATCATCTTTTGCATCAGTTTAGTATTGCATTTGGAGTCTCTAGGTACAAAAGCCGAGAAATGACGTACGAAAATGTACAGATACTCCGATAAAAATTCATATAAAAAACTAACAAGTAACAGAATTATAGTCGGTCTAGACCGACTATATGATGCCCTATACCATGCGTTTAGAGACTCTATCTCATAGGCCCAACTAACTGGACATGAAAAATAAGCATAAACCAAATTTGAGTGGGATTTTTATTAATTTTTTTGGCTGCAGATATGAAAAAGTTCATATCGGATGCTATATCTATATGGGGACTAGGCCCAAAAATGGACCGATCCTGACTATGTTTGGTAAAGTCTCTTGCAAAAATATATACAAACAAAATTTGAGAAGAATCAGTGCAATATTTTTGCTTTTTGATAAATTTAAGTGAAGATCGGGAAGCGGCTCTATGTGGGGCGTATGACTAAGGGTTGTCCCATAGGGATCAACGGATGCAATAAACGCATACAAACCCAATTTGAGTAAGATCTATATGACAATTTGGATCTTATGGCAATTTATGTCGATTTCATAGGGGTCATTTGTATGGGGGGTAGGTCTAAACATGGACCGATTCTCACCAATTCAATTTCATCCTATGACCGATAAATGCTTATATACTAATTTTTATCAAAATGTATTCATATTTACGACCTGTAATTTGATTACAAGGTTTACATGGACACACAGACGGACGGACGGACGTCGTTAAATCGAATCAGTTAGTTAAAGATGGTTCTAGGTCAAATATTTTTGGTAGTTACGAACAGCAGCACAAAGTCATTATACCCAAACCACATTGTGGTATAGGGTATAAAAATACGGCAAAATGTTTATGCAAGTTAACACTGTTGTTAATTTAAATAACTTAAATACGGAAACGTACTAAATAAATAACCTACTTATGAAAATACCTTTTTTCTTTTTCTTAACCAACTTTTGTATTAAAATAACCTAAATACGAAAATGCACTTGTAAAAGAAATATAAATAAAACTTAAAAGTTGCTATATTAACATTATTTGATAATACCAAACGAGGAAGTAGAAAATATAATTTAACAATTGTGTAAGCAAAATTTTGTAAACAAACTTATAACTTTGCCAATATAAATAAACGTTTAATTTAAGTTATGAAGCAGTCAATAATCACTTGTCATAAAATATTAATATTAATATTAAACAAATAAATTAAATTTTTCGTATAATAAAAAATTTGGTGTTGTGTTTTTATTTTTAATTAAAACGACACTTAACTGGCGCCAGAGCTAATTTAAAAGCGCGTATCCTGAAAAAAAGTTGTCGCCAGACAAATAAACGCATAAATCGTCCTCAAGTAGTACGTTGTGTGCTGGTGTTCAATAGGAAAATAAAACTATCCTTCATCGCAAAAATGCCCTTAAGTAGTGCAGCGATAGAAAATAAACAAAAACAGTGAGAAATAAATACTCTTGATAAGTGACTGAAATAATAAGTGGATCTAATAAAACGAATAATAAGTGGATCAAATAGGAAAAAAACAAATAATAAGTGGACTAAATAAGAATAAAAATAAAAGTACTTATTATAAGAACAGAAGCTTTGACAGTCTTAAAAAACAAACTAGAAGTGATAGAAAGCGGCCCCCCAGTAGCGTGCAGCAAAAAGGACGGCATTACGTGCCAGCCAGCTATCCAAAGGAAAGAGAACAAAACAGCAGGATGCAGCTAATATTATTGTAAGTTAAGATATTGTAATAGCTATAAATTTGATAAATAAATCTAAAGATACAACAATTTCTTATAGAACATAGCGGATCTACCTCAGGCTCTCCACCTTTGTCTTAAATTGGAAAATCAAAGTTTCCTAGCAAACTATTCTCATAGTTTCAATTATAAAGAAGTTACTCCTCCACTTCCACCTCGCAACTACTCCCGTAACTATCAATCGCAACCTATTAACCTAACACCTCGTTTCAACCAACATAATTTCCACCCACAATTAACTCATATACCCCACGCACAACAAAAACCTTTTATGTTCCCGAATTTTTACAATAATTTTGTTTTTGATAGAAATTGTGAAGAATAGTGATAGTATTAAGTGAAGCTTTATATGGGTGCTATGACTAAGAATTGTCCTACAGAGTTTTAGTTTTGGACTTCTACAGATAGATATGTAGATTCTTTATTGAATTATATAATATAACAATTTAGTATTACAATATTTGTTTTAATATAAAACTTTAATATATAAATTTTATAATTGAGTATATTTATAATAACTAGCAGATTACAGCCCTCGAAATTCGAGCGCAAATTGTAGGAAATTTTATTTTTTTGATTAAATAAAGACCCTAAAAGTATGCTAATCAATTATAGCCAATTCACAAATCAACACAAAAAACAAAATCATTTTTATTACAAACACATTAACAAATTAACTAAACACACACATAGCATTGTATAATTTTATGTATGTGTTAGTAGCAACTTTAAACGCAATTTACTCAAAATAAAGGAAAAAATTCAAAAATCTGTAAATCTGTACTTTTGGTCAAAATCGGGATAAAACGGTAGAACAAAACATCAGTCACAAGAAATCGCCTAGCCTATTAATATTATAGATAAAGATATTTACGGCTTGGTTTTTTAACCGTCAGCCGGAAGTTTGTCCTTAAATTTGTTTAACTAATAATTTTTTTTTTTTTCAAAAATTGAATTCATCTAGTAAAAATTTTATATAAGTTAATGCATTCTTTACAAAAAGATAAAGTGAAATCCAGTTTTCGTCTCTTCCCCCATTTAGAATATCATAACTTTCATAATCTTGAAATACCGAGCACCCTAGAAATCTCCTTCGTGTTGGTTATATTTTTCGTTACAATAGGTAAGGCCTTTTAAATGATCCAAAAACTTATAATTTCTTTGTTGACTTTTTAGTGCAGTTTCGCGGTAGTTTTGATAAATTCTTGATTTCATATTCTCAATTAACATATTGCACATGTTATTCCGTATTGTTTCAGAATGGTGCATATCATTTGAATTCAAATCGAAGTTATTCAAACGGTCAACGTAGTTTTTGTACCAGTAAATGTTTTGCGATATTATTTTTGATGAAAGTCTGTTGGGCAATCTATGAATTTCATATTCGAAAACTGTCTTAGAAATATATTTAAGGTGTAGACTATAAGTATAGAAGTGTGCATCTCCTTGACCGGTTTCTAAAACAAGTACATAGTTTGGGGTATTTTCTGGTATTTTTACATGCGTTTAATGAAAACGCAAGCCAGTCCCCATACCTGAGCATCGTACGCTTGCATAGATCTATAAACTGCTTCAAATAACTTCCACTTTGCCTTGAGCGACACATTTGCAGCACAATTTTTTGATATTATATGTTTCGTGTAAGACATTGTCGGCGTCAATATTGTACCTAAATACTTGTATTGAGCCACAATTTTTACCTGCTCTGCTTTAAGCGTCCACTTCTCATTTAAGGAAATACGACCGCCTTTCTTAAAAACCATTATCTCGGATTTTGTAAGGTTTACTTCCCCACGTTTTACAATATATTCCAAAATTTTTTTGATGGACGCTTATATTCTCGGCAAGAAAAACTTGACTTCTACAGGAATCGATATAATTACAACGTACACTTATACAAATTGTATTATAAATAATCTAACCTATAAAAACAAAGTTGTTATTAAAACTCTTTCTTTATGCACAACAGTTTTGAATCTCTCCGTGACTGTTCGTGATATTGCGTGACTATTTTAAAATATATCTTTGGTCACAGCAAGTCTACCGACCGAGTTTCACATCGATCGGATAAGGGGAAATGCGTGTTTACCCCAAAATTAATCTATAGTCACAACAAGGCTATGGGACAAGTTTCAACCAAAACATTTTTGGTGGAGTCATTATTGTATTATCAGGTGATTTTTGTCCGACTCTTCCAGTTACTTCCCGATCAACTGTTGCTGATGAACTAATGCAGCGGTACGTAAAGACACTCCAATTAACAACTAACATGAGAGTGTTTTTGCAACAAGTTCAAACTGCGATTGTGTTTTCAAAGTATTTATTAGATATTGGAATTGGTAAGGTCACAGTTGATACCTCGACCGGATTAATTACACTGGACACAGATTTCTGTCAAATCACTGATTCAAAAGAGGAGCTTATTCAGCGTGTTTTTCTGGACATAGAACAACACTTCAATAACTCTAATTGGCTTACTGAAAGAGTAATATTGGCGGCCAAAGATGTCAATGATCCCAATGAAACCATTCAAAACTTTCTTCCAGGGGGGTTGTTTTCTTACGAATCAGTTGACACAGTTACAAACCAGGATGACGTAGTCAACTATCCCACAGAGTTTTGAATTCACTGGAATTTCCTGAACAACCACCTTAGAATTTTATATTAAAAGTAGGATCAGTTGTGATCATGCTGCGTAGCATTAATTAACCTCGATTGTGCAATGGAACGAGATCTTGGCTAATGAGGTCATGAAGTATAATTAGTGTTGCCCGCTAAAAATCCATGGTTCATTCAATTATTTTCTACTTTTTATTGCCACACTTAGAGTATAATAACATATGAAAATGGCAGTGCCTGACATTACCGATCAACATTTTTTAGAGAAGGAAAGTTTTAATGTCATTAGGATAGGTGATACGAAATACACCGGGCCATCTAGCCTTTCATAAAACAAAAAAATTCACAATTTTTTCTAAAATATGTCCATTATCGGTCCATTTATCGACCTACTACTCATATAACAATAATGTCCGACAAATTTACAAAAATGCCATGGTATACGATATCGTATGTTGATCTAGATTAGCTATATTTTCTTACTCGTTTTCAGTTCAAAAATGTATTTTCACCTAATTTTCAGTTTCAAATTTTAACCTTTTTTCTAAAATTTTTTTCTCCCCAAAAAATAATTTATACAAAGTTGAAAATCGTTTTATCACCTTAATAAAATTTTCTTACTTTACCTTTTTTAAATCTAATATTCTTGTTTCTCGTCACGTTTTATCTCCAAATTAATTCATCTTAAAAAAAATTTAAGAAAATTTAAATTTATGCCAAAATTTTTTATATTTTATTTTTATTGTTTCAATATTTCAAACACATTATGTCATTCAATTAGTATTAAACTACATGCAAGTAGATTATTTATTCTATATTGACAGCAGTGTTGGCAACTTAATTAAATTAAGTTGCTGTCTGTATTAAAATTTAATAAAGAAAATATGTATATAAAAAAATATATTTATGTATATTTGTTGACAACCATGCACGTGGGAGTTTAAATTAAATAATTTGTAGGATAAAAGTAAAATTTCAATGTTTATATAAATTCAGAGAATATTGAAAAAAATGAAATCACATTCCCACCGGGTTTATTTAAAAAAATTCATAGTTCACCGAAAATGGCTGGAAATTTTAAAAATTATTCTAGTGCATTACAACAGAGTTTTTTTTCTATTTGGTAAAATATTATTTATTTTAAGTTCCATTAAAATTTATTAGCACTTCTTCAATATTTGTAGTAATTTGTAATTATTTTTTTTTTTTTTTGTCTTAAACAAAATCTTGTTCATCTTAATTTCTGAACATCAAATATAAATTAATTTAATGCATTTCCACTGTCCATGTTAACATGTATGTTTGAGGCCAATATAGAAAGACAAACAAGGTGTTGACAATACCAGACTATTTTCTTTTTTTTCTTCTTTTTTAAAACTTCCTCTTCTTCGCCGTTTCACCCGTTTTGAACAGTTTCAACCCACAAATAAAGAGAAATAACACGAGTATGATGCACAAAGAACGACAAAACTAATTAAACATGTACAACGAAAACAAAAGTGTGAATTGAAAAATAAAAACATAAAAAAATTATGCAATTCAAGAATCTGTGCAGTAGATGGGCACATATTTATCGAACTACTTTGAAACTCGATTTTTTTAACAGTAGAAAATTGTTAAATTTTTGACCGAAATTTTGGAAATTCAGTTAAATTTAGTTTAGCGAACTAAGTTCTAATTTAAAAAAAAAAAAAAAACAATAAACAACAACAACGTCTGTTCGTCTGTCCGTCTGTCTGTGTGTCTATGTAAACCTTTTAATCAAGCTACAGGTCACAAATATGAATATATTTTGATGAAATTTAATATATAAGCTTCCATCGGCAATAACTCATAGGCCATAACTCATAGAAATAAAAGAATTATATATATATTATTGATCCTTATCAAAAGAGAAGCCGATGTCTGTTGAAAACGTTCTCCTGTCCGCTATAGGTCGAGTAGGTCATACTACTTTGGGATCATCATCTTTTGCATCAGTTTGGTATTGCATTTGGAGTCTCTAGGTCCAAAAGCCTGGAAATGACGTACGAAAATGTACAGATACTCCGATAAAAATTCATATAAAAAACTAAAAATACGGCAAAATGTTTATACATACGGAACATGAGCATATCGAATGCATAAGCGATCAATACACATTTTTTATTGCTTTTGTTGTTTTTTTTTTGTACATGTGAACAACAACAAGCACAAAATATGTATGCATCGCTAATAAACAAACAAAAATGTAATTGTATGTGTATACATACATATATGCTGATTGCATTTACTAACAGCTTTTAATTAAAAAAGCGCGAAAATAACTAAAATTTTTGTAATTTTCTAATTAATTTTAAAAATCAGTGTAAAAAATCTAGCCATGACAATAGCCTTTTTTGCCTTTTAGTGTTAATAACCTTGGTTACAATAATGGTTTTAGAACACGAATGGTGTATCAAAGTTTCGGCACAACCGAATTTAATACTCGTACTTGTTTTAACGCCATACTTTTATATAAAATATGTTTTTTAAAACCGAAAATATATTTTCGCCCTAAAAAATTCAACCTTAAAGTAAAGTATATTCAACTTAAATTCTTTTTATCTAGGAACTTTTTCATGTATTATAAACACATAAAAAATTATTTTCACATCAAAAAATTATTTTCTCTTCTGGAAAACATTATAAAATTGATGCAACCAACCTTTTTTAAACTCTTTCTTTTAACTCATAATCTCTGTAACGGGGCAACCCCATTCCCCCTCATCCAATTGAGCTGAAACTTGGCCTATAGTCTTGTTATGGCTATAGATTAATTTTGAGGTAGTCACGCAGAGTCAAGCACAGCCACGGAGTGATTTAAAACCCATTTCACCTTATCTGATCGATCTGTTCAAATGAAAATTGCTGAAAATCGGTTCATGTTCAGCCTTAGTCCCCATACAAATGACTCTGAGATCTACCTTAATTACCATAGTATCCAAATTATCATATAGATCTCGATCAAAGTGGGTTTGTGTATGTTTATTACATCAATTTGTGAGTGGTCCAAAAATAAACCCTATAGGATAACTCATAGACATAGCCCCCATATAAAATTTTCAAAAAACAAAAATATTGCACTGATTTTTCTCCAATTTGTTTTATATAAGTTTTTCCAAAAATTTTGTGATTTTATCAAATATGGTCCGGATTGGTCCATTTTTCGATCTAGTCCCCATATAAAAATAGCATCCGATATGAACTATTGTATATCCGAGGCAAAAAAAACTAATAATAATGCCACTCAATTTTGGTTTATGCTTATTTTCTATATCCAATTAGTTGGACCTAGGAGATGGTTCATATCGGCTATAATTTTTATACCTTATAACACTATGTGGTTTGGGTATAATGACTTTGTGCTGCTGTTTGTAACTACCAAAAATATTTTACCTAGACTCAGAATCACTTTCTGAGTCGATGTAGCGATTTCCGTCCGTTCGTCCGTCTGTGTGTCCATGTAAACCTTGTAATTAAACTACAGGTAGCAAATATCAATATATTTTAATGAAATTTGGTATATAAGCTTTAATCGACCATGGGATGAACTCTATTGAAATTGGTGAAATTCGGTCAATGTTCAGACCTAGTCCCCATACAAATGACCCCTTTAAAATCGACTTAAATTGCCATAAGATCCAAATTATCATATAGATATCGGTCAAATTGGGTTTGTGTGTGTTTATTACATCCATTTATCAGTTGTCTAAAAATGTACCCCATATGGCAATTCTTTGTCATAGCCCCCATATAAAGCTGCTTCCCGATTTTCACTTAAATCTATCAAAAAACAAAAATATTGCAGATTTTCTCAAATTTGGGTGCACATATTTTTTTGAAAATATAAGTGACTTTACGAAATATGGTCAGGATTGAAAGGAATTTTTTTTTGAAAGCGACTATTCTTAAAAAGTAAATTTTTTTTAAGTATCATCTCTCTTAAAAAAAATACTTTTTCAGAAAATTGTACCTTTTCTCAAAAAATAAATTTTCTTAAAAAGTAGCTTTTCTTAACAATTCTTTTTCTTATAAAAAACTGTTTTTTACATGTCTTTTAAGAAAAAATGACATGTTCCTAAAAAAAAAATGGCTTCTCTTAAAAAGTATAATTTCTAAGTAATGTACCTTTTTTGTAAAGAGGACTTTTCTTAAAAAGAATACATTTTCTTAAAATAGTATTTTCATAATTTTGAGTGAGTTTCTTAGCCGCCTTACTAGTCTATCTATAAGTGCCATCCTAATGTACAGAAATACGCTTTTATAATACATATTAAGGCCAAACAAAAAATAACTTAAAAAAATGAAACAAGACGATGTGACGTGGTACATCTGCATAAAACTAACAAAAAATAGCAAAAGAAAATTTTTTTTAAAATATCAAAATATTTTTTTGCGAAAAAAAAAATATAACAAGAAAAATTGTTTAACTCGGCTGTGCCGAATCATTCATACTCTCAACCCATGTCGCATTCAAATGTAAAGGTGAAAGCAATTTTCAAAGTAAAAAATAATTTTAGGGAAAATTATTTTCTTTTTTTTAATCTCTTTTATGGCTGATATAAAAATTTATTAGATAAAAAAATATTTTAGATGAACATTTTTTCAGTTTAATCAGAACTCAAGAAAATATCAGGAGGTGAAAAATGTTATTCACTTCGAAAATTAACTAGTTTGTATAAAAAACTTTACATAGTTCTTCACTTTTCTCTAACCTTTGAATCAATGGACCGAAATTACTAGTTTTTGCTAACATATTTTAACAAAATCAGGAAGTCTGGGCTTGATCATGTGAACTGTAGACAGATAGACATCGATAAGTCAAGTGCAGGTGTTCACAAAATCTTTAGTTCGGTAAGTTACAAACGGAAGAGCAAACGTATTATAATCTCACCGTGTCACCTACAATTCACAGTGGTTTAAAACACACAAAAAAATTATTAATAAATATACAATAGCTAAACCATTGATAATATTGGAACACTATGTTTGGAGCAATTGTAGTCAACGACATATGCTTTCACAATACTTGGAGGAACCCTGCTACAAATACAGGGTAAGTTAAAGGGATTGAAAGTTGACTACCTCGAAATGGAAAAGGCTTTCACAGCATGAAACTTTTTAAAATATGCTCAGATTTTCTTATTTTCTTTTAGATTTTGTTAATGTAAAAAACGTGCTTATATTTTATTATCGCCTATGGGTTTAAAGATATTGTATTTAGAGAATCTAAATAATACAACAAATAACTCCTTTATTAAAAAGGGAACATTTTTTATGAATATGTTCCAATAAACAATACTATTTTCAAAAATTTAATTTTATGCATTATCTCCAAGCGGTTAATGGGGAACAAATCTTAAAATCTTTAATCTTTGCTAATAAAAGTAGATATTTGTACATACTCTAAAAGAATGGGCTTCAATCCTTGAGTTTTCGGTGTTAATACAGAAAAAATTATGTCAATTTCTTACATTTTAAAACACTGGAATTATAATGATTGTTTTACAATAATATTAACCTCAAATCTTTCAAAAATTCAAAAAAGATACAAGTAAAAAATTATGGACGGTTTAACCGACTATACGATAACCTATACCATGCGTTTTAAATTAAAAACTAAGCATAAACCAAATTTGAGTGACATTGCTATACATTTCTTTGCCTTCGGATATGGAAAAGTTCATATCGGATGTCATAATTATATGGGGACTAGGTCGAAAAATGGACCGCTCTTGACGATATTTGGTAAGGTCACTTATTTATTACAAAAATTTGAGAAAAATCTGTGCAATATTTTTGCTTTTTGATAGATTTAAATTAAGATCGGGCTATGACCAAGTATAGTCCTAGAGAGTTTTTTCCTACTACCGATAAATGGATGTAATATGCATACACAAACCTAAATTTACCGGATTCTATATAAAAATTGCAATGTTATGGCCATTTAAGTCAATCTCATAGCGGTCATTTGTATGGGCACTAGGTCTGAACATGCACCGATTTTCTCCAATTTCAACAGTGTTCATTCTGTTGTTGATAGAAGCCCACACACCAAATTTCGTTAAAATATATCCCTATTTTCGACCTATAGTTCGATTACAAGGTTTCCATGGACACACAGACGGACGGACAGATGAACGAAAATATGGTAGTAACAAACAGCAGCACAAACTCATTATACCCTGACCATATAGTGGTGTAGGGTATAAAAAGTTATAAAAACTAAATTGGGTTTTTTTTTCTCAAATAATGTCTTGGTAGAAAGTAGAGATTTGGGCAATATTATGGTCATTAGAAACTCAACAGGTATATATATGTGGTCACAAGCGATAACCGCCTAAGTCGACTTAAGAACGATTTGAGTTATGTATGCTATCATATTCTACTAAAAACGCTTTATATTTACGTGAAATCACCATTTTTCTAACACTGTTATTTAAAAAGTTATTAACGAAAACATACTGACCTAAGTCGTAATAAAGCCCCATTACATTTATATAAACAGTGATTTTTCTCGAAAGAATGATTTTCGCCTATTTGAGTTATGTATGCTGTCATATTCTGCTAAAAAATCTTTATATTTACGTGACATTCCCATTTCTCTAACACTGTCATTTAAAAAGTTATTAATACAAATATTCTGACCTAAGTCGTAATGAAGCCCCATTACATTTATATAAAAAGCTATTTTTCTCGAAAGCATGATTTTCGAGTTAGGCGGTTATTGCTTGTGACCACAGATATATTATATGCAATTAAAAGTTCTTTGAAATAATATATTCCATACCCCATATCATACGTTTCGAGAGAGTCTTGGATCCAACTTTACTGAGGCTGTAACTGAATTTAGAAAATAACCATAAAATAAATTTTTAATGGTATCGTTAATAATTTGTGGAGTGCAGTTATGAAGAAGAACACATCTGATATTATTTTTATATGCGAACTAAGTCAAAATATGGATCGATCATGACCGTATTTATTAAAGTCTCTTACTTTTCTTAAAAGCACATATAAACCAAGTTCTGAAAAGATCTATGTATTATTTTTGTTTTGTTTTTTTTTTCAGACTTAAGTCAAAATTAGGAATAAGCTTTATATAGACACTATGGACCTACAGGTGGAATTTTTAGACTACTGATTAGTGGACATAAAACATACACATACACCTAATTACAACAGTATTAAATTTAAATTAAAATTTCATCAAAATATATTCACATTTGCGACCTTTAATTTGATTACAAGTTTATCTATACATACAGATAGAGGTGCAGACAAATGGGCGGGCGGACATCGCTAAATCGACTCAGAAAGTGATTTTAAGTCATTCCTTATAATTAAGAGGTATACGTCTAGGTCAAATATTTTTATACCCTCCACCCAAGTGTGCATATATAAGTAGAAGAAAAATTCTGGACCCCATAAAAAATATATATTTGTGATCCTTATAACAAGCAGAGTTGATATAGCGATGTCCGTCTGTCCGTCTGTGGAAATCACGATGACGACTTCAATCGGGCAGCTAGGGTGCTCGTTTGCATAAAAAATGATTCAATAACATCCTAAGAAGTTTGTTATTTAAACTCGTCCAAATCGGTTAATTAGGTCCGGAAAATTGAATGAAGAAGTAAAGAAAGTCTTGAAAAAATATAATTTGTCCATGTTGTTCTTGTCACGATCACGCCCTCAATAGGATAACTGGGGCGCTCGTTTTTAGTAAGGATGATTGATTAACATCATGAGAAGGTTTTTGTTTGAAAAATCATGAAAATCAGTTTAATAGGTCCCGAGAAATTACTGAAGAAGTGAAAAAAATTTAAAAATATATGTTTCTCTATTGTTGTTGTTATTCTAAATGTTGTATTTTTGTCATAACTGGACTTGTTGTTTTTGTGGTCGTTGTGGTAATAATATAATGAAAACTACCCTTTGCAAATTTTTTTATCAACTCTGTTAGAAAAATTTTTAAGTTTCCATTGTTTTGGCATCACTAAAAAAAAATTTGTTCGATCATTTCTGTCATTGCCACGAGCCTGCCTGCAAAGTTTCACGAACCAAAATTTTGTCGACCAGCAGACACTACGAGTTAATATAAAGGGAGTAAAAATTCACCAACATCTAAAGCAGATAATGCTAAACTACCTAGTTGTTAATAAAAAAAACAATGTAAATTTACTTATATCTGGAAATTTTTAACAAAGAATTATTTGATTTTTTTTTTTTTTTATTGGTTGTAATATTGAGTTTAAGACTCAGAGTATCAAAGATTCGGCACAGCCGAATTTAACATTCTTACTTGTTTTAATTACAAACATTACCACAAACTCATTATGGTATAATTTGCCAAAACAGTCAAAAAAAATATGTCATGTATTTACAAGTTGAAAAGTGGGAAAAGTGAAAAATTTAATTTATATGGGAAAATTGAGTGTAGTTTAAGTAAATTATTGTGGCATGTTGAATAGATTAAAAAAAGAAAAAATAAAGAAGTAAAAAGCATAGTTTTTATTTTTATAATTTATTTTTGTAATTTGATCTTATTATCTCAATTACTATAAAAGTTATCTAAATAAATTGCAAAGTATTGGATATTAGTTTAGGTTAGGTTAGGTTTAAACTGGCTGCTAAACCAAAGGAAAAGCACACTTAGACTCTGGGATCCATTGTGATACCACGGGACGAATACCTGTTCCCCTCAGTCCCCACCGTAGAACCAGTTTGAGCTCCTGATGAAGCCCCTCATATGTGAAATGTTCACATTTGAGAGATCAGAGAGATCGTGAAGAAACGGCGATCCCAATGTCCGAAGTCGCGTTCTGGAGAGCGCCGGGCAATAGCAAAGGAAGCGTTCTATGCTCTCCACCTCCTCCACATACATGCAGCTACGACAGAAGTCATCTGACGAGACCCTGAGGCATTCAGCGTGTCTCCCTATGAGGCAGTGCTCAGTGATAACAGCAACTACTGTTGAAATCTCCCCACGGGGGAGTGATAGTAGCGCGCTAGTGCGCTTATGATTTAGAGCCGGCCAGATCTGTCTCGTGATCCTGCACGTTGATCCATTAGCCCATCTGTTGTCGGTTATGCCGACGGAGAGAAGCCGAAGTTCCAGCTTGCAATATTCCAGGGGTATATCAACACATTCCAAGTCCGCTGGAACCCGTAAGGTAGTGCCCTGTCTTGCCAACTCGTCAGCTTTACAGTTTCCCGGTATATTCCTGTGCCCTGGGACCCATATGAGTCTGATGTCGAACTGCTTGGCCATTTCATTGAAAGACGTGCGGCAGTTAAGGGTGGTTCTTGTTTCCAGGAACATTGATTCCAAGGATTTTACCGCGGCCTGACTATCAGAGTAGATGTTGACTGCGGTTGTAGACAGAATATTCCGACCCAACCAGTCAGCAACTTCCTTTATTGCCAGTACCTCTGCCTGATAAACACTGCAGTGGTCTGGCAACCTGCGAGCCAGATTAAGTCCAACCTCCTTTGAATAGACTCCGAAACCAACTTGGCCACACAATTTCGATCCGTCAGTATAGAAATTTATCGAACGCCTGCTACCTGGAATCCTCCATGACCAGGATTCCCTGGTCGGTATCAGAGTTTTGTAGTGTCGTTCGAATGCACTCCTCGGAGTAGTGTAATTCACGTTCAATGGTTAGTTCCTGTTATTCAGGATCACTCCATGCCCACAATTATGACCACGCCGTTGTATTGTGCTTCTTAGTCTAATGGCCGATGAGGCCGCCGACTGCTCTCCTAATATGTCCAACGGTATTAGGTGTAAGAGGATGTTCAAGGCATCCGTAGGTGTAGTACGAAGACCACCATTGATACACATGGAAGCCATTCTCTGTACCCTTGCAAGAAGGTTGGTATTAGAGGCCTTCTCTAGAGCAGGCCACCAGACGATGACCTCGTACTGCAGTATTGGGCGAACCACCGCTGTGTAGATCCAGTAAGCAATTTTCGGGCTGAAGCCCCACCACTTGCCAATGGCCTTTTTGCAGGAGTATAAAGCTATAGTCGCCTTCTTCGCCCTTTCCTCCAAGTTCCGTCTGAAGTTCAGCTTCCTGTCCAGGAATACGCCAAGATACATGGCTCCATCAGAGAAGGCGATATCAGCACCGTAAAGTGAAATAGGGTCGAAGGCAGGTATCTTATACTTCCTCGTGAAAAGAACCAGTTCCGTTTTGGTCGGATTTACCCCCAGACCGCAACTACTTGCCCATCTAGATAGCATAGTGAGAGCCCTCTGTAGAATGCCTCTAAGTGTGGATAGAAACTTCCCATCTACAGCTACGGCCACGTCATCAGCATAGGCGACCACGCTGCAGCCTTGTCTCTCCAACGAAAGTAGCATTGAGTTCAGCGCTAAGTTCCATAGAAGTGGTGACAGAACGCCTCGTTGTGGCGTTCCCCTGTTCACGAATCGGGATATTAGAGTCGTTCCCAATTAAGACGTTATCCGCCTGTTGGCAAGCAGATTTACAATCAGTGAGATGATCACGGAGTTCACTCCTAGACGAGATAGTGCCGCTAATATCGAGTCCGGTGTGACATTGTTAAAAGCTCTTTCTATATCCAAAAAGGCTATCATGGTGTATTCTCCTACCGAGAGCGATTTCTCGATGGTACTCACAAGCTCGTGAAGGGCTGTTTCGGTTGACCTTCCCTTGCTGTAACCGTGTTGTCGCGCAGTTTAGGATCAATAACTCTTCGTAAGTAAGAATCTATCATACGCTCCATTGTCTTCAATAAGAACGATGATAGACTTATTGGTCTGAAGTCTTTTGGTACAGTGTGTGAACTTTTTCCAGCTTTTGGAATGAACACCACTTTCGTCTCCCTCCACTTCAGGGGTACATAGCCAAGGGGAAATGTAGTCCGGCACGTTCAGCTGGAATGATACCGTCAGGTCCTGGAGATTTGTAAGGTTTGAAGCTTTTAATCGCCCAGTTCAGTGTTGGTATGTTGACTATCTCCGAAGCAATATCCGTCGCACTAGCGTCTGAGTATTCTGACGCCTGAAGCGACGTAGGGGAGTTGCCCGGAAAATGGGTATCCAGTAGCAGGCTAAGTGATTCCCCACTAGAGGTAGTCCACACCCCCAATGGATCTTTCAGATAAACTAATGTGTGAGGGGTAGAAGCCAGAACCTTTCGCAACCTGGATGCTTCGGAAACGTTTTCTATATTATCACAGAATTTTGGAGATTAGTTTAGTATTATTATAAAATAACACGCAACATTTTCGGGGTCATTGTCTGGGGGTGAGAAATTCCAGGTCAGGTTGAAAGTATTCGTCCAGTATAGTAAAACCTAAATGAAATCATCAATTGTTTTTGAGTTATAGCTGAAAAACTAAGCAAACAAACATCAAGATAAGGAAAAAATATCAATGGTCGTTAAAAAAAAAAGAAGAGTTTGTCCTGAGAACGCCAAACCTTTTAGAGGTTTCACTATACTGGTCTTATACTCTCACTATGACTTGAAATTTCTCCAAATGGCTGTTATATAGTGTAATCAATTTGAATTATTTTTTTTATATGAACAAAAAAAATCGTACGAAAATTTGATTTTTTCGATAAATAAATTAAAATACACAAATTTTTATACACTATATGCACCATCATGTGGTTTGGGTATAATGACTTTGTGCTGCTGTTTGTAACTACAAAAAATGTTTGACCCAGACCCATCTTATATTGCACCGATCGACTCAGAATCACTTTATGAGTCGATTTAGCGATGCACAGTCCGTCCGTCTGTCCGTCCGCCTGTGTGTCCATATAAACCTTGTAATCAAACTACAGGTCGCAAATATGAATATGAATACATTTTGATGACATTTTACCGGCCATACGATGAACACTATTAAAATTGGTGAAATTCGGTCTATTTTCAGACCTAGGCCCCATACAAATGACCTCTATGGAATCGACATAAATTACCATAAGATCCAAATTATCATATAGATCTCAGTCAAATTGGGTTTGTATGTGTTTATTATATCCATTAATCAATAGTCAAAAAATAATCCCTATAGGATAATTGTTAGTCATAGGCCCCATATAGAGCTGCTTCCCGATCTTCACTTAAATCTACCAAAAAACATAAATATTGCACAGATTTTTCTCAAATTTGGTTTGTATATATTTTTTCTAAATTTAAGTGACTTTACCAAATATGGTGCGGTTCGGTCCCTTTTTCGACCTAGTGCCCATATAAATATACCACCCGACATTAACTTTTTCATATCTGCAGCCAAAAAAAAAAAATAATAATGCCACTCAAATTTGGTTTATGCTTATTTTCTATATCCAATTAGTTGGGCCGAAGAGATAGGGTCTCTAAGCCATGGTATAGGGTATCGTATAGTCTATAATTTCTATAATTTCTATAATTTCTTACTTATTTAAACTGACAAATGGTAACAAAAGCTGGACGTAGGGTACATATCCAAAAATATCCAAACATTCTTTCAGAGTATGTAAAGAAAACTGTCCATTTTTATTACCATAATTTTTAGAAAAAATAAAAGAATGAAGGGCATTTTTCAGAATGGCTACTTTAAGAGTTTTTCACTATAATTCAAAATCTTCTTCTAAGTATTTTTCTAAAAAACGATTGGCTATTACCATATATTTTTAAAAAAAGTTTACCTTTCTTAATATAGTCACTATTTGCCGAAAACAAAAAAAAAAAAAAATCAAATATCTTCTAAACCATAAGCGATAGCAATATGTATTGAAAAATTTAAAAAACAAATTAAAAAAGAAGTCGGTACATATTTAAATAGTTACATCTCTGAAAGACTTTTCAATCTCGAAGTAATCTATTATAGCTCGCTGTAAGTCAAACTGTACTTCTTAGGTACCACTGTGCAGTGGAGATATTACAAACCATCTAACATTTAACGATGTAATAATATTGCAGGCGACAATTTTGGCTGTCTAGCATGAAATACTAACAACAACCACAGCTGTCTGATATGACACATCTTGAATATGGTGTGAAAAATATGTAATGTAGCAAGTCAGAGCTGTAAAACACTTTATTACAGCAGTGTAATTTGGAATATATTAAATGGGAATAAAGTATATAAAGTAAAGGAAATTTTTTCAATACAGTCAACAAAAGCCTTAGGGCCCAAAGCAAAAAAGTACTATAATAGTTCTTATATTTCAGATTGGATAATTAGGAAAATAGTTCTTAATATTTCCACAGCTTTTTCCTCTTTCTTTGCGTCTTTTTACTGGATGAGGATTTAATTTTTCAGAAATTTTTCGTTTTTTTTTTTTTAAATAACAAAACTTCTAGGCAAAACCACGAAAATATCTAATGAATAACGATAATATAGGGATAGATGGAAAAATTTATAATAGATGCAAACTCTTTTAAATATACCATGGCTTTTAAACAATTCAATTTAATTCAATGGTATTAGTGGCACGATATTCGATTCTTATATTTTAATGAAAAACGCATATTTACGATCAGTTATGAATTAACAGCAAATATTTGTATAATTTGTTAGAATACATGGAAGATTTTCCAAAAACACCATGACTTTTATACCAATAAATTTAATTTAATTACATTATATCTCTAAAATCAAGTCATGACCGTAAAAATAGCTTAAGTGGCACGATATTCGATTTTTGTTTTTTAATGGAAATCGCTAATTTATGACTATTTATATCAGTGTTAAAAATTTCCTATATGTACGAAGTATCGCTACGAATTTACGACAAAACTAATTTTAGCTTAAGTGCACATTCTTGGTGTGTTTACATAGTAAACATAAAACAAAGATAATTTAAAAAAAAATCCTGTTAAATTTAGATTATAATACTCAAGCTATTTCTGCGGAAACGCTTTCAAGGACTCTTAAGGAAGGTCTAATAATCAACATCCCAAATAAAGGTAACCAGATGAAGTGAAAATATGGGAGAGACATCACTCTACTAAATATGCTTAACAAGATCATATCCCGTATCCTATTTAACAGAATTTCTACAGCATTTGAGAAATGAGCAGGCAGGATTTAGGCCAAATAGGTATTGCATCGATCACATTAACATGGCAATCAGATATGTGATTAATATTTATAGATTTTCTATCCGTCACTTTGCCATATGGAAAGCAATGAAGTGTAAAGGAATCCCTGACAAGATAATTCGACTTGTAGAATGTCTATATTCGGACGCATCTTGCTCTGTGTTACACGAGGGTCAAATAAGCGAGAGCATCAGTGTTACAGCGGGTGTGAGACAGGGATGTGTTTTATCTCCCCTACTCTTCAACATCGTGCTTGATGTTATAATGGGCCAGTCTGAAAATCCAGTCTGTAATTTATGCAACAATTGCTGGATAGCATCACAGGAAAAGCGTTAAGTGCACAACTGATTTTAAATAGCGCGAAAACGAAATCAATGTGTTTTAATGCCACTAATAACCACCGTTTCTCACTGCAAGGGCAACAACTTGAAGATGTTAATTCTTTCTGCTATTTGGGTAGCATCATATCGATCTCTGGCGGTTGTTCCGAAGCTATAAATAAAAGACTGACTAAAGCCAAACAAACATTTAGAATCCTCAATAAGTTTTGGAGATCAGCTAGCATCGCGCTATCCACCAAAATTAAAATTTTCAACAGTAATGTAAAGTCGGTACTGCCATATTTTTTTTTTTTTAATTAATCAAAACTCAGGGGATGCCCCCTACAGATGCAGTGCATTGTGTTGATCTCAGGAAAATAGGTTAAGGAGGAAAGAGGAATTAGTTAATTTTTTTTTTTTTGCAGCGACAGACCAAAGCCTCTGGTGGGAATCAAACCCACGACCCCCGCATGATAGGCGAGCATGCTACCTACTCACCTACCGGGGCGCCTGGCTTAGAGACCTGGAACCTCACCAACTCAGACGTCCAAAAGCTACAAACTTTTGTCAACAAATACCTTCGCCGAATCCTTAAAATATTCTGGGCACAAACAATAACAAATTCAGAGATATTGTTTAGAACCATCAGCCCCCAATTAAGCATGAAATTAAAATTCGTAAATATAGATGGATGGGTCATACCCTACATAAACCAGCCGATGACATCAATAAGAAATCTCTTGATTTCAACCCACAGGAAACAAGAACGACCTAAAAACACTTGGAAACGCCAAGTACAAGCGGAATTACAAACCATGACATAACATGGAGTAAAGCTAAAAGATCAGCGTTAGATAGAGAACGATGGAAATCAATTATTGAGGCCCAATGTTCCTTATAGGAATTTTTATGGATTATACATATTATAGGACACCATCCTGCCTTAAAAAAAAAAAACCTTTTAACCTCTGCTCAAAGTGCTAAATATGACCAATTTTTATTTCAATATAATTCGCTTACCACGTAAATACCTGAAGAACGTACTGGAAATTGATCCTAAATTATTTTTGAAATAAATATTGATCAGCTGATTAGTTAAGTTAGCAGTATAGCATGTTACATTATTCTCGGCTAACCCGACCTTTGTAAAAAAATTAAAATTATGAAAAATCATATGCAAATATATTTGTTTCCAAGTTGTTTTATATGTATTGGAAGAAGCTTAAATAGTTAAACTCTTCACTTGGATTCTCATTAGGTTGGTTTCTGCAAAGGTATATATATATTTAACTTTTTACCAAACAAACTATCTACTGCTTTTGGATATTGATGAAGTCTGGTGACTCGACCCGCAACCTGTCTTGCAGTATAAATAACAATATTTGAATTTTATTTATTTATTAAATTTGGTATCCCACTCAACAAGACGCGTAATCAGTGCTACCACAATTTGAAATTGAAAAGATGCTAAATTGCAAAAGAAAGGATGCTAAAACGTACTGGAGTCAAAATAAAATATGCAAAATTGTTTTTTTAAATTTCATTACCTTTTGATTGAAAAACAAGTAAGAAAATTATAGTCGGTCTAGCCCGGCTATACGATACCCTATACCACGGTTTAGAAACCCTATCTCTTCGGTCCAACTAATTGGATATAACAAATAAGCATAAAGCAAATTTGAGTGGCATTTTATTAATTTTTTTCGCTGCAGATATGAAAAAGTTCATATCGGATATTATATTTATATGGGTACTAGGTCGAAAAATGGACCGATCCTGACCATATTTGGTAAAGTCACTTATACTTTGAAAAAATATATACAAACCAAATTTGAGAAAAATATTATGTGCAATATTTTTGTTTTTTGATAGATCGGGAAACAGCTCTATATGGGGCATATGACTAAGAACTTTCATATAGGGATTATTTTTGAACTACTGATTAATGGATGTAATAAACACATACAAACACAATTTGATCTATATGATAATTTGGAACTTATGGCAATTTATGTCGATTTCATAGGGGTCATTTGTATGGGGACTAGGTGTGAACATGGACCAATTCTCACCAATTTCAATAGCGTTCATCTCATGGCCGATGAAAGCTTATATACCAAATTCCATCAAAATATATTCATATTTGCGACCTGTAGTTTGATTAAAAGGTTTACATGGACACACAGACGGACGGACGGACATTGCTATTTCGACTCAAAAAGTGATTCTGAGTCGATCGGTATAATTAAAGATGGGTCTAGGACGAATATTTTTGGTTGTTACAAACAGCAGCACAAAGTCATTATACCCAAACCACATAGTGGTATAGGGCAGTGGTATAGGGTATAAAAATTGGAAATAAAAAATGAAAAATAGAAGATGAAAAATGAAAAATAAAAAATGAAAAATTAAAAATAAAAAATAAAAAATGATAAATGAAAAATGAAAAACGAAAAACGAAAAATCAAAAATGAAAAATCAAAAATGAAAAATGAAATATGAAAAATAAAAAATTAAAAATACAAAATGAAAAATGCAAAATGAAAAATAAAAAACGAAAAATTAAAAAATGAAAAATAAAAAATAAAAAATAAAAATTAAAAATAAAAAATGAAAAATTTAAGGTTAAAAAATGAAAAATAAAAAATTAAAAAATGAAAAACAAAAATAAAAAATGAAAAACGAAAAATGAAAAATAAAAAATGAAAAATGAAAGCTAAAAATGAAAAATAAAAAATGAAAAATTAAAAATTAAAAATTAAAAATTAAAATTTAAAAATTAAAAATTAAAAATTAAAAATTAAAAATTAAAAATTAAAAATTAAAAATTAAAAATTAAAAATTAAAAATTAAAAATTAAAAATTAAAAATTAAAAATTAAAAATTAAAAATTAAAAATTAAAAATTAAAAATTAAAAATTAAAAATTAAAAATTAAAAATTAAAAATTAAAAATTAAAAATTAAAAATTAAAAATTAAAAATTAAAAATTAAAAATTAAAAATTAAAAATTAAAAATTAAAAATTAAAAATTAAAAATTAAAAATTAAAAATTAAAAATTAAAAATTAAAAATTAAAAATTAAAAATTAAAAATTAAAAATTAAAAATTAAAAATTAAAAATTAAAAATTAAAAATTAAAAATTAAAAATTAAAAATTAAAAATTAAAAATTAAAAATTAAAAATTAAAAATTAAAAATTAAAAATTAAAAATTAAAAATTAAAAATTAAAAATTAAAAATTAAAAATTAAAAATTAAAAATAAAAAATTAAATATAAAAAAATAAAAATAAAAAATTAAAAACTAAAAAATTAAAAATTAAAAATGAAAAATAAAAAATGAATAATAAGAATTGAAAAATAAAAAATGAAAAACGAAAAATAAAAAGTGAGAAATACAAAATGAAAAATACAAAATGAAAAATGCAAAATGAAAAATAAAAAACGAAAAATTAAAAATGAAAAATAAAAAATAGAAAATAAAAAATTAAAAATGAAAAATAAAAAATGAAAAATTAAAGCTAAAAAATGAAAAATTGAAAAATAAAAAATGAAAAACAAAAATGAAAAATGAAAAACGAAAAATAAAAAATGAAAAATTAAAAATTAAAAATTAAAAATAAAAAACTAAAAATTAAAAATAAAAAACTAAAAATAAAAAATGAAAAATAAAAAATGAATAAGAAATGAAAAATAAAAAATGAAAAATACAAAATGAAAAATGCAAAATGAAAAATAAAAAACGAAAAATTAAAAATAAAAAATAAAAAATAAAAAATGAAAAATAAAAAATGAAAAATTAAAGCTAAAAAATGAAAAATAAAAATTAAAATTTAAAAAGAGGGATTACCTTACGGGCTATTTTGGTCAATAATCTGTTTTTATGTGTAAATAAAAATCAATTAAATATCATGTTTCTGCTCGACGTTTCGTTTGCTTTATTCAAACTTCCTCAGGAGCGTAAATTTATTATAAAATCTGGCGACATATACAAATTAACATTATTAATAATTTCTAATTAAATATCTTAAATACTACATCACAGTTTAACTTACGATTCTTTGTTACATCGTCAGGGAATATAATTTGTAAAATTTATTTGTAAATAAAAAACTGGACATTACTACACAGAATTTTAAAAAATATAAATAAATTTAATAAATATTGACAACACAGTACACGCAAAATCACAGGTCTAACTTAATATAGTATCACAGAACTTTAACTAATTTCTAAAATATTGCAACGGAGTATTGGAGCTTTGTGTTATCCTTATATTCTCTCGTGTTCATTGCATGATGAATTCTCTCTTGTATTCGTAGGCTTTCTAATGTATAGCGTTTGTTTACTCTTTTTTCCTTATCTAATATCTTAATGTTATCAAAATTCAAATTATGGTTGCATTCTTTTACATGTTGTGCTAATGCAGTTGTTTCTTTTTCCTTCTTAATATCGGCTTTGTGCTCCAATACTCTCGTCTCTAACCTTCGTTTTGTTGTACCAACATAAACTTTGTTACATTGCTCCCTTTCATTGCCATCACATTTTATTTCGTAAACAACGTTGTCAATTTTAAGTATATCTTGTTTTGTTTTGTTCTGCGTAAACAGTTACCTAAAGGTTTGGTTTGACTTGTGTGCTATTCTTGTGTTTTCATCGTTGATCATATGTTTCATTGTTTTTGTCTCCGTTAATTTTGGGATAAATGGTACACTGCAAAAAACCAAATCTTCTTTACGGTCATCATTTTTGTGTTTTGTATTATTTAGTGTTTTGTTGATTAAGTTGTTTATTATAAATATTGGGTAATTGTTCATAGTTAATATGTTTCGTATTTTGTTTATATTATTTTTCTTAAATCTTTCGTCGCTTATATGTAGTACCTTTTCAATAAGATTTGTCGCCGTGTTGATCTTCATTTTTATCGGTTGGGTGGAGTTATAGTTGATCATCCTTCCTGAGGATGTCTCCTTTGTGTACCAATTAGTTATAAGTTTATTATCGTCTTTTATTATTTTTATATCAAGGTAAGGAATTTCTCCGTTGATCTCTCGTTCTATTGTAAATTGCAGTTTGTTGTGATACGAATTAAGTGTTTTTAAAATCTTAGTTTCATCTGATTTCTTTATTATAGCAAATAAATCGTCGACATATTTAGTAATTAGTTTGATTTTTACATTTTTCTCCTTAAGTTCTTTGATTACATCGTCCAAAGGGTGTCCAGAACAATATCAGCAATTGTTGGCGACAAAGGGTTGCCCATGGGCATACCATACGTTTGGTGATAAAATTTATTCCCGTATGTAAAATAGTTAGTTTCTGTCAAGCAGAACTGAAGTAGTTTTAGAAACTGTTTCCTCGATATTGTGGTCTGTGTGCTTAATGTTTCCCATTTGTCCAGTATGTTCTTAATCGCTAAATGAGTCGGTATATTAGTAAATAATGATACCACGTCGAATGACACTAGTATATCGTCATCTTCTATTTTCACGTTTTCCAATTTTTGTTTTAGGTCAAAAGCATTCTTAATGTTATATGTTGGTGAGATCAAATTTTTCAATATTTTTCCAATATATTTCGCTAGATTATAGCAGGGTACTTTGATAGAGGATGAAATTGGTCTGAGTGGGACGTTTTCCTTGTGGATTTTCGGCAAACCGTATAATTCAGGGACCGCAGCTGCATGTGATGTCATATTCATCTTCTCAAATTTTGATATGTGCTTGGCTTTGTATAACTGTGTAACAAGGTTATTGTTTGTTCGTTGGAGTTTTGGCGTGGGATCAACTCTAATAGTTTTATAAGTATTTCTATCTTCCAGCAACTTATCCATTTTACTTTTATAATTATCTTTATACATTATCACAGTTTTGTTTCCTTTATCTGCTGTAGTTATAACAATATTATCCTTATGTTTACCAATAAATTTTCTTGTTTCATCGAATATTCCCAGTATGAATTTTTCTTTTTCTGTATTTCGTAAATTTCGCCTGAAATGCGTTATCCGGTTGGCGATTTTTGATCTCGTTATGTCCTTTTCTGTTTCGTCTTTTATATTTTGAACCCATTGTTCAATATCAGCTATAAGAGGGATGGGGGAAAAATAATGTTCACTTATAAAAAATGAAAAACAAAAATGAGAAATGAAAAACGAAAAATGAAAAATGCAAAAAGAAAAATAAAAAACGAAAAATTAAAATTGAAAAATAAAAAATAAAAAATTAAAAATTAAAAATGAAAAACAAAAATGAAAAACGAAAAATGAAAAATAAAAAATGAAAAATGAAAGCTAAAAATGAAAAATAAAAAATAAAAAATGAAAAATTAAAATTAAAAATTAACCGGTTGAAATAATACATAATAAAAAATATTTTTATATTAGCAGAAATTTAATTACTAGATGTTTACACATCTCCCCTTTTTTAAATGTTAGCTTGAAAAGAAAAATACTTTTTTTTATACAGAACTCGTTAAGGCATCAGAAACTATTTTCCATTCAACAACTGTATGGATATAAGATATATTATTTTTTCCTGCACAAATCATCGGAGGAAATTACTAATTATGGCGCTGTCGTTTCATAATTTACCAAAACTACTAATAATAATTTCCACACACCTGATTATACTCTCCGAAAGTTCTTAATCGCGCTGAAGGCGAATCTGTAATTTAGCCCAATAATTTAACGCATTTTTACGTTTAGCATCAATTTGGTGGAGCAATTCTAAAGGCAGATTCAACGCCCCAAAAAATTTAAGGAAAGAACACTTTGGTTGCAGTTGTGATTGGTAATCGTTCGAATTATTTTATTTTTGAAATAAAATCAAACTTCATTGTTAGTATCTTAAACGACCGTTCTAGTTAAGAAGAAATAAGATATCTGATTACTTACCAAATTTTGTGTAAAAGAAGTCATTCGCGTTTTAGTATATAAAATATACTTTTTTTGCCGTTGATGTGATGGAGAAAATCTGAGCTCAAATTCGGATTCAGTGAAGCAAAAATATCGCCCTGTGTTGTTATGGCATAAATAAATAATATAATTGCAACCAATTTTTAATCAACAAAAACTTAATTTTTTTTTTTTTTCGGCCAAAAGATTTTTTATAAATTTTAAAAATTAAAGAATTTTTTTTTAATTTTTCGAAAAATTTTTATGTTTAGAAATTTCAAATTTATAAAGAATTTCAATAAATTTCGACTAAATATATACGATATTCACAAAACAGTGTCACAAAAAGAATTCAGTCTTTTAAGTTCTCTGCTATCAAAAATATTTACTGTGTATGAACAACATCTAAGCTTGTTGTCTTCTCCTCTTCAAAGTGCCATCTAAATTCATAAACATCATTTTGCTAAATATTGTATTTTTTTTTTTTTTTTTTTTTTGTTTTAAGAATTTTTCGCTCGCCTTTTAATGCTCGGTATGTATATTTACACAGTTTTTCCTGTTCCACATATGACTTTTAATGTGTTATTTTCATATTGTCAACACTTTAAAAGTGTTTTCTTTTATGATATTGTATTTTTGTGAATGAATTAAAATTTTTATGAAATATTTACAAGATTTTTTTAAAAAAATGTTTCTTTAGAGATTAGCAAATGATTTGTAGATGTCTTAAAAATATAATAAATATTATTTGCATGACTACCAGCAAATATTTGTTGAACTTAAATTAATGACTATTAAATCACTTCAAAAAGAACTAAATATTTAGTAAAGCCACTAAACAAAACATTAATTTGAGATTCTTCAACTTGGATGTTATGGATGGAAGAAAAATAGACATTTAAGATTAAGTAAGAATTTTTATATCTTTGGTTTTTGTGTCCCAATAATAATTGGTTAGGTCATAAAATGTTGTGGAAATAAATCATAAACTAATTCATGTATATTATTACATATTTGCTGATGGGACAAAGTTAAAAGTGTACCTTAATTGAGCTCATAAAATATCCTCAGTCTGGATTTGGATTATTAAGACCAATCAGTTATAATGCAATCTTCATATATTTCAAATGAAAATCCATTTTTAAGGAGACAACAAATTTTTCAGCTTGCGCTGCACAAACTTTTCACCACTTTGAATTAAAAAGAATTATTGAGGAAAAAAAATTGGTAAAAAATTCTTTACAAGTGAAATAAATATTGAGAAGAAACCAAACTTTTAAGATTGGAAAATAAGCTTTTTGTTTGGAAACATTTATTTGAGGTAAAAACAATTTGTTGTGTTTAAAAAGTCTGAGCCGAATAAAATTTCATACATGAAAGCATATGTGATTTGGGTATAATGACTTTGTGCTGATGTTTGTAACTACTAGATACATCTTTTATTATACCGAGCGACGCAGAAAGTGATTCTTAGTGATTAGCGATGTCCGTCCGTCCGACCGTTCATCTGCCTGTCCGCCTGTCTGTTTATGTGAATATATAAACTTTGTAAACGAATGACAAGTTGCAAATATGAATATATTTTGATAAAATTTGGTACCTAAGCTTCAATCCGCCATCGCATAGTCCCCATACAAATGACCTCTATAAGATCGACTTAAATTACCATAATATCCAAACTTCGTTCAAATTGGGTTTATGTGTGTTACATCCATTAATCAATAGTCCAAAAATAAACCAGATACGACAATTCTTAGTTATAGCCGCCATATAAAGCTGCTTTCCGATCTTCACTTAAACTCACCAAAAACAAAAATATTGCATAGATATTTCTCGAATTTGGTTTGTATAGGTTTTTGCAAAAAAATAACTTACTTTAGCAAATATTGTCAGGATCGGTCCATTTTTCGAATTAGTCCCATATAAATATAGCATCCGATATGAACTTTTCTTAATATAAATTCCACTCAGATTTGGTTCATGCTTATCTTCTATACCCAATTAGTTGGACCCAAGTCCAATTCTTTAAAATGAAAAATTGTATTTAACCAAACTTTGCAGTGAAAAATGTATATATTAATACGTGAAGGTAAATATTTAGTTCCCTTTTTAGGCAATATGCGGACATGGAGGAGTGTGGAAATTGCCATAATTATAGTTTATATAGAGGAGAAGCTGAGAATGATAAAATTTATGTTTAATCTGTCTTAAAAATATATTAAATTAAAAAAAATAATATATTTATAATAATTCGCTATGCCCTGTTAATGCGAATGATTTAAATTATATATCACACGCTCTGTGTTGAATTGTGAATTGTTAAAATTGATCAACATATGATTAATATACTTTAGGCTCATTTAAATATTCACAAAATTTTTATATATACAGATTAAAAAAATATTGGAAGGCAAAAATTGAATGAAAAATAATAGAATTTGCACTCGAATTTCGAATGCTGGTCTATACTAGCAATTTTTAATAGATTAATATTTATTTAGATGAAGCCATTTTTTAATTTAATAAAATTATTTGGGTGATGTAGTATTATTTAACTGAATAAAATGACCGTTCAGTAATGAATGTAATCACTTTTAGTAAAAACAAATTCTTGTGTGGTGAATTAATATTCAGAATAGAAATTTGAAAAAATGTTCATCACCATAGTGTCTGTTGAAAACAATATGAAAGTGATAAGTGATAAATTTTTCTTTAAAGTAAAAAAATTCTACATATATTCGGAAAATTTGTTTTTGTTCTTTTTCTAAACTCGTGGCTATGCGCCATGATGAGTTTAGCTATATGCTTACGCATTGAGAATACTGGGTCAAAGGACTATCAACCTGAGAAGCTAGACGGGCTAAAGTAGATTAAATCTTTCCATGCCTATTTGACTTTTTTGTGTTCTTAAGCAGCAATTAAAACCTTTTTAAGTAAAGTCACTTTTTTAAAAAAATGTACTTTTCTTATGAACTTTTTTTAGGAATTTTTTTTATTAAAATTACCTTTTTTTAAACATATACTTTAGTTAAGAAAATGTTCTTTTTTTTTGAAGAAAATCTCCTTTGTTAAGAAAAGCTTCTTATTAAGAAAAGTTACTTTTTTTAAATGTACTTTTTTAAGAAAAGGTACTTTTTTTTACGAAAATCTACTTTATGAGGAAAGGATACGTTTTAAGAAATGTTTAAGAAAAAGTACTCTGTATGAAATCTTAAATTTTAAAGGAAATGCACTTTCTTAAGAACATGTACATTTTTAAGAAAAAGTATTTTTTTAAAAAAGGTACTTTTTTAAGGAGAGGTACTTTTTTAATAAAAAGTCCTTTTTTAAGAAATGGTACTTGTTTAAGAAAAGGTACTTTTTGAAAAAAGGTACATAAAATGTAATAATAAGTAAACCATAAAGTTTCGCTTTTTTATTTAATTGAAAATATATTAAATCTTAAAAAACTTTTTTTGTGATCTTCAGCTCCCTTTTCACAGAAGTCCAATAAATCTCCACTGGAATAAATTCCATGCAGTTTGGAGGATTTTCCTCCCTGGGTACAAAAACTAAATTATTATTCTTATACCACTGGAGAGCTTTTTTACCGTAGCACAGTGGCACCATTTTTTCGTTGCAAAAATCATAACTTTTGAATCGCTTAAGATAATCAAATAAGTTAAAAGGCATATGATAATTATCCAACCTATTAAATAACTATTTGAACAGAGTGCTACCTAAACCTTCTAAATGTTTACTTATGATTTATCAAGATTGATGTTAACTAAAAAAAAATATTTTTAACAATTTTTTATTTTTTATATTTCTTTTGCAAGTTTTTTATATTTTGAAATTATTATGATTTTTTTATTTTCTATCAAAGTTGAAAAATAGTGAAAAAGTAAACAGCTGGTAAATATCGATTTACCTGGAGAAGCACAAAGCAAACAGTAATTTTTTTTCAGTAATATACTGAATAAATACATAAATCAATAGAAATAAAAAACATTACAATTAGTTACCCAGTTTTTTTATATTCCACCTAAAGAGCTGTATGCAGCTTATTAAGGAATCTTAGCAGAAAATTTTCATATATTTTTTAAAGAAAAAAAAGCACAAAAGTACCTTTCAGTGCAACAGTAGCAATCAGCTGTTTTCTGTCAATTATTAAGAATTGTGAAATTGAAATTGAAAACAACCATGTTTGCAACTGCAAAATAACTTCTAATTTTTTAAGCTTATTACATTTTGTTTATGCTTACCTCTCCTGTCAAAATTCCGTTCAGAAAGAACGAAAAATTTGATATTTCTGCTCGAAGCCTGGGTTGCCTAAGTTAATTTACATCAAAAAAAAGTAGTTAAAACAATACTACTTTTTTAAAAAGCTGCAGACTAACAACAGAAATTTTTAGACAGAACAATTCCTTGAGCTTTTCTGAAGCGTTTTTTTTTATATGAAGTTTTTGATTCCTTAGCAAGCTGCATACAGCCCTTAAAACTGGACCAAGTTGTGTGTTTTTTTTTTAGCTCGAACAATAACTTTTTTACCTCTAGCAAGCGAAGGAGCAGCTGGACTTTGTTGAATTAGGTAAAGGAATAATCAGAGAACATATTTTGAAAATGTGGCAGATATACGAAATTATAAATTTTAATTTTCCATCAAAGTTGTAAAATAGTAAAAAAAAAAAAATAGAAAATAGAAGAGAAACAAAAAGTAAACAGTAAAATTTCTTTTCTAGATAGATAGATAGATAGATTCTTTCTTTATTGAATTATATAACATAAGAATTTGGTATTACAATATTTGTTTTAATATAAAACTTTAATATAAAAATTTTATAATTGAGTATATTTACATATAATAATAAAGATATTTATGGCTTGGTTTTTTAACCGTCAGCCGGAAGTTTGTCCTTAAATTTATTTAACAAATATTTTTTTTTTTTTCTTTTTTTCATCTATTAAAAATTTTCGATAAGTTAATGCATTCTTTACAAAAAGATAAAGGGAATTCCAGTTTTCCTCTCTTCCGCCATAAATTTCCGAATCTAAAAATCGCGAGCCCTCTAGATCTCTTCTTCATATACTTGCAAGTACAGGGCACCTTCCCCTAAAATGTAAAATTGTTTCTTCTTCATTCAGATTACACAAAGGACATAGAGTTGATGGGTTGGTATTTATTCAAGTTTAGCATTAAAAGATCTCCGCGAGTTTTCATTATTAGTGATATTTGGTGTTGACTATATTTTTGGATACAATAGGTAAGGCCTTTTGAATGATCCAAAAATTTATAATTCCGTTGTTGAATTTTTAGTGCAGTTTCGCGGTAGTTTTGATAAGATCTAGGTTTCATATTATCAATTAACATCTTGCAGGTGTTATTCCATATGGTTTTAGACTGGTGCATATTATTTGATTCCAAATCGAAGTTATTCAAACGATCAACGTGGTTTTTGTTTCAGTAAATGTTTTTTGATATAATTTTTGATGAGAGTCTGTTGGGCAATCTATGAATTTCATATTCGAAAAGCGTCTTAGAAATATATTGAAGGTGTAGACTATAAGTATAGAAGAGTGCATCTTCTTGACCGGTTTCTAAAGCAAGGACATAGTTTGGGGTATTTTCTGGTATTTTTAACATGCATTTAGTGAAAAACCTTTTCAATTTATCAACAATGTCAAACCAAGCCAGTCCCCATACCTGAGCACCATACGCTTGTATAGATCTACCAACAGCTTGAAATAACCTCCACTTTGCCTTGAGTTACACATCCCTTTTTTCCATAAAATTTTTCCAAGTGATATTTACACAAACTTTTGCAGCATCATGTAATTAAATCTTTCGTGTAAGACATTGTCGGAGTATTATACCTAAATTATTGTATTGAGCCACAATTTTAACCTACTCTCCGTTAAACGTCCACTTTTCATTTGAGGAAACACGACCACTTTTCCTAAAAACCTTTACCTCGGATTTTGTTAAGTTTACTTCCATTCCGCACGTTTTACAATATATCTCCGAATTATTTATCATTTTTTTAAGGACGTTTATATTGTCGGCAAGAATGACAATATCATCCGCATACATTAAGGGTCCTTTGTATAGATCATCTATGAATAGACCGCCCTTCAGTTGCTCGTGGAGATCATTTAAAAACAAGGAAAAAAAGGCGGCAACAAGCACCCTGTTTAATATACTGTGAAATTTCACATCTAGTCCACACCGCAGAAAAGTTTACTATTTTTGCGGACAATCCCATTTGGCGTAGTTTATACATTAAAAGTTGTTTAGGTACAAGATGAAAGGCGGCTTTAAAGTCCACAAAGAATGCGTAAACTGTTTTTTGTTCATGAAACTTTATGTAAGCAATTGCCGTTTAATTATAGATGTTATCTATTGTCGAATAACCTTTGCGAAAGCCTGCCTGGAACACATTTAAAGTTTTATAGTTTGTGGACCATTGTATTAACCTTTCATGTATAGCACCCATCATGATCGTTCCTATGCAATTCATGAAGGATATTCCCCTATAATTGCATGGTTCATTAGAATCTCCTTTTTTATGAATTGGGAAAACAATACTATGTTCAAACACTTCAAAAGAACCACTTCCGTTTAACAAATTTGTAGACTTCCGCCAAAGCGCTCAAAAAGTTATTATTTGCATTTATAAAAAATTCATAATGCTTTAACCTTTGCCAGTACCAACCTATTTTCTTGGAGTATGAAAGCTTTATCTAAATCTGTATCTACGGCTAAATTAGCTGCATACTCAATCTCCAGCGCTCTACTTTCCGGGTTTAACAACATTTTAAAGTATTCTTTAGTGTTTTCTGCACTTATATTAAAGCCAACAAATCGTTCGTCTTGCCTTATTTCCTTTGCTACTAGCCACCATTTTCTGCTGTCTGTAACCGAGTTTAACTTTTGTTCTACTTGTTTACAATAATTGCCTTTTTTCATTTTGCACATTATTTGATATTTGTTGTACTTCTTAGTGCATTTTACTTCATCATTCTCATCTTGAGAGTTTCCAAACTTTTGTAAAGCTTCAGGGGCTGCTTTCCTTGCATTATTACATTGGATATCAAACCACTTATTTTAGAATTGTATAGCTTTATTATTTGTTTCTGGTATTTTATACGACTCTGCAATTAATTTCATCATATCGCTTAGGTTCATATTGGCTTTATGTTTTCGAGTTTACTTTAAATTCGAGTTAAGCTCATTACAATAAGTATCTTTGTTCTTGTGGTTCCATTTTAGTTTTGGCAAAAGGATCATTTTCCTTTTATCACACTGTGTGGTTGTAAAACTTAAATAAAGTGTGATTGGTAATCAGACCATATTTGATTCTCCACCGTAACTTTTACAACCATGGTTAACATATATCAAGTGCCGCTGCGCAAATATCATTTACTGAATTTCCTGAACTACCAACAAAAGTGTAACACCCTTCTTCATCGCCTAATGTTCTTCCATTTAAAATCAGCAGCCCATAATTATTACAAAACTCGATAAATTTGTTCCCATTTGGTTTTACAGCTTTATCCATTGACTTTCTATAACTAAAACCCGGCTTGAAAGAATTTTCCAAACTTTCATCCAAATATTGTTGCTCTTCGCCAATTCTGATGTTTATTAGTACATTTTCATGTAAAGCATTAACTAATGCCGTTTTCTTTTCTGACAAAAAATGTCTTGCATTTATGAACAGAGCACTTTGAGACCTTTCGATTGATGTATAAGATAAGGTTGCTTTTAATTCAGAATATATAAAAAAATACACTTTTCAAAAAAGGGCAAAAAAGGGCGACATATTTTGTCAGAAAAGAAAACGGCATAAGTCTTCAAACGCATTTCCCCAATTCGCACCGTGACCTAAATTGTTTTTTTAATTGTAACATTGCTTTTTTATTTTGTTGATTTTCATCAATTAAATCTTTATCTACGAATATAGAGGTACCTTTAAGTTTCTTGGCGTTTTTAAAAACTGCACTTGCCATTTCTTCTGTGTTGAATTCTGTCACTCCATATAACATTTGATCAGTTTCATACAACTTACGAGCCAATTTCACAACTAAATTCGGAATTCCCATTGTTTTAGCACCGATTTTTGTTATATTTTCTTTCAGAACTCCATTTCTATTAATACCACGGAAGACAACATTTTTTTGTTTACTTTTGTCCACTAGACGCATTAGATCTTGATGATCCTTCTGATGCTCGAATTTTAGTAATTTTAACTCTTCTTTATTTTCTATATATGTATGTATACCGAATTAATGCACAAATCAATGGAAATAAAAAATTACGATTAGTTATCTAGTTTTTTTTTATATTCTACCTGAAACTGGACCAAATCGCCTAAAAATTGTGATTTTTTGACAACTGAAATTCGGTAAACTTTGGGGTTATATCTTCTAAACTAAAAATCTGATTTTATGGAAGGTAGCAAATTTTTAATCTTTGATGAATTTCACATAAGATGAGTTTATTAAAAATATCGTAAGCGCACATGAAATCTTTGATCTTTCAACCACATTTGTTCTACGGGCGCCACTGTACGTAGGGACAGAATGCCAAATTGAGACAAATGTGGACACTAGACTGGTCGTAAAAAATTGGTTTCCTTAATTGATATATGTGCGCAGTCTAAAATTTAAGGCTTGCTATCATAAACGCGGTCTTCATTTTTTAGCTCGATCCGACGGTGCTTTCTGGTGCCTAGTGGGGCCCAAAGTACCCAAAATGTGTTTATATGGGGAAAATATGATTTTTTCAGATTTTACGAAAATTTCGGTCTACGTTTTAATTTTTTCGACAAGTTGTTGTATGAAGCGATATCAGTACTAAATTGTCTTTTCAAAAAGCTATACAGCTTCAAAATTGAATAAAAATTTGCCAAGAAATATTAAATATTAAAAGAAACACTAGGCCGTAAAATATGACGAAAATTTTTCCAACTTTATGAAATTAATGAAAGCTAATTTTTTTTTTTTGTCTCTATACCTATAAGTACTCAGATATGAAGTATTATTCTTTTACCACGTTGTCACCCTATTGCGCAATTAGACCAAAGATGGAAAATTTTTGTTTTATAAAATTATGAAAACTCCTTTTTTAAGTTTTAATAAATTTTCTTAAACAAAATTTCAAAAAATGCATCTGGCACTTTAAAGTTTTGTTAGGTATATATTAGAGATTGACTGTGTGAAATTTTAGGTAAATTCCTCTGCCAGAATTGTTTTTACAAGGATTTTTTTGCGCATTCCGAAAAAAATTAGATTTTTGTGAAATTTTCAGCAAATGTACTCTTTCTAAAACATTTTTGATATTGAAGAAAAAAAATACTGAATATAAACAAGGATCATAAAGTTATTGTTAGAGAAGACAGAATGAAAGTTAATGAACAATGGTTTAGATGGAACAGAGAAAACAAACTTGTATCTGGTAACACTGATGGAAGAAGTGAACTGCTGAAAATTTACGGAGATAACGAAAATTCGTTAAATTTCGAATACGATGACATTATGCAACAACCAAACGCAAAAAACTAAATGCTGTCTGTCGAACGGAAAAAAAATTACGGTTACAATACAAATGAAAAAATGCAACAACACTTATGGTAGAAAATATATTAAATATAAGAATAATATCATATAACATAAATGGTCTTGAAAATAAATATCTTTATCCGTCTTTTTTTACTTATATATATAAAACTCGGAAAGCTTTATATTACTTGAAACTCATTTAGAAGAAGACAAATTTGAAAGAGAAAACATTTTACAGGGTTTGACCTACATTTCGAAGCGGCAAAAAGAAATCATCGATTTGGGTGAGCAATTGGAGGCTGTGTGTGTGGTATAAGTAAAAAAACTTTCAGAATTAGGGATAAAATATTAAAAGAGTATGGAATCGGATAATAATAATACTGCTTAAAACTAGTACCTATATATTTAAGACCTGCAAGCTGGAATGTTCATTTCAACAATATGCAAGCACTTTTTGAAAACAAAAATATCATTAATCCAATGATATTAGGGAATTTAAATGTGAGAATTGGCGAAATTAATCAGGAAATTATTGACTTCTATAATATGTAAGAAGATCTAAAGACAAAACTGAAAATAAGATAGGTCGGCAGTTAGTAGAGTTTTGTACGGAGAATAATTTATTAATTTTGAATGGCAGAACACGCGGAGATGAAGAAGGAAACCTAACATATGTCAGTTCTATAGGAGAATCTGTGAATGATATCTGTGCTGCATCACAAGAAATTTTATACTGTGTAGAAGAATTCTCAATTGTGAAAATAAACAGTACAAATGAATCTGCAATTAAGCTACGCCTGTTGCAGAATTTGCTTTGGAAAAATGATGATAAAGATCAATTTAAAAGGAAGCTCAACGATAACCTTGAAGCCATAATACCCAGAGAAACAACTTTGAATGAACTGTGCGAAGTTATAAAAAAATCTACATCAGTTGTCAAAAATATAATTTCGTTTCAACCTAAAAACAAAAGATGTAACACCGCTAGATAGAAATCTTCGGAATGGCTTTAAAAATACAGAAATACGAAAAACACAGAGGATAAAGAAATGTCATTAAGGCGCGGAAAAAACACAAAACCAACTGTAGTACAAGTAAAATTGATTACTACCAACAGCTTGCAACTAAAATTAATAGAATATCTGATACTAGGCAATGGTGGAAACTGGTTAACGAAATCCGAAATCGCCAATACCAAATTTGTTCCAATGTTTCTGTATCAACCTTTAAACAGTATTTTGAAAATGTGTTAAACCCGCCACAAACCGAAATACATATGCAATATGCGCCAATTTATATAGAAGATGCTTTATTAGATAGTCCTTTAACAATAAGCGAAGTTAAAAGCATGCTGAATAAAGTAAAAATAAACAAAGCACCAGGTGAGGATCGATTGCCCTACGAAGCAACCAGGTAGATGACTCAAAAACTATAGTTTTTCCCATACTCAGGAATGGGGATTCCAGTCAACCGGCTAACTACAGAGGTATTCCTTTATGAATTGCGGTGTTAAGATAATGATGGGCATCTTAAAAGAAGTATTGTTTAACTGGGTAGAGCAGCCATGGCCAAACTTTTCGACTGACGGGTCATATCTAATTAGAAAATTACTCGGGGGCCAAAATTTTTTTTTTATGAAAAACTGAAATAAAGTTAATTTAAATTTTTAGTAACTAAATAGTCAAATTAAATTAGAAAATCTTTATTTAATGTGATAAAAATAGTTGTTTACAATTAGTGCTGAATTTTTCAATGTCTGGATCATAATTACTTGTTGAAATTCTTAGTATTGCATACTAATGGCATATGCGTACGATGGACTTTTATTTTGGTTCATTGTGGGGAACGTTTGTTCGCAAATGTATGTTGATCCAAATATAACCAAAATTTTTTTGCCAGATTTCGAATATTAAAGTATTTTTCTTTATTTAGAACACGATAAAAATTTAGCAAGTTGTCCGTTTGATGATTAAATAAATCTTGCATAGACGCATCACTTGTAAATCAATAAGTCCAGCTGAATATCACTTGAAGCACTCTCGACATTAGTAGCAAATGAATTGAGAATAATTGACAGATCATTTTCAATTATACGAAAACAATCAAATCTTCGATTAAATTCATTTGTTAAAGCAGGAACATTTTCAGCAAAAAGTTTAACTTTTTCTTGAGAGACATCCTGAAATCTTTTAAACATAGGAAAATGATTAAAATTTTTTTGCACTCCCTCTTTAAGATGGGAGTGTCATACAAATTTGTCCGGTTTATAGAAAAATTATGCAACAATACACAATCTGCTGTGTGGACTGGTGAAGAATTTTCCGAGTATCTGGTGTTAAACAAGGGTGTCTATTGTCGCCATTACTTTTCGCTCTATACATTAATGATCTTCATGAAGTCTTGGAAGGTGGACTTATGGTTGAAAATATAAACATTCGACTTTTACTTTATGCCGACGATATAGTCATCTTGGCCGGCGATATTAATGTATTACAAAATATGATACAAAATCTTGAAAATTACTGCAATATGTGGAATTTGGAAGTGAATTTAAACAAATATGAAATTCTTGTGTTTTGAAAGGGGAGGGGGCGACTAAGTCAGCAAGAAAAATGGTTTTATAAAGGAGAACAGGTTAAAATTTCATCCGAATATAATTACTTGGAAGTTGTTTTTACCCCGAAGCTCAAGTTTCATAAGCATGTAGAAAAAAGATATATGCAAGCGAAAAGTGCAATAAATACAACATGGCAAAGTTTTATCAGAAAACAAGAAATCAATTTGAGAATGAAGCGGAAGGTATATCTTGGAGTGTGCAAAGCAATTCAAGCGTATGCAGCTTAGATATGGGGATTCGATTAAAAAGCTACAACGATATTTCATGAAGAAAATTTTAAATGTACCCAACTTTACTCCAAATTATATCCTTATGTTAGAAACTGCTGCGGAAGATAGCCACATTTATACATTGGAGCTACATCTAAAATATATTGGCAAAACAATGCACCTTTACGCAGTAAACAGGTTACCGAATAAGCTATCCTTAATATTATTACGCCGTAACGTTTTCTAGGTAAACGAATTGAAATCAAAAGCTATTTCATTAAACATTTAATGGCCAGAAATGAACTTAACGGAGGTACAATGGAACAGCTTTAGTATGGCATTACTAAGTAACTTGAAAAGAAATACTTTGTATGAAAGATTACAAAGAAAAAACGAAACCAACACAAGATTATACAAATTTCTGAATTTCGAGAGAGGAAACCATTATTTTAAAGACAATTTCAGTACCAATAAAATAACATGGCTATTAAAAGCCAGCAGTGGGCTTATTGCACTGAATTACAACAGATTTGGTGCAGCGAACATAGACAGACTTTGTAAATTATGCAATTTGCATGAGCTGGAAAATTTTCAACATTTTCTTGGGACTTGTCCAATACTCAAAGAATTCCGACTTGCAATTTTCCACAAACCAAATTTAGTAGAGGAGGAGATGATTAATATACTGAATGGTCAAGATGAGGAAGACTGGGGCAACTTAGTAAAATATCTAAAAACTGCCTTAAAGTATCGAAATTTTTTGATTAATGAATTTAACCAAATAACCAATATTGTTAAAACATATTTTTGTTTATTTTATTTTTATTTATATTTTCTGTATGCATAAATTTTGATAAAGATAATTGTGATCGTTCGACAGACGTTTTTCTAAAAAACGTGTCGTTAATTATATTTAACTTTCTTTAATAAAAAAAATTAATAATAATACTTTTTATCAAAAATTAATCACTTTTCTAATTAAAGACAATTGATTCAAAAAATGCAAATATTTTGTAAGTGCTGTTGAATTTTTAAAAGCGTTACTTAAAATATTATAACCAAATGTGCATTAACTTCCGTTCCCAAAATTTCGGATAAATCCGAGAAAGTTATTTGCCAAGGCCAGATTTTAAGATGTTTTTAAATAGAATTTACGAAAACGAGTTTTTCTAATATTTTTCTATTTGTACGGGAAGGATGTTGTTTTTTTATGAAACCTCATATTTTAGGCAACCCACATATTAAGAATTAAAAAAAAATCCCATGCAAGATGCGAACAGTCTAATGGACACTGATAAACATTTTTGATTTCGTTTTAAGTATAAAGAGCCTTGAAGGCAAAATATAACCCAAAAGATATATAATATATGTATATAAATTTTTAAAATCCTTTTCCGTTTTTCGGACACAACTTATAACTTTTAGAGTCAGTATTTCTATAAAAAAAAATTACATTTTTAATCTACATATAATAATATATTGTTTTTTTCTTTTTTCTTCAAATTTCTAGTTTGCAATTGTAACAATCATGCTCGCCAGTGTCGCTTCAACATGGAACTATTCAAATTATCCGGACGTGTGTCCGGTGGAGTGTGTCAAAACTGTCGTCATTCAACAACTGGACGCCATTGTCACTATTGCAAAGAGGGTTTCTACCGTGATCCCACAAAGCCATTAAATCATCGTCGTGTCTGTAAACGTGAGTATACATTAATACTGTTATTAGTCAATCATAAAAAATTCTTAAATAAATATTTAAATTGAAGTGAACAATGAAATAAAGAAGGTTGAATAAATGCTTGAATAACAAAATTTCAAAAATATTTCAAAAGAATAAAAAAAAAAATTATAAACTCTTAACACTTTTATGAAATCAAGCAAAAATAAAGCTATACGCTTAATTGTTACATAGAAAATTTAAAAAAAAAAAAATCCCAGCAAAACATTTCACGACAGACCCAGCAAAACTTTCCATTACATGTAATGAACTTTAGAATACGAAATCAAAAGTGTTCAGTGGTTACCTTTCCATTACGAAACCCATTATTTTTGCATGGGGTGTCATTGGAGGAAAGGCCTTACCGGCACCTTACAAGTAACTGGTTACTTTATAGATTTCAAGAAGTGTTTTGAGTAATTTGTTACATGCAGGGAGTAAAGTAAATTTCTGTAAAAACAACACATTGTTATCGCAAAATATGTTGTAAATATTGTAATGTGAAACTTAAAGCTTTTGCTGCATTTTTTGTCCATTTTGTTTCATTAAATTTAACTCATTATTTATAGTTTTTACTAATACAAACAGTTGTCATTACCAGTAAGTATTTACATAAATCATTCTCAGGAAATCCTTACATTTAGCTTGAAATTATTCAAAAGGTATAGGTATAACTAATCATTACCAAGGTTTTTAGATCGATCTAATGATTTTGAGATTGGTTTCTTATTATCACTGGTACATTTATTGCATTCATATACATATTCAAAATGTTTTTTTTTTTTTTTATTAATTCTTTATTTACAATCTGTTCAATTAAGGACAATAAGTAAATTTGATGAATTTACAATTGACATAATATGCTAAACTCCACAGAGAACAGCATAATTAAACAAAATATATATATACATATTTTTTTTTTTTTTTTTTGTTAAATAAATACATAAATAAAAAGGAAATGAGCAATTAATTTCTGAAAGGCAGGTCCAATATAAGGTGCCTTTTAAGTCTTCTGATTTCGTCTGTATCATCGAGGAGCGCAATAGCTAGTGGGTTAATGTGTTGACTTAACCTTTCTAAATAGGTCTCGCTAAATCTTCTAATTTCATCTTTCACCTTTGGAATACGGAGATCGTTGTGTATAGTATTATTAGATACAAACCACGGGGCGTGTACTATTGATCGGAGCGTTTTTGATTGGTACCTTTGTAGTATTTCAATATATTCAAAATGTAAAATTTAATTTTGCTGGGTAATTTTATTAAAAACAATCAAAACGATTTTTGGTAATCACACTTGCTTAAAACAAGCGATGACGTTCGAAATAAATTTTGTACACATCAATATTTCGGTTTAATTGAAATCATTGAACAAAAGTTCTTAATTATAATTAATACTTTGGCTCCACTTTATTCTCTCTATTAATAAACACAATTACACCAAACAAATTGCAAAATTTAATTACATTAAATATCATTCTTAGTTTATTCTAAAACTAAAATTAATGAAAATTTCATTATTTGTTTTTGTTCAAATTCAAAATGTTAAGAAAGAAAAATATTTCGAGAATAACCAAAAAAAAAAGCTTAAATATAAACAAAATATTAAAATTAATGTAAACAAACAAGTAAACATTACTTTTGCATATGTACGCAATTATAATTGGAATATACACTTCAGCCTCGTTTAACAAATCCCAGAATTGGACAACAAATTTTAAAGTATCACTATTGCAATCATTTTAACCCATTTGATTATACTATTTGATTTTTCGAATAGCAAATTTAAATTTTTATAGTAGAAAACCAAAAGAAGGTTTTTAAATAGAGTTGGGTGTTATTTATTCATATATAATAAATTTAATGTTATATTGTTTATTTTTACTATTTTGCTTCTATGAAAATAACATTTTTTATTCTTTGTTTTCCATTTAGTACAGCAAAAATATTAATGAAATCATCCACAGAAAAATATTAACCAAATGGATTACATGGTGGGCAGATTAAACGAAATTATTTTGTGGAAAAAAGATGATTTTCTTTCACTATTTATTGAAATAAATTGATTTTGTGTTTGTTTACTTTGGTGGTTTCTTTGAAAATTTGCAATAAATAATAACTTTGCCAAAAAAAAAAAACAAGTAAGAAAATTATAGTCGGTCTAGACGGACTATACGATACCCTATACCATGCGTTTAGAGAGCCTATCTCTTAGGCCCAACTAATTGGATATAGAAAATAAGCATAAACCAAATTTGAGTGGCATTTTTATTATTTTTTTGGCTGCAGATATGAAAAAGTTCATATCGGATGCTGTATCTATATGGGGGCTAGGTCCAAAAATGGACCGATCCTGACCATGGTTTGTAAAGTCTCTTGTATTTTGCAAAAATATTTTTGTTTTTTTTATAGATTTAAGGGAAGATCGGGAAGCAGCTCTATATGGGGCCTATGACTAAGAGTTGTCCCATAGGGATAGTTTTTGGACTACTCATTAATGGATGTAATAGACACAGGCACAGCCAATTTGACTAAGATATATACGACAATTTGGATCTTATGGCAATTTATGTCGATTTCATGGGGGTAATTTGTATGGGGGCTAGGTCTGAACATGGACCGATTCTCACCAATTTCAGTAGCGTTCATCCCATGGCCGACGAAAGCTTATATATCAAATGTTGTCAAAATATATTCATATTTGCGACCTGCAGTTTGATTACAAGGTTTACATGGACACACAGACGGACGGACGGACGGACATCGTTAAATCGACTCAGAAAGTGATTCTGATTCGATCGGTATAATAAAAGATGGGTCTAGGTCAAACATTTTTGGTAGTTACAAACAGCAGCACAAAGTCATTATACCCAAACCACATAGTGGTATAGGGTATAAAAACAAGGCTGCAAGTTAGCACATTAGGTCCCGTTTAACGGAAATTGGTGTTCCAGATTTTTTTCAACAAGGAGAGTTGATGAAGCAATGTTCAACTGTTTGTTTGCAGTAATCACGGCCAGTTTAGTATTGAAGTTCAGCAAATTCGGTCACTTGTACCAATTGTTATGAGCGATAACGTGAAGAGATCTGTTCACACAAAATCATTTAACTGGTGAAAAAAAAGTTGGAAAAGGTGATTTCTACTGCCTCAAAAAAAATTTAACCTTCCGTTACACAGTGGTTCAAAACCAAAAAAAAGTGGTAATAAGTCTGGAACTTCTAAACTATTGGTTGGATTGGAATAGTATATTCTAGGCGATTGTAGTCAAAGATATAGGCTTTCAAAATATTTATTTTTGAGATACCCTGTTGTAACACAGGGTGAGCTACAGGGTGCCAAAGTCGACCACCTCGAGGTTGAAAATGCTTTCAAAGCTTGTAACTTTTATAAATATGAACTGATTTTTAGGTTTTTTTAATTTTTCCAATAACCATTAAATTATTAACGAAAAACGTGCTTATACTACCTAGTTATCGCTTATGGTTTAAAAAATATTTGATTTTAAAAATCAACAATTGAACTTTTCACCAAATTCTTTCTTGGTTTTTCGCAAATAACATTTTTATTAAAATAGATAAAAAAAATCTAAAAAATGTGGTGATAGCCAGTACTTTTTAAAAAAATACGTTGAAGTATTTTTTGAATTATTTCGAAACGTTTAGTGAGCACAAAATCTAAAAGTTGACTTTTTGAATCAGGTTCTAAAAATTGCAAATTTTTGCCAAAAAATACCCTTCATTCTTTCACTTTTTTCTCACAACCTTGGTAAAACATGTATATATTTTTCTTCATATTTTAAAAGAATATGCTTCAGGAATGGTTGCAAGCGAAATTTTTAATATTTTTGGACATGCACCCTACGTCCAGCATTGGACGAAATTGGGCAATTTTAAAAAAAAAACTAAGTTTTAAAAGTTAATACAAAAATATCCGCTCGATTTCTTCAAATATTTCGACGCAGTATTAAAGCCCCAAATATTTTTATTTATTTGCAGCAACAAAATTCGCCGCCGTTACATAAACGTGGTCAGGAGGGCTTAAATGGTGGAAAAAGTCAAATTTTCATACGAATTTTTTTTTTGTTAACATAAAGAACATATTAAGATTAGCTATTTTTATATTTTGTTTATTGATTCAGAACGGCATTTAAATTATCTAAAACAATTCAAAAAATCACTTTGATAACGTTAATAGTTTTTGAGATATTTATATTCAAATTTCAGAAAAAAATATAGAAAAACTATGGTTTTTCGTTTTTTTTTTTTTGGTTTTTTTGGTAAAGTGTTCCCAAAATTTTTGAATTTTACTTATTATTATTATATATTGTTAAAGAAGACATATATATCTATTCAACGATATATAACATGTCTATCAAATATATTGCAACATGCTGAAATAATGACCCCAAACCACACTCCACAAGCAAAAATTTAACTATTTTTCTATATGTTCATATAAATGATCATTTACATAGTGAATAACATATTTTTTTTATTGTTTTTTGGTAAAAGGTTGCATACGTTTTTATTACTTCAAATAATTTTATATATCTTTTCAAAGAATGTATAATTATAAGTTAATGGTGTATGAAATATTTACCTAATGAGTTTCAACTGATCATAAAATTGCCCGAAACTCTGATGCTGATTTTATACAAAAAAAAAAAAAAAAAAAACAGGTAAAAAGCCAATGCCTAAGATATTTTCATTATTAAATAATAAATATAACTAAATTTTTTTTAATGAGTATTTTTTTGTTTTATAATAAGCTTAAAATTACATAACAATTGTCTGCTTTTTTACTAGTTATTTTTTACAAAAGAATCAGAAATATCAAAAGATAAAAGATGTTTTATATCCATAGCTTCGGAATCATCATTTTCTATTTCAAGACTTATTTTTGTTAACCATTTTGTTATTATGGAGTATATTACTGGATCTGATGATATCAATAAATATTCCATTAAATCGGAATTTTGGGCTTCTTTGCTACATTTTCTTGTATTAAAAAGTCTAAAGTGTTTGACATCTCTGTTTCTAGCTTCTTGTGCTTCTTCACTCAGTTCTCCCAAGGGCAGGATGCTATTTTGTATTATTTCTTTCCCATGAGCTAATACTTTGTGTACAGTTGTTGTCATTGGCCTCCAAGGATATAAGTTCATTATTAATTCCTTAGTTCCACTAGCATATATTTTCAATTTCTCCGCATTAATTTGTTGTTTACTATTAATGACAGCTAATATTACTTTAAACCGTGCGATTAAAGCCGTGTCAATGCCAGTAATCAAAGAAGTTGTTTCGGGATCTTCAAAGAAACGTCTTGCTGTATTACCATCATTTGAACTTCCATAGCCACAAAGAGGCTTATCGGTAATTAGACCAAGTTGCATTTTAAATTCATCCTGAATTCTTTTCTTCTCAGTTTTTCATATGGCGTGTAGATCAGTATTATTTTTAACTGGTATATTTTCTTGTACTGGAATTTGCCGGTATTTTAGATCATATGCGAGATGCAAGTAATATTCCATAAATCGTATTCTTGCATGAAGTGGTGATATTCCAAATTTTAAAGCATTTTCATTAATAGGAATTTCATCACAACTGTTATGAAATTCTGAACTTTTCTTTCCACATATATTACATTTCCAAGTAGATGTATTATCTGTAACGGCATTGGCTACTTTCCCATCAATCATTGTAAAAAGTGGTTGAAATAACACTTTAATAACACTTCCAGATATTTCCACAAAAACTGGAGACAATCTCGAAATTTCCTGATTTGTTGAACTCACTAAGCTTTGTGTTGTAATTTTGTCTTCCTTTGTGTACTCAAATCGGATTGGCCGACATAGAAAGTTAGATCCGGGTGTTAAATTACTCCATATGTCCTGATATTCTCTCTCACTAGAAGAAGAACTTGTCTCATTATATAGCTTTATTTTTAGTCATAAATTTTAATTTTGATAAACCCGATTGGCTAAATCTTCTTTCGTAAGCTTTGTAAAAATTTTTAACATCAGATCTCACATTTAAACCGTAAGTGTTATTAATTGTATAAAATAATTTCGAGACTTTTTCCGAACGTGATGAATGAATAGTATAATCGGAAGGATTTTCCCAAATAACTTTGCAAAGTGAATAATGCTTTAATGTAACCTCCATGATAGATTATACGTAAGTGATCTTAATAAACAAGAAACTCATGGTTATATACTGAAAACACTTTTTGAAAGGTAATATATCGGGCAGGTACTTCAACCAATACTTACATTTTGTTTTAGTGAATCTAAGGACTTGGCTTTTACCTGTTTTTTTTTTTTGTATAAAAAGGTATTGTAAATTACAGATATTTTGCAATAGGTATCAGAGTTTCGGGCAATTTTATGATCAGTTGAAACTCATTAGGTAAATATTTCATACACCATTAACTTATAATTATACCTTCTTTGAAAAGATATATAAAATTATTTGAAGTAATAAAAACGTATGCAACCCTTTACCAAAAAACAATACAAAAAATATGTCATTCACTATGTAAATGATCATTTATATGAACAAATAGAGAAATAGCTAAATTTTTGCCTGTGGAGTGTGGTTTGGGGTCATTATTTCAGCATGTTGCAATATATTTGATAGACATGTTATATATCGTTGAATAGATAAATATGTCTTCTTTAATAATATATATAATAATAAGTAAAATTCAAAAATTTTGGGAACACTTTACCAAAAAAACCAAAAAAAACGAAAAACCATAGTTTTTCTATATTTTTTTCTGAAATTTGAATATAAATATCTCAAAAACTATTAACGTTATCAAAATGATTTTTTGAACTGTTTTAGATAATTTAAATGCCGTTCTGAATCAATAAACAAAATATAAAAACAAGTAAGAAAATTATAGTCGGTCTAGACCGACTATACGATACCCTATACCATGCGTTTAGAAACCCTATCTCTTAGGCCCAACTAACTGGACATAGAAAATAAGCAAAAACCAAATTTGAGTGGGATTTTTATTAATTTTTTTGGCTGCAGATATGAAAAAGTTCGTATCGGATGCTATATCTATATGGGGACTAGGTCCAAAAATGGACCGATCCTGATCATGTTTGGTAAAGTCTCTTGTATCTTGCAAAAATATATACAAACAAAATTTGAGAAGAATCAGTGCAATATTTTTGTTTTTTAATAGATTTAAGTGAAAATCGAGAAGCAGCTCTATATGGGGCCACAGGGATAATTTTTGGACTACTCATTAATGGATGTAATGAACGCATATAAACCCAATTTGAGTAAGATCTATATGACAATTTGGATCTTATGACAATTTATGTCGATTTCATAGGGTAATTTGTATGGGGGCTAGGTCTGAACATGGACCGATTCTCACCAATTTCAATACCGTTCATCCCATGGCCGATAAAAACTTACATACCAAATTTCATTAAAATATATTCATATTTGCGACCTGCAGTTTGATTACAAGCTTTACATGGACACACAGACGGACGGACGGACGGACGGACGGACGGACGGACATTGTTAAATCAACTCAGAAAGTGATTCTGATTCGATCGGTATAATTAAAGATGGGTCTAGGTCAAATATTTTTGGTTGTTACAAACAGCAGCACAAAGTCATTATACCCAAACCACATAGTGGTATAGGGTATAATAACTAATCTTAATATGTTTTTTATGTTAACAAAAAAAATTCGTATGAAAATTTGACTTTTTCCACCATTTAAGCCCTCCTGACCACGTTTATGTAATGGCGGTGAATTTTATTGCGGCAAATAAATAAAAATATTTGGAGCTTTAATACTGCGTCAAAATATTTGAAGAAATCGAGCGGATATTTTTGTATTAACTTTTAAAACTTATTTTTTTTTTTTTTTTAAATTGCCCAATTTCGTCCAATGCTGGACGTAGGGTGCATCTCCAAAAATATTAAAAATTTCGCTTACAACCATTCTTGAAGCATATTCTTTTAAAATATGAAGAAAAATATATACATGTTTTACCAAGGTTGTGAGAAAAAAGTGAAAGAATGAAGGGTATTTTTTGGCAAAAATTTGCAATTTTTAGAACCTGATTCAAAAAGTCAACTTTTAGATTTTGTGCTCACTAAACGTTTCGAAATAATTCAAAAAATACTTCAACGTATTTTTTTAAAAAGTACTGGCTATCACCACATTTTTTAGATTTTTTTTATCTATTTTAATAAAAATGTTATTTGCGAAAAACCAAGAAAGAATTTGGTGAAAAGTTCAATTGTTGATTTTTAAAATCAAATATTTTTTAAACCATAAGCGATAACTAGGTAGTATAAGCACGTTTTTCGTTAATAATTTAATGGTTATTGGAGAAATTAAAAAAACCTAAAAATCAGTTCATATTTATAAAAGTTACAAGCTTTGAAAGCATTTTCAACCTCGAGGTGGTCGACTTTGGCACCCTGTAGCTCACCCTGTGTTACAACAGGGTATCTCAAAAATAAATATTTTGAAAGCCTATATCTTTGACTACAATCGCCTAGAATATACTATTCCAATCCAACCAATAGTTTAGAAGTTCCAGACTTATTACCACTTTTTTTTGGTTTTGAACCACTGTGCGTTAGTCGCAATTGATTTGGTTGTTGTAAATTTTTCCGTTAGACATTTTTTTGAAACTTCGTCCATCTTTGATACATTGCGAGCATTCCCGTTTTATTTTCAAACTCTTATAAATTGACCATTTGGTGCATATCGTAAGTGGTGTTCCAATATTTATACCCGTTACAATATTTGTTTCATTGATTATATGTAGGTATCCATACATTAATTTGTTCAAACTGAATGGAACTGAATCTTAAGAAATGTTAACATATGGTATTTTACAGAAGGGGGATAATTTTTGACGAGTTTTGCATTAGCGGTATAGTATTGGTTACCGTTGAAACATTTCTGGATCTTTGTGTATTTATGGATAGGAAACTTGACTTCATTGGTCATATTAGTATGATTGTTAATAAGGCAACATCTACTGTTGGTTTCGTTAAAAGGTGGGCTAAGGAGTTTTCTGATCCATATGTTACTAAGCAGCTTTATGCAGCACCTGTAAAACCAATTTTGGATAATGCATCAATAATATGGAATCCATATTATCAGCTTCACTCCAATGCAATTGAGTCTGTGCAGAAAAGGTTTTTGCTATTTTGCCTACGTGGTTAAGGTTGGAGTTGTGATGGCTTACCATCATGTACCAAAAAACTAAGGGTTATCAAACTTCTAACCCTTGAGAGTAGAAGGACCATGCTGGGGGTCACCTTTTTATTCATGCTTGCGAATGGTGACGTTGACGCTGAGTATCTTTTATCAAATTTAAATTTTATCATATCTTGTAGATTCACAAGACATTTTAATCCGCATCATTTGGACTATTTTAGGACTACTTATGCTAATTCTTATCCTTTCCATAAAATTTGTCATGATTATAATTTGTTGCACAATTTCGTTGATTTTAATTCTAATGTATTGAAAGTAAAGCGCGATATATTTGAATACCTCAATGAACTTTTGATGTGTAAACATTTATACGCGCAGGGGGGTAATTTTCTATTTCACAATACAATCACAAAAACAGTGTAAACTTAATAGGTGAGAGTTGACACATAACGCTGTGTGACTTATGATTGTATTAGTGAAAAAATTATGATATAACATTGTTTTTTTATGCCACTTTTTTAAAAGCGTCATCTATGTATTACTTATATACGTTTATATTGGGATATTTTTAACGTTTTACAGCAAAGGGTTGTTGAATTAGCTGAAACAGTTTTTGCTATAATTGATACATAGATGACGCTGTCTGTTTGATTTTAAAAAATGGCATAAAAATATCTTTAATTACTAGATGTTTACACATCTTCCATGTGATCGGACGCACATGATTTTTTTTTTTTGTTCTTTATTGTCTAAATTTAAATTTGTCTGTTACTTAATATCAGCTGACGGCATAGTCTGTAGCTGATTTACGACCACACAATTTACTTATCAGCTCTTGTTTGGAATACGCTAGAGTCCGGACTCTGATGTGTACGCGTCTCCACGTCAGCGAGACGAACCCCCTCAGTCGGAAAAAAATGAAAAAAAGAGATAGAATGACTAGCGATGACAAAAATTTTATCTTTGTAATACCAAGCATATATACGAAATCCAAAAAATACATTTGGATGAACATACAGGTCCTGAAGAGGATTTCCGCGATGAAGACTCCTCATCGGCCGGGGAAGATGTGATCAGATACAGAGGAAAACTCAAAAGTGCCATTCAATGGATGAGAAGGAAGGCTTTCGAGGTAAATGTAACTTCAAGCTATATATTCCCAGCAACCATCCGTTTCATGTCGTTCTAAGACTTTGTGAGCCGCTTTATTGTTCTAGTCAAAACATTATAGCAGATAATTAGTTCACCAGTATAGAACTTATTGAGAAAAGCTTAAGCTATATAGGAACAATTAGAAAAATAGGCGTGAAATTTCTGCAGAATTTAACAAAGGTTTAAAAAAGAGCTGTGTATAGCATCCTCTTCGGGTTCAGGAAGCATATGATGTTGGTATCTTACGTTCCTTAAAAAGGCAAATATGTTGTTCTGGCTTCCAGTCTACATCAACGCACAAGTAATCTTGTTCGGAAAAAATCAAACCATACTAAGAAAAAAAATTACTGCTTAAAAATTGTCGGAGGAGTTAGTTTAACGGCAACTCCACTAAATAAAGAGAAGCATAAGTAGAAATCCCCAATATGCCGAAAAAAAGTTGACAGACTTGCAACACCACTCGACTATTAACAAAATACAGTTTATAAAATTTAATAATCGTATTAGTTTAGAGCATACAGCAATTATAATAGCAATGATAACAAATCCATTGACCATCTTTCGGATAACTTTTGTTTCGTTAATTTTCCCAATTTTTTTTGCTCTAGAATTTTAAGCTATTTTTCGATACAAAAACATTTTTACCGCAATTTTAATTACATTACTTTTTTAAATATTTTGAATTAATATTGCTTTTATGTAAATGAAATAAAAAGTGAAGAGATTATTTTCAAAAGCGACTTCTTCTTTATTATTCTTTATATTTATAAATTTGATACATTGGGACTAATTTCTAATGCAAATGATTTTTTGTCTTCCAATGTTTTTTAAACTATATATATAAAAAAATTTATGAATATTTAAATGAGCCTAAAGGTATGCTAATCAATTGTAGCAATTCACAATTCAACACAGAGCATCTGATATATAAATTTAATCATTCGCATTAACAGGATGTAATGATTTATGATAAATATTTTATTTAATTTAATATATTTTTAAGACAGATTAAACATAAATTTTGTCATTCTCACTTTCTCCTCCATATGAATTGTAACTATGCCAATTTTCACACTCCTCCGTGCCCGCATATTGCTTAAAAAGGGAACTAAAAATTTACCTTCACGTATTAATATATAGATGTATATATTTGTTCACCAAAAAAAAAATTTTAACACAAACATTTTCTCTCCTCATAATTTTTTTTTTTTTCTTCAAAACGTTTTCTCCAAAAAAATTTTTCTTTCAGTATTAAAATATCTCAGAAAATTTCTGAAATCATTTGTATTCTCTTTAAAAAAAAAACAGCATTTTCTTCTCAAAACAGTGTAGTAGAAAATGAAGGTTACAAAAATTGCGGTACAACTTTACATCCTAAACCAATATGAGATTGTGCAACCAAAAATACTTCTTAACTTTTATTTATACCGATCGACTACGACTTTTTGCTGATGTTTGTAACTACCAAAGACATTTGACCTAGACTCATCTTTTATTTTACCGATCAACTTAGAATCACTTTCTGAGTCGATTTAGAGATGTCCGTCTGTCCGTCCGTCCCTTTGTGTGTCCATATAAACCTTGTTATCAAACTACAGATCGCACACACGAATATATTTTGATGAAATTTAGTACATAAATAGCATGAACGCTATTGAAATTGATAGAAATCAATTCATGTTCAGACCTAGTCCTCATACAAATGACTCCATTGAGATCGACTAAAATTGCCACAATATCCAAATTATAGATCGTATTGATCTCGATCCAGTTGGGTTTGCGTTTATTTATTACATTTACTTATCAATAATCCAAAACTAAACCCTATTGGGCAAGTCTTGGTCATAGACCCCATATGAAATTGGTGAGAATCGGTCAATGTTCAGACCTAGCCCCCATACAAATGACCCCTATGAAATCAACATAAATTGCCATAAAATCCATATTATCATATAAATCTTAGTCAAATTGGGTTTGTATGTATTTATTACATCCATTAATCAGTAGTCCAAAAATGATTCCTATTGGACAACTCCTAGTCATAGGCCCCATATAGAGCTGCTTTCCGATCTTCACTTAAATCTATCAAAAAACAAAAATATTGCACAGATTTTTCTCAAATTTGGTTTGTATGCATTTTTTCAAAATATAAGTGACTTTACCAAATATGGTCAGGATCGGTCCATTTTTCAACCTAGTCCCCATATAAATATAGCTTCCGATGTGAACTTTTTCATATCTGAAGCCAAAAAAATTAATAACAATGCCACTCAAATTTGGTTTATGCTTATTTTCTATATCGACGAATTACCATGGGTCTCTAAACGCATGGTATAGGGCATCGTATAGTCGGTCTAGTTAAACATTCATTTAGTTAAACATTCATTGCTACAAACCACTTTAAGCTAAACCTCAATAAATTCTGATTTAAATATTTTAAAAATCAATTGATTTAAAAAAAAAAAACAATAACAAAATTTTGTTAACAAAATATTTTCATTATCTTGGCAACAGCCAAAATCAACAACCATCCACCAGCCACCATATTACAAAAAAAAAAAACAATAAGAGCAGGCTTCCTTGGCTGACATTAGCACCCTCTATTAATTAACATATCGTTGTTGGTGCTGTTTTTTTAGTATATTAAAAGTACTACACTTGTACATCATTAGCTAAAAAAAAATAAGGCCTACAACAACAAAAACATAAAAAAAATCCCAAGAAAAACATAAAACATTTTCGTTGTAAATTGTTGCATGTGTTGTAACATTTGGCTTAATTGCGCTACATACGCACAACTACCACACAAGATCGAATAGTCTCTGTTGATATCATTGACATCATTGTTCCCTTTAAGTTTTTTGTTATTTTTTTTTTTTGTTTTTGTTATGTTTAAAACCACTAAAAATAATTTAAGTTTAATTTTTTTTTTATTTAGTGTTGCCTAATAAAAACAAAACAACAAATACTAAAGATACCCCAAAAAACTAAATTGTTTAATGCCATTATTTCAATTTAAAGTAAATAAACTATAAAAATTTCTATAAAGTGCAAACAATCGACTGCCCCTGTTCATAGTTGCTTATACTCTTACTCGTAAATATGCAGCTAGTGCATAAAATGAATTACAGTATTATTTAGACCAGTATAAGATCAAAAGGTCTCAAACTTTTTTATTTTTGGGCCACACCAGATAGTGCTACTGGCCGTTACTATGCGAAGGAATTCAGTGATTTATGTTAGGCCAGATATCTAAACATTTTAAGCACAGTAACAAGAATTTTTATAATAATAGAACTTTACGAGACTGCTTGAAAATGGCAGAGGACAATAGCAATTAGAGAATACTACTACCGAGTACTATTACCAAAAAAAAGGCTTTGACCTTTAAAGAGAAAATCGACGTGCTTATTCCGCAAATCGATTTATCCTTAAAAAAAAAACAACCGTCAATTACGCTGAATACTTCCTTACAATCAGAATATCAAACTTCGAGACCTTGCTTACATTTGATCTAAGGGCCAATTATTATTATTACACCTGCTTTACTTACTACACTTGGCAACATAAAAATAAACAAGAAAATTATACTCGCTCTAAGCCTGATATACAATACCCTATAACATACGATTCGAGAGATGGGTCTTGGTTCCAACTTTGCTGAAACAATAACTGGATAGAAGATAAGGATAAAGCAAATTTAAATTCTGTTATTATTAATTCGTGGCGTGCAGATATGGAAAACTTCATATCTAATGTTACTTTGATATGGAGACTAGGTCAAAACATGAACCGGCCATGGCCATATTTAGTAAGGTCACTTTTCAAAAAAAAAAAACCATATACCATAAACCAAATTTGAAAAAAAAACCTATAAAATATTTTTTTTTCTCTTAAGATTCTAGTTGTTCGACCTTTCAAATGTTGATAAATAAAAATTTGTTTTTCTTTTTTGTTTTTCGATAGATTTTGTGTAGATCAAGAATTTGCTTTATATGGGGACCATGACTAAAATAGTGCTAAAGGGTTTACTTTTGGAGTAGAGATTAGTGAGTATAATACACACACAAATAAACAAAATTAGGGGGGGTCGATTTAGCAATCGATATTATGCCATCAATTTTTCCATAGCTTTTGGCATGAGGGAAAAAAGTTAAACTACGACATATCAAATAATAATTTTCGAGGCGCCCAAATTTTCCGGAATTATAACATTACTTATTATAGTTTTATTTTTTTCTGAGAGCGGCACTTTTGTACCAGCTAAAGAGTAAATAACGTAGTTTGCCATATTTTTCCACAATTAATAACAAAATATTTTCACATAAGTATATAAGAAATTTACAAATTCAAAATCAATTTACAGAAAATCCAACTTTACCCCTAATATCTCCAGCACTTAAGGAGCTACAATCAAAAAGAAGCTTATGGTAACTGCTTTTACCGCGTTTTGGTAACTACATACATTTAATACGTTATTTTTGGAGATAATGCCACGTTTTTCAAAAAAAAAATTGTAAAAAAGTACTAAAAAATCAATGCATTCATAACGGGTCAAAGACACTCAAGTAAGCTTTCCAACGGTATCTCTATTGCTGAAGTCCTATAATAAGTAACAAAGTTATGTACAAATCAAAGCAAAGCTTTATCGGTCCATAACTCCGAAAATTGACTCGACCGCCATAAAAATATTATTCCTCCTAAATCACCCCAAAAGCCCCTAACCCGTCCAAAAAAATTTTAAAAAATCGGGGTGTAGCCACTAAAAATTAACGCGTAAAAAGATCGATTTTTCGAAAAAAAATAACTCGTCCAAAACCTCAAGAAAAACATTTTTTGAAAAAACTACTATTGCCATCGTTTTTAGCGTAAAATTTCATCTTGAAAACGTAATATTAAAAAAAAAAAAATTAAATCAGCCGATTTTTTTTTATTACCTACTAAAAAAAAAACTTAAAAATATAAGTTGAGAAAAAGTCAAAAAATTGACAAATATTTGTCGTAACAAATCGGCCACCCTAATAAACATGATATATATCATAATCTAATCTTAGAACCATTTTAGTCGGTCTGATAGAGGTTACTTTTATAGGGGCTGAGTTTGAACATACATATATCGATTTTCAACAGTTTCAATAGCATTCGTCCTATGGCCGTTAAAAGCTCATATTTGCGACCTGTAATTTTATTAGAAGGTTCACATGGACACGAAGGCGGACGGGCTGACGGACGGAAAGACAGACGGCCGCACATCGCTAAATCCACTCAGAAAGTGATGCCGCGTCAATCAGTATAATAAACGGTTGGTCTCAGTCAAATATTTTTGGTGGTAACAAACATCAGCTCAAACTCAATACCATATAATGGTATAAGATATTGGTTATAGGGTATAGGCAATAAAAATGTCTCCACTTTAAGGGGCGAGTATATTTTTTAAGTATCGTGTTATAGGTTGACTCTGTAGAGGACTCTCGCAAGGAGCCTACATCTGAACATGCAATCGATTTTCATCAATTTCTATGGATTTTGTCAATTTAGATTTTTTTTTTAATTTTTTTCGCATTTTTCAAATTTGAATTTTTCTCGGTTTTCGTATTTCTGCCCATTGTACTTAATATACTAATTTCATTCATTTAATACCATGGTTTCTGGTAATTTTCATTACCTATTTATTCATATCTTCAGCTACCAGATGGGTTATTTGTAACTCTGATATCAGTAAAACGGAAGGGAGGTTTTCGGAGAAATAATGGAAACAATGGCTGGCGAGCACGCATCTCTCTCAACCATGGAAATGCGAGCTTTCATAAATCTAACCGATCAAAACACCAAATTCATGGGCCCAATTTATTATTTTTATGAAAAAAAAACTTCAACTATGTAATTAAATAAATTCATTAATATAATCAAAATTACAATAGTTGAATGCTGTAAAATGCTTTATTTGTAAGATAAAAACTTAAAATTCATGTAAATCTCTAATGTTTTGCGGCCAAATGAAAAACCCTTTCGAAGAATGTATTTAACTACACCCACGGTTAAAAGAAAATGGCGATGAGAATTTTTGCATATATATATTTCCTATTTCCAAACCTAAAGAAATGGCTCGCTGGAAAGAGATTTAGCTCCAACGATGAAATTATTGATCAAACAAATGCCTATATAAGGGACCTAGAAAAGTCCTATTTTTTGGAAGGGATTCAAAAATTGGAGAAACGTTGGACTAAGTGTTTTGAGCTAAAAGGAGATTATGTTGAAAAATAATTTTTTTTTTTGCAAAAAACTGTTTCATTCTAAAAGTCACGGACTTATTGATCGGCCCTCGTATGAATGTTAACAAGTTTCTGACCTATTAAGTAAAATTTTTATCAAATGATGTATTTATTTCTAATCTTTCGGCGTTTGAAACATCAGTTTAAAAAAAAGACAATGGTTTTGAGTGAAAAATAAAAATTGATATATAAGCAGCGAAGTATGACAAATGCGAATATATCACAAAAAGTTCGGTGTGATGAATCTTCCGCATGACGATTTTGAAAAAAAAATTTTTGAAAACAGAGAGTTTATCATGTCGCTCTCGAAGTTGCCGTTCAAGAAATTCCACTGAGCGGGATGACAGAGACATCGTCCAGCGCGATCAATTTAAAACAGCTCCCGAAATTGCTGCGGAGTTAAAAAAAAAAATAGCCAAAGTACGGAAATAAGCACTTTAACTATACAGCGTCGCTTAAAAGAAAATGCCTTGTTTGCCCGCAGACCTGCGAAAAAACCGCTCATCACACCTAAAATGCATTCCTCCCGCTTAAACTGATGTAAAGACAAAAAGAGTTGGGTGTATGATGATTAAGTCCAAATCATTTTTTCTGATGAGAACAAAATTAATTTCATCAGTTCATATTCGGGATTTATGGTGCGCCGCAGCAAAAATTAAAGGTTCAGTCACGAATGCGTTCATCTCCCTATGTGATGGTCTGGGGGACATAACGAGCTGCGGGGTTAGAGATTCACAATAATGTTTTCTTTTAATTTTGTTAATAGTTTTATAATAATAAACTATTTATTTTTGCAAAAATAAAGAAATATAAATACATTTTGGGTATTACGTCAGTGCCATGGCCGGGAAACGAACCCCATCTCAACCTTATTGAGAACATTTTGGACATTTTAAAACGAAAATTGTACCAGCAAAAATCAACTAATATTCAAAAGTTGAAAGAAATAATTGAATCCACTTGATACAACGATATTTCAATGGATTTAATTCGAAAACTCTATGAGACCATGTCGAATCGCGCAGGAAGCGTCATCAAAACAAAAGGAGACCCTACAAGATATTAGAATTATTTGCTTCTAACCATAAATATTTAAATAAACATATAAAATTTCATTTCATTTCGAATTTTGATAAAAAAAAAAAAAACATTTTATAAGTCCTACGAAAATCAAAATACCTTAATCTATAATATTAATAGGCTAGGCGATTTCTTGTGACCGATGTTTTGTTCTACCGTTTTATCCCGATTTTGACCAAACATATATTATTTGAAAGGTATTTCTTTTTAACCGATTTGTAGATTTACAGATTTTTAAATTTTTTCCTTTATTTTGAGTAAATTGCATTTAAAGTTGCTGCTAACACATACATAAAATTATACAATGCTATGTGTGTGTTTATTAAATTTGTTAATGTGTTTGTAATAAAAATGAGATTTTTTTTTTGTCTTGATTTATGTTGATTTGCGAATTGACTATAATTGGTTAGCATACCTTTAGGGTCTTTATTTAATGAAAAAATAAAATTTCCTAGAATTTGCACTCGAATTTCGAGGGCTGGAATCTGCTAGTTTAAATAAAAAATACATGAATTAAATTAAAAGTATGTATTTTTTTTAGTAAATATATTAATTTATTTTAATAAATCAATATTTTTGTTTAGTAAAATTATTAACTTTTTAAACTCTTTCTTTTAACTCATACTAAGACACGCATAGTCACGGAGTGATTTAATACCCCATTTCCCTTAATCCTATCGATCTGAAACTTTGTCCGTAGAGTTGTTAGTTTAGTTTATTTAGTTTAGTTTATTTATTTATTTATGATTTCCCATACAACAAGATTTATAATCTTATAATTAAAGTATAGGAGTTTTACATTGAATTGAAATAGAAAATTTCAATAAATTTGTCTTAAAAAACAACAATGGTAAATATAAAAATATTAAATAATTTTTAAGAAAAAAAAAAATAACGAATTATAACCAAAAATGTTAATACAAATATTAGTAAATAAAATAATATAAAAAAATAAAAATAACAAAATTAGTTAAATAAAAAATATAAAATATAAACGTATCAGCAAAAAAAAAAAAGTTCCCTCTTAAAATGCATTGCGTTGCTTATAATTTTAATGGACGATGGTAGCGAATTCCAAAGACGTATTGAGGAGACATAAAATTGCCATTTGGATACTAAATATTGGTATCTAATGTACATTATGTCATGATTTCTAGCCGTGCGCATAAAAACGAGTCTGTCATACAGATATGTTGGCTGATTTGTTATCTTTAACAAATTTTCAAATATTACTCCGTAAAGTTTTTTGAGTAGTACGAAATCGGCTCATATTTTCGAGTATTGAAAATATATCTTAAAATTGCATTGAAAGTGGACTCAAGCTTTTTATAACTCTTAGAATCAGTGCTTGCATATATTTCGCAGCCATATAGTAGAGTTGGCATAAGATATGTTTTTGCAAGCAAAATTCGAATGTTAGGGGGGGTTATATGTTGTGTATTCCATAACGTTCTAAGAATTGAGTAAGTTCTCCCAGCAGCAGAAGTAATATGGTTACACCATGTGAGATTATCATTAAAAATAATACCTAGATTTTTAGCTGTTGATACGATTTCAATTTTCTGGTTGTTTAACATAATCAATGGTTCAAAAGGCAGTGTCATTGTTCTTCTTGTAAAAATCAAACACTTTGATTTAGAGGGGTTGAGGCATAAACCATTTGCACTTGCCCATGTATAATTCTTATTAAGATCTGAATTTAATTTTGCAACGCAATCATTTATGCTGCTTATACCAGTAGTTATATATAACTGAACATCGTCAGCATATATGTGTACATTGCAAAACAATAATTGTTCTACTAGGTCATTCACGTAGATGGTAAAAAGAAGAGGTCCCAGTATTGATCCTTGGGGTACGCCCTTCATAACTGGCAACACACGAGAGGTTTTATTGTTTGCAAAAACTGACTGACTACGATTCAACAGATATGAAGACAACAAACGAATAGACCAAGGAGAGAAATTAAACATTTTGTGTAATTTAAAGCATAGAACCTCATGATCCACCATGTCAAACGCTTTGGAATGGTCAAGTAAAACAAGAAAAGAAATGTCTCCAGCATCAATACTCTCTCGTATATACTCTGAAACATCTATGAGTTCTAATATACAACTACACACAAAAAAATTCTAGCGTACAATGCACGAATTTTGCTATGTTCACTGCTAGTTTCATAGCGAAAATCGGGATAGTGTGCATTTATAGCATTGATTACTATGTGTTTATAGCAGATAATTATTGCAATGAATATTATGTTTCTAGCTTTTAATAGTAGAACAAAACTACCGTGTATCGCTAGAAAACTGCAGACGGTGCATTCCATACTGCAGCGTTTTGTAGAAAACTTTGTCAGTAGGGGCAAATAAAACTAGCGTTTACTGCAAGAAAACTGTAGGCGATGCATTCTATACTCCAGCGTTTTGTAGAAAACGTTGGCATTCGGGGGAAATAAAACTAGCGTTTACTGCTAGAAAACTGTAGGCGGTGCATTCCTTACTCCAGCGTTTTGTAGAAAACGTTGGCAGTCGGGGCAAATAAAACTAGCGTTTACTGCTAGAAAACTGTAGGCGGTGCATTCCATACTCCAGCGTTTTGTAGAAAACGTTGGCAGTCGGGGCAAATAAAACTAGCGTTTACTGCTAGAAAACTGTAGCCGGTGCATTCCTTACTCCAGCGTTTTGTAGAAAACTTTGGCAGTAGCTGCAAATAAAACTAGCGTTTACTGCTAGAAAACTGCAGCCGGTGCATTCCATACTGCAGCGTTTTGTAGAAAACTTTGGCATTAAGGGCAAATAAAACTAGCGTTTACTGCTAGAAAACTGCAGCCGGTGCATTCCATACTGCAGCGTTTTGTAGAAAACTTTGGCATTAAGGGCAAATAAAACTAGCGTTTACTGCAAAAATATTTTAGCAGTATATACACACTCAGATTAATAAGAGCTTAATGGATTTGTTTAAATTCATATATTTATTGACAGTTTTTATTAAAGAAATCTTTACACTCTGTAAAATGAAATATTATTTTTAAAAATTCACATCTTTCTTTCAAAATAAAATTTCAAGTCTTTCATTTGGTTTATTATTAAAAAAATATAATCGTCCGTTCAAGGACTATATAAAAAATACAATTAAAAATAATTAACATTTCTGTTATATTGATAATTAACACATTACAATATTATTTCATTTTGGTTTAATAACAAAAAAAATTAGTTCTGGACTAATTAACAAAAATAACATTCGTGAATTACTAAGGCATTTTCGTTTTAGTGATTAATCATTTTATTATAAAAATATATTATATACATATGGCAAAAGAAAAATTAGTTAATACTTAAGTTAATATTGTGTTTATCTAACGTATTTAAATGACATATTGTTTTGATTTAAAATCAACCAGTTGGTATGTTTTAATAAATTCGTTAGTTATAGGTATAATTTTTTTTTCATTAGTCTGTTCAACAACATGAAGTAATGTATGTGAATCATAATATGCGGTACTTAATACATTTACTAGTAAAAATATATTTTTTTTATCACTACAAATAAACTGTACGGCAGCAAATTGTTGATAAGAGTTATAAAATCCTAATTCAATAACTGTTCCTAATTTGATGCAAGAATTACATAGGTTAACCCACCGATAAAATTGAACTTTTTGCTTAAGTAAAGCGAACAGAGTTGTAAAATCGTGTAATTTTGGTCGGATTATTTGGGGGCCTAACTCAAATATTTGTTTACTTATATCTAAATCAATAAAATAATTTTGTATTTTAAGAAGATATCTTTCTAAAACTGTATGACAAATATTTTTTCTAGATTTTGTAGACCTAGCAATTTCTTTAAAAGTTTTATGCTTGCTTTCAAATCGCATTGTCCATACTTGAGTTAAAGGACCAATTTGTTTCATTACTGATGAGTAATGTAAAAGGAAATGATGTTTTGGCCTCAAAGGTAAATTAAAAATATTAAGAAATTTGATATGGTGATCAGTTATTAGATTTTGAAATAATTGGATCATTTCCTCCGTTATTGTATCAGCAAGCACAATATCGACAATATCTTTGAGAAGTTTATACAGTTCCCATTTTGGATCATTTTCTTTCACCCAATCCCCAATAAGTAATCCGAGATATTTAAATAACATCATTGTTTCAGAACCTGAAGCTTTGATTTTGTGTGATTTAAGATGTACCCATGATATGGGCATTGGTTTATTGCATTTTCCAAAATTAAAATAAATAATTCTATTATTAAAATCATCTAATTTAAAATACTTTTCAACACTTATGAAACTGTGTATCAACAAAGACATTTCATAATTTAGAACTCCTTCGAATAAATCGTGGAGGATATCAACTGAAAAGTTTTCTACAGCATGAAAATCTCTGAGTCTATTGAAGATACAAGTTGATAAAATTCCAGTTTCTGATACCGATTTTGTTTTTATATCCAACTCATAGTTCATTTTATTCCGTAGACAATTCTGATTTGCTTTCACTGCTTTTTGCAATATAGTTTTAGTTTCTTTACAGAATCGACAATAAAATTTGGCGTTAAAACTTTCTGTAAACCCAAGTAATCCGTTTAAACCTTTATTGTCACCAACAAGAACTGTTAAAACAAAATATATTTTAGTTTCACCAATAACTAAACCTTCTGTTTCCAAATATTTAAGCTCGTCAAAAACAGATTCAAAAACTCGGTTTCCAAAAAGCTTCTTATCTGAACTATTGACTAATAGAATTGGAAAAATCATTTCCAGTTTCGATCGAAAACTTGGTGGTAAAAAAGGGAAGGATACATAAACTCCTCCTAAATTTTGAAGTCCCACTCTCGAGCCTAATGGGTTATTGGTTTCAAACTCGTCAAAATACAAAATAAGCGGAAGAACTATAGAGCCAGGACTGAAAGTGTTCAAATAAGTGCATTTACTTTTCCAAAAGTGCGTTTGAATTATGTTAGAAATTTTTTCATTAGAGTTAAGATCATCAATATAACACATAATTGTTTTTAAGAAATTATTTGTGTTGAAAATTATAGTTAGAATATTTTTTAGTGAAACAAATGAGGCTGTCAGACTTGTAGATTTGAGTATAATTTTTTCTTTAACATAACATTTTTGTATACTTTTTCCAATTACTATGGTACGTGATCGGAAATAGTGAGAAAATTCTTTTAACATTTTCAATCTTAAATGCTCACTTTTAGCTGGTCCTAGACAAGCTTTTAATTTTTTGAAGACGTTTTTAACTAGATTAGTGTGAGTATTATCTGCTAAGCATTCTGACAATATTTTTTCGGCTCTTGTGAACATTTTACTTTGAAGAAAGAAAATCATGATTTCGATAATATTTTGTATAGCAGACCTACATATGTTATGATCATTGTATAACTTTGTTACTAGTTGATACACATCATTAGCTATTTCCTTATCCAAGTCTTTAAGCAGGAATTCAAAATCTAAAGTATAACTAGCAGTACCAGTGGGAGTTAGATTATTTTCAATGCTAGAATTTTGAATTTCACGAGAATTTTCATTTTCATCAATATTTGGTGGTAATACATTTCTTATCGGGATATTATTACTAGGTACTTTAAAATGTTGTTGAACATGCTTAACGAATGAATTAAATATTGTAAAATGTCTTACTTGGCTACAATCATAGCATTTTAAAGTTGTTAGTTCAAGTCGGTGATATCTTTTTAGATGGTTCAAGTAATCCTTAGAGCTACAAAAAAAATTCTTGCACACATAGCAAATCATAATGAACGGTTTCACTAGTTGAGTTTATTCAGCTCTGAATGAAGTTGTGTGACACTACTAAATATTTCATCAAATTTCGTAGATATGTTGTAAATGTGCTTTTGTAAAAATGTCCAAATTGGCTTCGATTCAGTCGGGTATTTGCAATTCAAAGCGTGATAAATTTTAAAGCATGCATCTACAGCACTGAGAACGTCCTTAAAGTGGTATATAGAGCTGTTTATTAGCACATATGCATGCGAGATATTAGCTACAGAGAAAATAAATTGCACAAATTAATTTAAAATGTTGAGTTACAAAATTTTGAGTTTCCATAAACAAGTCACTTTAACAACTAGGAATCATATCAAAGTTTAAATTTAACTACAATTTTCATTGCAAAATTATATATTTTTTTTATCATAAATTTTTAGTATATCATTGTTTGCAGTTGACATTTAACTATTTCTACTTCACATTCAACCATATATGCAGTTGATATTCAACACTAAACTTATTTCCTGATCAACAAATTTCAAATTCAATTCAATATATTCCAGTTTAAATCGAATTTAAACAGTTTTAACTTCAAATTCAAAACTTTTTATTTCTATAAATTGAGTGTTGAATATCAACTGCATATATGGTTGAATATGAAGTAGAAATAGTTAAATATCAACTGCAAATAATGATAAAAATTAAAAAGTAATGATTAAAAATATAGTTTTTTTTGCATTAAAAGTTGTATATATATGTGTTTTATATAAATTTTTTTTAAACTCTTACCATAATCTTGCCCGACAACAATAATTTTTGGCTGTAGAGTACTTTTGTCCCGAGAAGCTTCTTCCTTCAATCGTTTTGCAGTCTCCAAAATAAGAACCGAATCCTTGAAAATTGAAAAAAATTAGATATAAATTGAAGGTATAAGCAAAATATAAACTTACTTTCTCAATATATAAAAACGAATGAACCACCTCTGTTTTTGTTAATTTTTTTCTCTTGTGACTAGTGCTGGCCTTGGTATAGACTGAATTTGCCAACAAATATGCTAGGATCAACAAACCTTTAAAGTTGCAATTTCCATCTATTAAATCTGATAACTCTTTTTTATTTTTGTGTTGGGCCAATGTGATTAGTTTTTTATCATATTCAAGCCAAATGCCGAAAAATTTATTGGCACTAGGTGGATGTTCATTATCAAAATCGTTAATTAAAAGCTGCAAACCATCATCCGATTGGAGTATGGGAAAAGATTCAAAATATTCAAATATTGAATTGCTGGAATCTAAAAAATTTTGACGATATGATCTTGTATCGTCCCAAAATGTTCGAATTTTTTCCCACGGTTCCAAATACGCTTTTAAGAAAGCAATTTTTTTAGAAATATCTTCATTTGCAGGATGTCCTTGTTGATTTGAGAGCCCTGGCTTAGACTGGTCTTTTTTAAGCTCACTTTTCAAATGGTTGTATTTGTAATACAGCGTACCAGAGGCTTTTTTAATGTTTTTTATGTAGCCACTAAAATATAAATCTTTAATTGGTTCTTCAGTTGGAAAGATTTTTCCAATTTCATCCCTTAACTTTATAAAACGTTCAGTAGATATCTTGAAATTACTCGGAAAATTTAAAGATTCATATTCCTTATGAATAATTACATTTGTCAATTTAGTCCGCAGTGCTGAGTCTAAAAAATTATTTTTGTTGTAGAAGCTTTGGATCAGTTTCCCAACCGTCGAATTTAAATAGTCCGAAACACTATTTTCAGATTGCGGAGAATAAAACTCATATACTATATTTCCGTCATTTGGATTCAATATTCCAAGTGTCGACGTTGCAACTGAAGAGGTTGATGCTGTTCCCACGATGGTAGCCGCAGAAAAAGTGGAATGCGACGGGTGAGGTACTTCCTCGATTATGGAGGCAAAAGAATCTTCCAGACAAGGTTTTGAATAAACCGATTTGAAGTGTTTCCAAAAAATTGCTCGTTGCCCCTGCTTCGGAATAAGGGAAGTTATGCCTTGATAATCAAGGCTCTCAAATGCTTCCTTATTAAAGCCCTCGTCTGAAAAAATGTAAATTTATTAATTAATTACTTATAGAAATAACGCATAAATTATTTCACAAGTTTTTGTTTTCAAATGTTTGTGTATTGATTTTGTGATTTTTATTTTCGATTGATAATGGAATTAAATTAGCGCTACACGCATTTCATCTGCTACCAGTGGTAATTTGATTAAATTAATTGCTATAGGTGTTTTGCAAGTCATGTAACATCGCAACGCAACTGTAGATAGAAGAAGCCCGAATAAAATTGATCAAACGCGCACATGGCTACAGATAATAATTTATTTTTGGTAATTTAGAATCACCTCTTTTTTATTATTGTTTATGACAATAATACAAAAGCGCACTTTATTATTCAGGCAATCATAGCAAATTCTTTCCGGTCTGAACATATCAACTCTTACTTCAATCCGCAAAAATTTCAGCAATAAAAAAATTAAACATGTAACCGCGTGCGTGGTTCTAGGAAAACTGATTTTGTGACTTATATTTTCGGTTGATTAGAAAAAAAATTACTATTTTACAGTCTTTGCTATATTTATAGCAATTAATGGAATTAAATTAGCGCTGCACGCAGTTCATCTGCTACCAATGGTAATTTGATTGCATTAATTGCTATAGGTGTTTAGCAAGTCATGTAACACGGCAACGCAACTGTAGATAGAAGAAGCACGAATAAAATTGATCAAACGCGCACATGGCTACAGATAATTTCTTTTTGGTAATTTAGAATCACCTCTTTTTTATTATTGTTTATGACAAAAATACAAAATCACAATAAATTATCTTACGTAAATTTAATAAAAATGTTACTTACCTTTAAACAATTCAATTAGGTTGGACAAATTCCAACTTTTTAATGTTTCTTGAACGAAATCGTCCATATTGATTATTATTAAAAATGTAGTGTTTACAGCAATATATTCAGCATGCAAAAGTGTATTTTTACCCCTCAATGCTACATATTTTTATAGTAATTGCAGCTAACATATGTTCATTGTTATTGTTGTGCATGCTAGAACTCTAGTAGCTAAAGTGAAAAGTCTTACATACAAGGCAAATAAGTATAGTAGAGTGTGTAGTAAAATTTATAGCATTCGCAAATTTTAAAATTTTTTTGTGTGTATGCTTGGGTCGGAAAGCTGATTGCCTTTTTGTCAGTAAATCGTTATCATTAATGTGCTTGCTAACTTGTCCATGAAGCAGTCGTTCAAAAACCTTGGATAGATAAGGTAGTATGGTAATTGGACGATAATCGTTGTTAGATTTTGGGGTGGGTATAATTTTTGGGTGTTTCCAACTTTGCGGGTAAATACTCTTTGTAATTATATTATTAAATATATACGTTATAAATGGAAGAACATACGGTAAATTAATTTTTAAAAATTTAGGATGAATATTATCGAACCCTACAGCATCAGATTTAATTGCTTGATAGCTTGAAAATACATATTCTTGGTTTATACAAATAAACCAGAATGAGCTGCATTGAGGGGCTAAAATTTCTCTTTGATCATAAAAGTTCATATTTAAAGTAATGTTAGGGAGATTCATGAACGATACATTGAGTTTATCTACATCTATTTCACTAGATACGAATGGCGATGATTTTCCAATCCCAATTTCTCGTATAGTTCTCCAAATTTTCTTAGTACCAGCTGCAGATGAAAAACGACATGAATAGAACTTGGATTTAGCAGCTTTGATCAGCCTGTTCACTTCTCTTCGTGCATTTACATATTCCGTATGTAGATCAGTGATTTTAAACATTTTCCAGCGTTTATATGCAAAATCCCTACGAGTAATAGCTAATTTTATTTCAATATTGAACCACGGTTTCTTCCTAGTATTTTTCCTCAAAGTTCTCACCGGAACAGATTTACTAAAAACTTGCAACAAATTTTCCTCTAGATATTTCAGTTGATAATCAACCGAGGGCATATAGTAGATACTACTCCAATTTATTGCTGATAGCTCAAAGGACATATTGGCATAGTTTATGTGATCAAAATCATAATAGGTAATAGTTTCACTTTCATGCTGCAGTTTGAAGTCATATGCCAAGAATAAAAGATCATGTTTGGAGAAACATGGTGCTGACAACTGATCATATAGGAAGACTTTATGTATATTGCTGACAAAGAATATATCTAATAATGTATTAGTTGTAGTGGAGAAATGAGTTGGCATTGTAGAATTTGTAGGGTCAAAGCCAAATGTTTTCATATCATTAACTAGATGTTGTTTAACAAGAATATTAGAATTGAAATCTCCTCACACTACTACGTCATCATATTTTATGGTAAGACTTTCGATAGTTCTCAGAAAACCATCAGTTCAACAAATAAGTGTTCTATTATGATATTCGAAGTAGTGCGTGTATTTTATTGTACATTATCATTTGAGATATTAATATTGTATATTACTATTGTCTGAATTCTCCACAATATTAGAATTTGTAATCATTTTGCTTACAATTCCCTTTCTGACGTACATAGCAACACCACCGCAAGGAGTTTTCCTATCACAACGATAAATATTGAAATTGTTTAGCCCAATCATAGCATCTGTGACATATTTGTTGTACCATGTTTCAGTTACACATACGATATCTACTCCAGAATTTTCAAACTCTGTGCATTTATATTACATATCTTAATACCTGATCGCTGTTTGCATAACACCCAAATCATATCAGAGGTCACATCTTTGTGGCCAAAGGTCAATTTTAAAATAGTCACGCAGAGTCACGCATAGTACGGAGAGATTCAAAACTCATATGTATAAGTTAAGAAAGAGTTTTAATAAAAACTTTGTTTTTATGAAGTTAATGAATTTATTTCATTCAGATAATGAATTTATTATATGCAAATAATGAATTTATTTCATTAATACATTTATTTCGTTAAGTTAATAAGTTTCTATCATTAAATTTATAAGCTTAATTAGCTAATTCAGTAACTTTAATTGCTTGAATAAAGTAATTGACATTTTTCTACATTTACGAATTTTTTCATTTAATTTCATTTAATTTAATCATTCAATTTTTGGTTTCTTTTACAGTGTAGTTGAATATGTTTTAAAATTTTAACGAATTTACTTAATTAAATTAATGTACTTATTGAATTAAAGTACTAAATAAATTGAATCAAATAAATTATTTAATTTAATTAATTTTTTTATTAAAATTATTACATTTATTCCATTAATTGGTTTCGTTTAATGAATTTATTTTATTAAATTAAGTTTCATTCCTATACCATCCATACCACTGTGCAGAGGGTAAATATCAGTTTGTCATTCCGTTTGTAACAGATTGAAAATGCATTTACGACCCCATAAGTATGTATATTATTCATACTATGTATATTATTCATATTATTCATACTTATAATAACTCCAGTCGTTATAGCGATGTCCGTCCGTCCGTATGTCAAACTGTCCGTCTGTCCGTTGAAATCACGCTATTTAACAAAAAACCCCATTTGCTCGGCTAAAGTTATGATATGGGGTAAATCGGACATCATTGTGCTAAAAATATGAATATGTCCAAAAATATGAAGACATATCTAAGAAAAATACTAAACATTCAGTGTGTTTGTTGCAATAATTGTTACTTTTTCAAATATTTCGTTTACATTTGTTTCAAATAATACAATAAGTCCACATATTATTTTAAACATAAAACCCATTTGAAAGGTATCAGAGATTTGGCACAACATTCTTATTGATTTTTTGATAAATTAATTTAAAGGAATTTTTTGCATAAACTTAACACAATTATTTAATTGAATTATTTAATTTACTTAATAAATTTATTTATTATTTATTAATTTATTTATTTCATAAAATTGATGAAGTTGTTTCAATTGTTTAAGTTATTTCATTACATTTATTTAATTAAATCAATGGATTTAAAAATTTAATGAAAAATAATAATAAACTTTTTAAAAATTCTTAGTTTCATCGGAAGTTTCATTGATTTTATGAAACAAAGAATTATATGTTTATAAGATCATTCAGGAAGTCATCAATTTGATAATTTCATTTTGTTGCTTGTTGGTCTATATTTTATCTGGGCCTTCTAAAAACTTGTCTACATTCTCTATATAATTTCATATTTGCAACTTGTAACACGTGTTTATACGAGTATATAGCAAAATTTTCAATGAATATGCATAAGTATTTATATACTTATGATTTGAATAACTCTTAAATTTTATCGATAGAAAACTTATTTGAGCTAAACATTTCCATTACTTTTGTTTTAGAATTAGAAATATTTCCGTACAACCCTTCAATTTAGGTAGAAACTAACATGAACTAAAACAGCCCAACAAATCTTCTTTACAAACGAAGACATTGTCTTCTTAATAATCTCACTTCCACTGGTTAGGAACCTCTGGTCAAAAATGTGCAACGTGTACTTAATGAATATAGTTAATATAATAAAATTGAATGGGTTTTTAGAGATAGCAATACTCAATGAGGTATTGAGGTGTTGTTGGTGTTGCAGCAAATAAAAATCCAGATTATAGCTCAATAAAAAGTTAAAGCCAAATAGCGAAAATTGATATAAATTTAAAGTTGAAACTTTTAATTCCAGAAAAATACAAAATAAATAAAAAAAAATATTTATTACAAGTTTCATTTAAAGTCGATATTTTAATGGCTTCAGCGATTAACTAAACTGTATTTAGCAAGAAAATAACTTTGCAGGCCTACAAAATTAAATCGTGATTTACTCATAGTAAATTCTAAAATAAAGTGTTTTTTGCATTTTTGTTTGGAATGTCTTACAAATCGACTGTGACAGACAGATTCTGAGTTCAAAGTGGGATTGCTGGCTCAAGAATATAATCAACAATACACGAGGGTCATGTCTTTGCAAAAACATAGAAAAAACACATTTTTTGGATGATTCTTTTTCAATAAAGTCTCCCTTTGGCTTGACACATTTTCTTCAGCGATTTTAGAACGAGGGCAAATGGCTCCTCATTAATCTCAAAGTTGGGGCAAAAGGGAAATATTGACAACAACATAAATTCATAACTGCCACGAAAAAACTCCTAGAGGGGCAAAAAGTAGAACCGGTCACCCGTAGTTTTTCCCGAACTTACTTACCACCTATCACTATTCCTTACAATATATAAAATTTTATGACATTGTTAAAAATTGGCCCTTACGTTTCCTCATATGCTCCTAGACGGAGCCCCAAATTTTTTAAAACATACAAACGCTCTCTCTTCTATTACTAAAGTGACTCCCATACAAAATCTACATTACAGACTAGAAATATATAGAAGAAAAAGTCCCATAACTGCGTAGAAGCCCCCCTAGAGGAGTAAAATGTATGAACAACACCCATTAATTTTCTACGTGCAACATTTTCTATGTATATAACTGACCCTTATCTCCATCCCTTAAGGGGGCGCCCCCACAAATATGGTCGTTTTCTGAAATTATTTAATTCAGCCCCTACAGCTACTAAGATACCCCTAAGTGTATAACAGACTCAACTTAATTTTTGCTCTCGAATATTTTCTCTAACATGCCTGCCAAATATCTCCATTCCTGACAGCGAGAAGTTTGATTCGGTTTTTAATATTTTAAATAATTGTAACTTATATTAAGCGTAAAAATACATGTTGACATATAAATCAAATTAATTTGTCTTTATCATAGGATGGAAAATTTTTCCAATTTGCACCTACGTCCTGAAGCAAGAAAAAAAATTTCCACGTTGCACAGACCTCTATTAGTTTCGGCAATGCCGTTGACAACATGAAAATAACGTATTTTTTGACTCAGGCATGTTTTTGCGAACCTCGCAAAATCGAAATGTCGTACACTATCCCATACCTATCCATTTATTGTTTTCGTTTTTCCACAAGTCAGTATAGATAATTCCATGTATATCCCAAAAAAAAAACAGTGGTCATAACTTTACCAGACGATTTTACTTGTTCGGGGCGAACTCACTTGGTAAAATCCATTGTTTTAACTGCTGTATCATTTCTTCTTTTTTTTTGTATTAAACAACACTCAGGGGATGCCCCCTACAAATGCAATGCATTGCGTTAATTTCAGGAAAATAGGTTATGGTAAGGAGGAAACCTATGTCAGGAAAGACATGTGCGGGGAGTTTATTCCACATACGGCTAGTTTGACTGATAAACGAATTATCTCTGTAATGCGTAGTGGGGTCAACTGGACAATGGACTACAAACAGATGTGATTTATTAGAGAAGCAGTTACAGCGAACCGAAACTCGTGCACTTGGAATAAGTTCGTTAATCTTAGAAGAATGTTCCAATAGAGTTGAATATACTGTCACTAATGAGTATAAACTCCCACCTTTGGCCATGGTGCAGAAGCTCCAAAATAGACTTTGAAGCTCCTGCCGTTATATGGGAGTTGTATTCCATTTTCGGTCTGATATAAGTGGTATAGATTTTAAGGAGGTCAGAAGGAGTGAAGTAATTTTTTCACCGTTTTAGAAAACCAAGACACTTGAATACTTCTTTCGACTCTTGAAAAACACACACGCTCGTTCCAATGAACAACGCATTAAATTCTCATGCCCAGAACATCAAGATATTTCAATTCCCCAACAGTTATACCACCGATATATACAGACTACATTGTTGAATCCATGGCCCTATGGGTCAACGAACAACATTTAGTCTTCTGCGCAATAAAATCAAACCTAATTTCTTTATCCCACAAGTAGATTATTAACAGGTCTTCATTGAGAGTGTCATTCATTGTCCGCCTTTTGCACCCCAACCTAAAAGAGGCTTGGCCAACAATGAAGGAAACTGAATGACAAATGTTGCTGTCATCTGTGAAAGAGTTTAGTTTGGCCAAGGAGATCATTCAGAAAGATAAGGAAAAGAGAAGGAGAAACTCGAAGGATGAGACCCCATCAATAACAACACGTCTTGTGCGGCCTATAACAAAACTCGATATAAATCGAGAGATGCCAAAACCGATCCCAAACACAATAAGCTTTGTTGCCAATGCACTATGGTACATGCGGTCGAATGCATTGATAATATCGAGAGCCAACACTTTGCTTTCACCGAAATTGTAAACAGGTCTCCCGTAGAATGATTTTTACGGAAGCCATACTGTCGATCATTAAGAAGTGAGTTAGCCTCTAGGTAGTTGACAAGATGGAAATTGATCATGCTCTGCATCACCTTTTTTAGGAATTGGTTGGATACTGGCAACCATCGAGAAAGAGGGAGAGATTCCTGCATGGTACGAAGGACAGAAAAAGCTGGCCAATAGACTAGCTAGCGTCGAAGAGCACTGTTTCAGCACCCGTGCTGGCATAACATCCGGACCCGGAGACTTATTTATGTTGAGATCCGAAAGAACCTTTTGAACTGCACGTGCTCGAAAGAATATTTTAGGCTTAGTACAAGATATATAAGAGTTAGGGTAGCATCACTAGCATTATTCTTTACTCCTATAACAAATGGCCAAAAGCTCTTACTGCCCCGAGCAGCAGAAAGAACTTTAGCACTAAGGCGCTGATCGTAAAGAAACTTTTCACGCCCTAGTGCTTTGGCACATTCAGTTTTCGCCTGTTTGCTTAGCAGTCCAGTGACGGAATTTTTATTTTCAATATATGAATGCTTCCTCTCTGGATCTGACTGCATCTCTGCAAGTCTGATAAAGCCAAGATTTTTGATTAGGTTCAGCCGAAATGCGCTTTGATGGAATGAATAATTTCATAACAAGCACTATTCTTTTTTCCACCAGTTTCGCAGCAGCATCAACATTTTTATCTACGAAACAAAGTTTGAAGTTAAAATGCTTGAAGAAATCGTTGAGCTCAGCCCAACGTGCCTTTTCGTAAATAAAAACTAAGCGCTTCATAGCTGGTGCTGAAACACTTCAAAGTACATAGTAAGAAAAGGATGTGGAATTGGTGCAGTGATCCGAATTACCGAGAGATGCATATATTTTGACTTCATACTTGTCAGGATGTGAAGTGGGAAAAAGGTCGGGAGTATTTTGTCATTACCCTTCAATGCATGGAATGTGCGTTGGTTCATTCACTAGTTGCGCTAGATGGTTATGCGCCGCGAAAAGCTCAATTTAACGGCCTTCGTTCTTAGTCCGCGTATGTTGCAAAAGTCTATTCGAAAAATACCTGATATTAAATAAAATAAAAATTAAGTAAATTTTCCTTATTGTTTCGGATGCGCGTGGGATAATTATCATTGGTTAACTTCAAAAAGAAATACTAATCATTGGCGAGCATTCAAGTGATGAAATTAAGGAAAAAAGTGTTGTTTCATCAATATAATGCACCAGTTAACACATCCAATATTGCGATGACCAAAATCCAGAAATTGTTTCATCGCGCACTTTATTGCCTAGATATAATATTTAATATTTTCAAACTTGAAAAAATGGATCGTTGATTAAGGATTTGCCAGAAATGAAGAGAAGGAGTCTGTGGTTGATTACCAATTTAAGGAGCTAGACAGTTTTTGCTATAAACAGGGTATCGAAGCTAAAAGGAGATTGTGTTTCGAAATAAAGAAAATTTTTTGGGACCGCCCTCGTACAAATCAAAATTATTTTATTGGTGTCAAAATACTTTTTCCTCTATAATAGTTATATTTTAGTTCTACATTGTATATCAGTCTCCACAAAGCATGCTTTCAATTAAGCATCCCTTTTGTCAATGTCTTCAGGACAAAATTTTCCAACAGGCTTATACGAAAAATCCCCTTTAGTCAATCTTGCCAAGATTAGCGTTATTTATTTTTATGAATTAATCAAGTTTATGTTTTAAAACTCTACTCCTTTGTTAACAATTTATACTACTTTCTCCCTTAATCACTTAATAATTAGGTCGCTTTACGACTGTCTCATCCTTTAATCATTTCTATGTCAGCAAAATAAGAACAATAACAAAAACCCTTTGTTTAAATCCAAAATTCACAATAAAGCATGAATCATGTGCGATTATAAATACTCGCACATATACAAAGCCACATAATAAATTTTGCAAAAATTTCACTACAACAATGAAGTAAATCCTAAATTATTAACCGAAAAATTAAATGGAAGGAATGATGTAGTTATTGATGGCGTTGGTGGTTGCCGGTGCTGAAACACAACTGTGCATATTTTACTGTATGACAACAACAAAAAAAATTCAATCAACATTTTATCGATTTCAAATTAATTCTGAGCGATAATAATTCTTAAAATGACATAAATATTTCAGAAGACGCCGCACAATAAATTAAAATTCAAAAAAATAATTAAATTATTTTTAAATTGCAATTACAGCACAAATCGGCTTGATACTCGCATGGTGGCTTGATATCTTAAAGCTGAGTGATGAACAAAACTTGTTTTGATTTAAAATAAAATTAATATTTCTTAAATATTTATTAAGGCCATAAAGTTGTGAATAATTAAAACACATCGTTCATAAATATATTTTTATTTTCTTTGGGATTAACGTTTTGTAAAGATTAATGAAAAATTTAAAGTTTAAAATAAATCAAGGCTAATAATTTACTATGACCTAAAGCACACTGTGGCTTGGCTAAAATGAGTTTGTGCTGATGTTTGTGATTACCACAAATACTCTTGACCTTGGCCCACCCTTCGTTCGGTCGACTAAATAGTACCAGCAAGGAAAAAGTATAACAAGAAGTGAATAGATGGTATTCTTGGCTTCTGGTTGTGGTGAAAAATTGTACTATCAAAAATGAATTAAAGAATGTTTATCTCTTGTCTCTTATAGATTCTGTGTAGTATATTTCAACTAGTGATTAGGTATTATTTATAGCCATTTTTTCTACTACATTTGTCACTTTTGAAAATTCATTCTAAACTTTATAACATTTAAATTTAACAAAGATCTCATTCATAAGATATTGTGACATCCATATAGTCAAAACCTATTATAACACGTTTAAAATTTTGTGACAGAATATCTTGAAAAGTTGTATTTTTTAAAAAAGATGTACTAATGTGAGAGTAATTGGTTCCAGAGGTATAAATGAAAAAGTGAAATTAGATGGAATTTTTATATGTTTCTTTCTAATTCTATTTCGTATTTTTTTTATGTTTAACCATTTAGGTTTGTCCGGTTTTAGGTTTAATACAAAAAAAGAAATAATTTAAAGTCACTCTATGTAGACTAAAAAATACACCCATTAAAATTCATCTAAATATATATTTACATAATTGCGAACTTTAGTTTGCGTACATCCACACAGACGGACGAGTCGTTAAATCGACTAAGAAAGTGATTAAGAGTCGATCGGTATATCAGGTGTGTCTGTGTACAGCATTACACTGTGGAACAAATTCAGGTTAGCAAAAGTTAGGACGATTCTGAGAGTGAGGGGTGAACATAGAGGCTAAATTAGAAGACCCGTATCGCGGCGTTTGTTTATGTTAGTTCGAATTTTTTTTTAATCGATCTTCGAACTTTGCAGTCAAATGCCGATTTTCAGCATATTGTTTATATGGTTTTTATGCTATGACTCGTCGACTAATTGATATTTTTTCAATCTGTAAAAGCCAAATTATTGCTAGAGCCCTGTGCAACAATTAAAATTTTTAAAAAAAATTTATTTAGAAAATTTTTGTGGTGCTTATGAAGCAAAATGTTGGAAAAATTATTTTTTTTTCATGCTTTTTGAAAATATTTTCCACAAAACTAAGTCTTTTTTGCTTTCTGTTTGATCTATAATATGCTTCTTAGTTTCTTCAATAAATTTCATTTGAAAAGAAAACAATCATAATACAAAAGTTGCGTTTTCCAGCTTAATATTAATTTACTTCTCATTTTTTATGTACCAATTTTGTTCAGTGTTGGTGTTGAAGAAACATTGAAAAAGAAATTATAAAAATATGGAAAAAAATATATTTTTGAAATGTTAGTTATGAAAAGTTTTAAGTAAAAAAATTAAATAAATTAAATTAATGATTTGGCCAGTTGCCGTTTAGCAGGCGGCTGTGGATCAACATCACTGCTCTCTCTAATATCTTGGTCATCGTCATCATCATTAGAAAGGTCGATAATTTCGTCCAACAGATATTCTGGAATTTCATCTTTGTCTTCCCCTTCCATTGCATATACCAAATTTGGGGAATAGTCTAGCCCATATATCCCGAGATATGGACCTCCAAAATTTTGACATTGATATGTATATAACTTTGTTTTTATTTATTATGGAATTTCAGCAATATATATATCATTGGAAAGCTTAATTGGAATCCATTAGCCCGTTATGAACCTATTCTGGTTTTCCATTTTTTTTTTTTTGTTGTTTTTTGAAAACGTGGCATTATCTCATCAAATGATCTAATAAAATGTTGGTATTTACAACAACTAAATGAAAGCTGGGTCCCCTAGATTTATTTCGATGCATTTTTTGACCTCTTAACCCTTTCAGGACCGGATATATTAGGGATTTTACCTAAACTTTTAAGTTTTTTAGAAAAATATGTTCTTATTTCAACTTCGGTCGAATTTGTTATAATTTTCATATTAGGACGGATAAATAATAGTAGAATAATAGTATAATAAAGCTGGCGTAATTTAAAGTTTTTTGACGTATTGCATGACAAAATCGAATACGTCGTTCCAAAGTTTGATATATGGAGTAGCATCTTCAAAAATCTCAAATTTTAGGAAAAAATAAAAAAAAAAAAAATATACCATAGAATTTGTAATACACACAGAAAAAAGATTCGCCAACCGAATTGCTCTAACGATTAAATACTGAATTTTCAATTGTATCAACAGAAATTTTATAATAACAAACCATATTTTATTTTGATACAATTTTTACTGTTAAGACAATAGAATTGTAATTGCAATCAATTCAAAATTCGATTATTATCTTCATCGAAATTCGGTTGGCAATAAATTTGGTAGCCACAACGAATCTGTTTTCTGTGTTTAATGACGAATTTTGAATAGCGGATCAAAAAAATATAGTGGTTATTCAAGGAAATATTTTTTTTCAAATTTTTTTCATAGTGATATCTAAGCATGATTTAAATAATACTTGTATTTTTTTAATTTTATATAATAAACCGGGATGCCATACCCGATTAAAAGTCTTCTGAACATCAAGAAATACCGCAGAATAGTAATATTTTATTTTCTAATGCAATCGCCAATACAATCCGATGGCATTGATCTGGAGTCCAGTGCTTGTGACGAAATCCAAATTAGTATTCTTTAATTATATTATATTTATCTACCAAGAGTAGCACTCTTCTGAATAATGATCTTTCGTATATTTTAGAAAAAGATTCTAAAAAGCTTATCGGTGTTTAGGATGTTATATCTTTCTCAGATTTGTTTGGTCTTAGAATCATTATTATCTGAGCACATTTCCATTTCAATGGGTAATAACTGAGTTTTAATATAGCAATAATTTGGCTTTTACTCTTTTTTACAGATTGAAAAACTATCAATTAGTCGACGAGTTATAGCCAAAAAACCATATAAACAATATGCTGAAAATCGGCATTTGACTTGAAAGTTCGAAGGTCGATTAAAAAAAAAAATTCGAACTAACATAAACAAACGCCGCGATACGGGTCTTCTAATTTAGCCTCTATTTTCACCCCTCACTCTCAGAATCGACCTAACTTTTGCTAACCTGAATTTGTTCCACAGTGTTATTGATAGTTACAAACATCAGTTTGTGTTGATGTGAAACAAATTCAGGTTAGCAAAAGTTAGGTCGATTCTGTACACAAATGTACAAAATGAGGCTCTATCTTTTTGAGAAAGCATATTATATACAGATAAGAGCAAATCCGAAATTTTTGAGCGCGAAAAGGTCCCCAAAAATATGGCATATTTAGAATGAAACAATCAAAGAAAAGTGTTTTACCAACAGTTTCAAACACGGTGGAGGTTCAGTTATGGTTTGGGTCTATATGCTGGTAACAAGTGTCGGTAATCTTGTTTTTTATTTACTGCACTATGAACAAAATGGATTATGTATCCATTTTGAAGGACAATATTGGCCCTAGCGTCCAGAAACAAGGCATGGTTGGAAACTTGATCTTCCAATCTAAAGCATACATCTAAAAATTGTTAAAGAGTGGCTACTTCACCGGACTCCTAAGACACTTAGTCACACTGGCAGAAAAATAAGTCGATGAAGGCAAACTTAAGAAGGCTCTAAAGGAGGAATGGAGCATAATCCCAATTCTTTTTTTTGTTTTTTTTTTTTGACGCGGAAGATTTGATCATTTTCTGTTTAGTATTACTTTTTTTAATGTTTTTAATGATTTTATTTTTGATTTTGTGTTTATTTCATTTTAATAAAACTTAATATGAGTAACTAAGGTGTTAAATTTCTTTTGACGCTCACAGTATATATAGTATATATATGTGGGGGATTTCATGTCAACTTTTGAAACCGATGTCTTCCGATCGGGATGAAATTTGCACCAAGGTTAGTCCTATTGGATAGTAGTTTAGACACAATTTTTCAACAAGATCGGTCCAGATCTCTCTGAATTAGAGGGGGATCAAAATTTGACATTTTGGCCAAACAGGTGTTTTTTCTCATCCATGTAACTTATTACCTATTGTTCTTAGAAAATTTTCTCCCAAATAGTTTAGATAGCTATTTCTTCAATATTTTGGAAAAAATACTTAAAAAAAAAATTTTTTTTAGACTTTTTTTTTTGACTTTTTTTTCAAAAAGGGCATTTTTTTTTTCATAAGAAAGCTTAGGATTTTTCCTTTAAGAGCTTTGTGGTCGCTTAGTGGGATGGGAGTGGGATATCTACCAAAATAAATGTTTTGTAACTCAAGACAACGGTTTTTCAATTTTTCACAAATGCACTATTTTGAATTTTTTCCTATTTGTGTGTAAAACCTTACAAATAAAACTTATACTGAGAAACTAGACAAACTAAACTTTCCGAAGGTATATAACATACCTAACTAAAATTTTATACCCTCGATACTGTAATACCCAGAATATGTAAACTCAGTAAAATAATCGCTTTTTTTCTATAGAAATGTTGAAAAATTATTATTTTTTATTTATTTTTAATAATAATTAAATTAATGTATAATAATAATATTAAAAATAAAAAGATAAACAATTTAATAAAATTTAATCTTAATTACAATAGATCCACTTATATCATAACTATTTTTATACTTAATTTATTGTAGCTGATGACGTATTTAAGTCTTGTAAATTTTTAAATACCCAGTCTTTCATCCAGCTTTTTTGTCGCCTTTATTTACTGCGTTTTTTTGTCAATCCTTTCTTGGCGTTACTAGGTTCTGCTGTTGATTTCGCTGCTGGTTTATTTGTTGTCTTTGGAAAGAAATCGCATTGAGTAGAGGCAGAAAACTTTTTCAACTTGAGTCTTCCATCGACAAGCGGTATAAAAGCATGGTATTGAGCGGTGCCATCGATTGTTACCGCAGCATCGAATCTGCTCTTCAGTGTTTTCAATGTTTCCTGATGATCCTCTTTGCTACTAAAAACTATTTTAGTTTATTTACAATAACTCTTTGCCCAATGGAATAAAGCAGTCGCATCTAAGATGCGATCTTGATGAGATCACTTGAGGCTATACTTCGCTGCATTTCTTTTAAGGGGTTTGCTCCAATACCATCACATGCTCCTTTGCCATGAGTAGTAGGATGAAAATGCCACTCAGCTGGCATTCCAAAATCTTTTTCATGGGCCATAAGATTTGCCAAGTTACTTTTGTTTTTAAAATGTTGACGAGCTCCGTCCGAAACGTAGTAGTATTATCTTCTGGTACTCATAAACTGCAACGGTATCATGTTTTAAATCGTCGGATATGATTGCCATACTTTTGTGTTCCAGTTTTTCATCTTTCATGTAGTAAATAACTACTGTGAATATAGTTGCTTGGTCGTTATTGAAGTGGAATGCTTTTATGGCATCCTGAAGAACATATTTATAGTTTTCTGCGAAATCATATGAAATAACGAATTCACCAGACTTCAAATGTATCTTCAAATCCTTGAAGAATGACCATTGCTCTTTGATTAAAAAGTCATGGTTTCTCAAGTTTAGCAATACTGTACACATTTCTTCCACAAAATCATCCACATTTAAAATGATTGTTTTCAATGTGCATCTGTCAGTCTGAATCCAAGCATCAAATTTGACCTCCTCTATATATTCTCGATCTAAAGAGTTGATTAAATTTTCTTTGATGAACGTGGTTTTCGGTCAATTTGTACATTCGACTAAGTGGCAAGAAGTTGTTGCATTAGGACACATAGTCAATTTAAGGCAATCGCGGTTATCGTGTAAATCTTCTGCCGAATCATCTGTTAAATACTTTAAGTTGATTTCCTTCAACATCAGTTTAACATTTTCATGGTAAATACAAACGCATACTGTGTGAGTTCCGCTGCTTTCTGCCAAAACGCAATGTTTGTCCTAATTTGGGTAAATTTCGTGAAGCCAATTTTAACATCTTCGTGTTCAGATTGAAATGTTCAAATAACTCTTTCAGGTTACAGAGAACCATTCTCTTCTGTTATGTTATGAAGGTCTAGTTTCTCAGTATAGGTTTTATTTGTAAGGTTTTACACACAAATAGGAAAAAATTAAAAATAGTGCATTTGTGAAAAATTGAAAAACCGTTGTCTTGAGTTACAAAACATTTATTTTGATAGATATCCCACTCCCATCCCACTAAGCGACCAAAAAGCTCTTAAAGGAAAAATCCTAAGCTTTCTTATGAAAAAAAAAAAATGCCATTTTGAAAAAAAGGCAAAAAATGCTTTAATTTAGCAAAAAAAAAAAAATCTAAAATTTTTTTTTTTTAAGTATTTTTTTCCGAAATATTGAATAAATAGCTATCTCAACTATTTTGGAGAAAATTTTCTAAGAACAATAGGTAATAAGTTACATGGATGAGAAAAAACACCTGTTTGGCCAAAATGTCAAATTTTGATCCCCCTCTAACTCAGAGAGATCTGGACGGATCTTATTGAAAAATTGTGTCTAAACTACTATCCAATAGGACTAACCGTGGTGCAAATTTCATCCCGATCGGAAGACATCGGTTTCAAAAGTTGGTGCACTTGACATGAAACCCCCATATGTATATATACATATATATAGATACATATATTTATATAAGCTAAAACAATCAAATATGTAAATAAAGCATTTGATTGACATGTATTAAAAATCTCACCTTACCTTTATTGTTTTTTTCGAGTAATAAGTTTATTTTGTTTGATTTGACAACATTCGACCTCTTTAACACTTCTATTATTTATTATAAACACTTCTTAATTTAACTCTACTCTACTTTACTCGCGATTTTAAACAGTTATTTTCATTACACTAATAACAAGACAACATTTGATTCACAAAGAAAAACAAACAAAAACACAAAAGAATGAAAAAACATCCGAGGCGTAAGCAGCGCTGCTGCTAATTACATATATATACTTATATATACTTATATATATATATTTTTTTTTTAATTTAAAGAATTATATTTTTTGTAAAAATTTTTTATTTAGAAACAATTAGCAGCCTTAACATTATAAATACCTTCTTTGCAATAATTAAAAAAAAAAACACAAAATTAAAGAACCTAATGCTGCTTTTCGATATTTATTTCTAATACTTTGCTATTTACAACACTCACTTTTTTATTTTTATTAATATTCACTTTTAATATTATTTAGTAATTAATTTATTTTTAATTATTTTCCGACGACACGGCCACGCACTGGACACTTAATAAAATTGATCAATAAAAAGAAATGTCAAATAATATTACACTTAGTAGTAATTGTTGTTTTAATTCGTAGAGAGCGCGCGATGTTGCCAGATGCAATTTTTTTTATTTTTCAATAAGAAATGTCTCCTGAGTGGTCTCTGCAATCATAAAAACAACACCAGAGTCCAGTATTTTGAAATAGTGGCCTGTATTAATTTTAATTGGCGGGCAAAAGCGGGTAAGAAAAACAGTTATTTTTCCGATTTTTAACATTTACCACAAATTAATACAAATTTGAACATTATTCTCAAGGCCATTTTTTTTTTGTTGATATTTTTAAGAGAATTCACTGGATTTAATAATAAAACATTATTCCCAAAAACTATAATTTAAGTATTTTTTCAGAATCAATAAAAAACGGCCCCTGCAGAAGAAGCCAAATAAGCTTCGAAACTTAGGGAGAAAATGGTTTACATTGAAAACTGTAACCAAAGCAGCCGTTTGTTTTAAAAACTAAAAAATTAAACAACTATTCTTTATTTTCATTTATTATTTGAAATGTATTTTAGACATCATATCTATCTGTCTATAATATTAATAGGTTAGGCGATTTTTCGTGACCGATGTTTTGTTCTACCGTTTTATCCTGATTTTGACCAAACGTATATTATTTGAAAGGTATTTCTTTTTAGCCGTTTTGCAGATTTACAAATTTTTAAATTTTTTCCTTTATTTTGAATAAATTGCATTTAAAGTTGCTACTAACACATACATAAAATTACACATATGCTATATGTGTGTTTATTAAATTTTTTAATGTGTTTGTAATAAAAATGAGTTTGTTTTTTGATTTCATTTGTGAATCGGCTATAATTCATTTGCATGCCTTTAGGGTCTTTATTTAATGAAAAAATTAAATTTCCTAGAATTTGCACTCGAATTTCGAGGTCTGGAATCTGCTAGTATGTAATTAATTGTATGTAATTTATGTACTTTTTATACCCTACACACCATGTGTATGTGCTGATGTTTGTAACTGCCAAAAATATTTGACCTCGACCTATCTTTTATTATACCGATCGACTCAGAATCACTTTCGATTTAGTTATGTCCGTCCATCCGTCTATCTATGTGTCCAAGCAAACCTTGTAATCAAACTACAGGTCGCAAATATGAGTATATTTTGATGAAATTTTGTATATAAACTTCTACCAGCCATTGGATGAGCCCTATTGAAATTGGTGAAAATCGGTGAAATGTTCAGAACTAGCCCCCATACAAGTGACCTCTATGAGATCGACTTAAATCGTCATAATATCCAAGTTATCATATAAATCTTGGCCAAATTGGGTATGTGTATGATTATTGCATCCATTAATCAATGGTCCAAAAATTAACCCTATAGGACGATTCTTAGTCATAGCCCCCATATATAGCTTCTTCCCTATCTTCACTTAAATCTATTAAAAAAATATATTGTGCAGATTTTTCAAATTTGGTTTGTATGTATATGTTTTTGCAAAATTTAAGTGACTTTACGAAATATGGTCCAATTTTCGATCTAGTCCCCACACAAATATAGCATCTGATACGAGCGTTTTCATATCTGCAGACAAGAGAATTACTAACAATGCTCAAATTGGGTTTATGCTTATTTTCTATATCTAATTAGTTGGGCCTAAGAGATAGGGTCTATAAACGCATGGTATATGGTATCGTATAGTCGCTCTAAACCGACTATAATTTTCTTAGTTGTTTTATATAAATAAGAAGAGATAAATGATATTTAAGATTACAGTGTCCAGTAAAGAATCCCGTCAATAGGAAAAGTAATCGCCCCTACTGAACACTATCCCAGTGTTCTGCAATTTGTGATTCCCTCCACTCCTTCACAAGTTCTCTGATGTATCCTACTGGAATACCACACAATGGTTCCGCACCGATGAAAGGACGACGGGCCCCTCGATTGGGTAGACAATCAACCAATCAGAGGTTTCAGAACATAGTATTATGAATTTCAGTGTAAGATTGAACTGATCCAAAACTAGATATTAAACTGATTCATAGACGAAAGTGTTGATTGTTCAAACACTTTTTAGAACAGTTATTATGTTGGATATAAACGAAAGATACTTGACAAATTCATGTCGGAAAAAATGTCGACTTCCGTAGAAACAACTGTTTGATAATCAAATTGCTGCGACTTTTATTGTTGACGCAACATATCGGACCATCGTGTTTCGCTGGTTTCCTGAAAGCAATAAACAAGCTAATCATGGTATTACAAGGTGTGGCAAATAATTCAAAGGCTGAATTCTTTCCTCGAAGGTGGCATTAGAGCACCGTAGGACGGTCAATTCTGATGATAATCAATTGAATATATCATTTTATTGTCAGAATTCTTTGTAGAAACCAAGAAAACTAACCGCCGGCATCCTCCATCACGATAATGTAACTCTTTTCCTATCGGCTCAAACAACTCCCTATTTTACCGGCTAAATGAGCAGTCATCGCCGTCATTTACTCTTGGACGGTCTTCGTGAAAGTCGTGCAAAATTGTTTGTTAGACCTTGAAATTTAGGCCTCCCTACAGCGGACTCGTGACCACTTAGCAGATTGGCAAGCATAAATCTATGAACATTAACCCAAAAGTAAAGAGTAGGAGACTGTAGGGGTATTTCCAGATGCGCCAAATTTAAAATAAATGCTCGTCTAATTCTTTGAAAACCATACAGGTTGTAACAGCAGCGTAGAGCAGCCAATCCTGTATGGTACTCAGCCATTTCCTTACCAGAAATCTTCGCAGAAATAAGGGAAACCAACAGCTGGACACGGAACTTTCCATCGAAATGATAGGTCATTAACTGTGCAACCCTGATTTCGAACTTACGGCTTCTTCTTATTCCTGAATACCAAAAATAAATTGTTAATCCTCGCACGAAAAAACGTTAAATGTTGGTTGATTAAAATGCCTATTTTGGTGTTATCTAACACAACAACTTTGTTTTAACCAGGGCTGTGGAGTCGTCCAAAAAAGTTACAATCCTGACTCCGATTCCATCTGCTGAAATTTTTAATTCGACTCCAACTCCGACTCCGATTCCGACTCCTACTTCAAATCTGAATCCGATGCTAAATGAATATAGACATATTTATAAAAACAGTAATAGTTACAATATGTTTTGGGTAATTGATGCCAGTAAATCAATATAACATCAAAACATCGAATAAAATAGCAATACTTAAACAAATAACTGAAGTTGTCTATAGAAATATTGAAACTTAAGTCATATTTTTCCGAAAATTATTGTTTTTTTTTTTCAAAACATATCGCTGCTATCGTTGTGCGCTTAACTGCATGTTAGCCCAGCAATAAACATTATACTCTGCTTAAAATTTAATTGTTTTTAATCGATAATGTTTTGTTTAGTTCAGTGTAACATTTGGCTGAAAATATTATTCACCTTTCGCTAAAATCGTTTTATGTGTTTAAGGTAAATAATTCGTTTTTTCTTCGCTCTTTTCACTTCCTTAATGCAATATTTCAATCAATAATTGTGAGAAGTGTTTTTTGTTCGATTTACTTTGATTTAATCCAGATTGTGTTTAATTTCGTACAACAATTAATCGTAAAATTGTTTTTTTTTTTTTTGTTCTTTTTGATTTTCATTATAAATTTTTGATATTTGATATTTTTATGTAAATATTTGTACGTATAACAGGCATGAGAGGGCGGGAGCCAGTTTACAAATGTTGAGTGATTTGTTTGCCACGCTATTTTAAACTTTTATGCACGTTAAGAGATTTATATGGCTTTTTAAAGTTGAAACCTTCTTTGATTGGGATTTTTATTTTCAGCAAAATCGAAATTTATTGTTGTGTTGTTAGTTAATTAGCATCTAATTAAATTTTAGTTGTGCTGGCAGTTGTTGTTGTTGTTCTTTGGTAATATTTTGATCTTTAGCCGATTATTACAAGAACAACAAGAATTCTGAACGAAATTTATGAATGCATCAGTTAAATGTGTTGTAAAGTATTCTGAAGAATTTTAAAACTTGCTGATTTATTGGGAATGAAATTGATACGTTTTATTTGTTTGAAATCCAGAAAGACAAATGTTTTTGTGGCAGTTGAGGTTTTTTAAATATTCTTAAACTTATCAGCCAATCTTATAAATTAAAAATAAATCAAATGCCTTACGAACGTATGAGTCGAAGAACATTTTTTTGGTGGTTTTTAGCTACTTTCAAAGATTTTAATATGAAGTTAGTATGAAAAAATATATAATTTCAAATCTGCACAATTTCTTCTAAATAAAAGAGAAGACTACAATCTGCTACAAAATCAACGTGGATAACACAGCGAGCATTCCAAAAAAAAACGTTGATCATGACTTTATTGCCTGAATTCTTTGGCGAAGATTCACCACAAAAAGAATTTCACTGCTTTGATTTTAATCTCTCGTCTAGCACAATGAATTCAAGTTTTGTTCAATCATGAATGTAGGCCAACATTTTTGTTGGGTTGCGCTTTAACCGCTCAACGAAATACTTTCATATTGACAAAGAGTATAGTAATGGTCAATTGTCAGCAGTCGCGACATCTTTATTGTGGATAGCTTTCTCATAACCATATGATTTAAAAAAAATCAACTGTGATGACCATAGCGTAGAACACTTTTAATTTTTGTCAATTTTAGCACTGTCCAGAGGATATATTTAATTTCAGACATTCCATTTGTAATAATTTGAAAAAAATCAGAACTCAGGAGTGAGATCGAAAAAATCTTAACATAAAAATGTTACAATATAAAAACCATTCAAAAGTGAAAAATTAAAAATTAAAAATTAAAAATTAAAAATTAAAAATTAAAAATTAAAAATTAAAAATTAAAAATTAAAAATTAAAAATTAAAAATTAAAAATTAAAAATTAAAAATTAAAAATTAAAAATTAAAAATTAAAAATTAAAAATTAAAAATTAAAAATTAAAAATTAAAAATTAAAAATTAAAAATTAAAAATTAAAAATTAAAAATTAAAAATTAAAAATTAAAAATTAAAAATTAAAAATTAAAAATTAAAAATTAAAAATTAAAAATTAAAAATTAAAAATTAAAAATTAAAAATTAAAAATTAAAAATTAAAAATTAAAAATTAAAAATTAAAAATTAAAAATTAAAAATTAAAAATTAAAAATTAAAAATTAAAAATTAAAAATTAAAAATTAAAAATTAAAAATTAAAAATTAAAAATTAAAAATTAAAAATTAAAAATTAAAAATTAAAAATTAAAAATTAAAAATTAAAAATTAAAAATTAAAAATTAAAAATTAAAAATTAAAAATTAAAAATTAAAAATTAAAAATTAAAAATTAAAAATTAAAAATTAAAAATTAAAAATTAAAAATTAAAAATTAAAAATTAAAAATTAAAAATTTAAAATTAAAAATTAAAAATTAAAAATTAAAAATTAAAAATTAAAAATTAAAAATTAAAAATTAAAAATTAAAAATTAAAAATTAAAAATTAAAAATTAAAAATTAAAAATTAAAAATTAAAAATTAAAAATTAAAAATTAAAAATTAAAAATTAAAAATTAAAAATTAAAAATTAAAAATTAAAAATTAAAAATTAAAAATTAAAAATTAAAAATTAAAAATTAAAAATTAAAAATTAAAAATTAAAAATTAAAAATTAAAAATTAAAAATTAAAAATTAATAATTAAAAATTAAAAATTAAAAATTAAAAATTAAAAATTAAAAATTAAAAATTAAAAATTAAAAATTAAAAATTAAAAATTAAAAATTAAAAATTAAAAATTAAAAATTAAAAATTAAAAATTAAAAATTAAAAATTAAAAATTAAAAATTAAAAATTAAAAATTAAAAATTAAAAATTAAAAATTAAAAATTAAAAATTAAAAATTAAAAATTAAAAATTAAAAATTAAAAATTAAAAATTAAAAATTAAAAATTAAAAATTAAAAATTAAAAATTAAAAATTAAAAATTAAAAATTAAAAATTAAAAATTAAAAATTAAAAATTAAAAATTAAAAATTAAAAATTAAAAATTAAAAATTAAAAATTAAAAATTAAAAATTAAAAATTAAAAATTAAAAATTAAAAATTAAAAATTAAAAATTAAAAATTAAAAATTAAAAATTAAAAATTAAAAATTAAAAATTAAAAATTAAAAATTAAAAATTAAAAATTAAAAATTAAAAATTAAAAATTAAAAATTAAAAATTAAAAATTAAAAATTAAAAATTAAAAATTAAAAATTAAAAATTAAAAATTAAAAATTAAAAAATTAAAAATTAAAAATGAAAAGTTACATAGTCGCCTAAAGATAGATTAAGTTACGATCGAACGGTAAAATGGATTATTGGTATAATGTAAAATCACTAAAGCATTCATCAGCGGGCGCCTTACGAGCTGTACAACTAATTATTTCGTTTATGTTTCATCTATAATATTAATAGGCTAGGCGATTTCTTGTGACCGATGTTTTGTTCTACCATTTTATCCCGATTTTAGCAAAGCATATATTATTTGAAAGTAATTTCTTTTTAACCGATTTGCAGATTTACAGATTTTTTAATTTTTTCCTTTATTTTGAGTAAACTGCATTTAAAGTTGCTACTAACACATACATAAAATTACACATATGCTATGTGTGTTTCATTAAATTTGTTAATGTGTTTGTTAATGAGTTTGTTATCTTCATTCACAATAACAATAAGCCGAAAAAGTGTTGATTTGTGAATTGGCTAAATTGAAAAAAAAGCTTCCTAGAAATTGCACTCGAATTTCGAGCGCTGGAATCTGCTAGTAAAAATAAATATAGGATAGTCATAGTTGGTACAATTATACTTTTTTTGATACATTTTGTAGCTCAAAAATAGATTTTATAAATTTTTGCATCTTTTAAATCTGTCATTTTCTTGAATAAATAAAAAGTTTTCAGGAGAGTCAAAAAAAGTTATATTTGGAATTATGGTGTCGATATAAAATATGAAAGGAAATACTAACGTCGATGTTTTGGTTAAAAAAAATTGAATTGGTCCATATTTTCCTAACATTTAAAGAGACAATTAAAAAGCGATTTGAAAAATTTTTCGAGGATTGTTTTTTAGAACGGAAAAGTTGGTAACCGTTCCCAACATTGGTTGTAATACTGGAAAATTTATAAAAAGTATTATATTTCATAAAAAAAAAACAAAAAAAGTAAATCATTTCTTTCTTTTTGTTGTTAAACGTGTTCTGGTAAATAGTAAATTTTTAATATAGTTCGCTTATTAAAGTTTATGAAAATAATGTTATTATATTATTAATAATTCTTTTAGAATTTACTCGTTATCAAACTGAAACGTTTATATAATACAACTTGTTCTGACATTGTAATTAAAATGTATTTTATACCAAAAACAACCGTGTTTATTTAAAAACTCATTAAAAATGTCAAAAACAACAAATTGACTTACAAACTATTTAAAATTCTTACAACAATCCCATAAACTTCCATTAAAAACAATGAAAAACATTCAAAAATTTCAAAATAAATTTTTGTTGTCGACAAAGTAAATCATTTGCACATCATCTTCTATTATAAAAAAAAAAAAAAAAAGAAAAGAAACAATATTTTTTCTTCGTTTCTGGTTGCCAGATATCGTCAGACTACTGTTCATTTTATAAATGTTTTACTTTTCAAAATTCAAACATCTTAACACAGTGACTGAAGTTAAAAACAAACAAAAAAGAGCTGCAAATTGTTAGTTTGGTTAAGAAAACTTAAATATTTATTTAGAAATATACATACAAATATCTTTTGCTTATAATATGTATGTTTGTATGTTTATAGAAGTTGGTCTTTTCTTTGTAAACCGAATAACAAGATACAACAACTTCATCAAAACTTTTTAAATGTTTATATAAAGAAGTATACATTTTCCTAAAGAAACTAGAAGAAAATTTAAGAAAATAATGTCTTAAACTACGAGTATTAAAGATTTATTTGGTACGAAAAGTACATAAACACAGCAACAGATATGGGCAGAAATGTAGCAGTTGATTTTTCGTACTTTTTTTGGAAACTCAGTATCTTATTTCTACAAAGTTAAACAGATTTTCTGTTTATTTGGAATCATAATAGATCTAACATAAATCTTTCATATTTGGCGGTATTTTCCAATATAAAGATTGGTTCGACTTCACATTCTCGAAAGTTAACCAAAAGTATAATTATTATTTAGATAGGAATGTCGTTAAAAAATGGCGTCGATAACAAATAGCAAAGAATGAAAGAATCAAAGAAAAATTAAAGCATATTTTAGGCGATAAAAAAATTAATAGAATTTATGCGATGTTAGTGCCATTTTCAAGCTATACTGAGTCAGTGAATCAGTGATGAGCGTAAATATATATATTGTAAGCACTGTGCTGAGAATATTTTAAAATGATGAAAGAAACATTTTCTAAATTTTATATGACAAAGAAAATATTTATATGATATGAAAAAGAAAAATAAAAATTATTATTGGGCAGATACTCAAACGATGGACACTGGTTTTTATTTAAGCTTTTAAAGCAGCGGTGGGATTACAAATAAAAGAAAAGATTAATTATTTTGAAGTCTTATGCCAAGATCAAACAGAAAGCGAAACGTATATACTAATATGCGAAGGACATCTGAAGTGCGGGAAAGCTCTCAAAATCGAATCCTTTTCTCGGATGGCCATGAAGTGCCCCCAGAAGTAATTGTGGACGAAACGGAATTGACAACACGCATTAACGCTTTGCAAAGTTTAGTGAAGACCTTGAGCGAGAAACATCAAGAAAATTTTGGAAACACTGTAAATTTTAAAATTGACTGCATTCCAGAATTTCAACCTGGGTCATTAAATTTGCCTGTTACCCTATGGTTGCAAAAAATTGATCAAATTGGCAAAATTCATAATTGGGATGATCGTAAGAAAATATTTGCAATGCAAACTAGAATGAAAGGCTTAGCACGAACATGGTTTGAGAATTTAAATGAATACGCCTTAACATGGGAAGCATGGAGATCCTTGTTACGCCAATTATTTCAGGAGCATAAAGATTTTTCTGAATATCTTAAGCGTTTAGTGAAACGGGTTAAGCTTCCGACGGAGTCAATGACGAGATATTATTTTGAAAAGAACATTTTAGCTGACACATGTAAGATAGTTGGAAAAGATGATGTGTCATGCTTAATTGATGGATTACCAGGTGGAAGTGTACAAGTGTACATTTCATTTCAGACTGCGGAAGACGTCTTTGGTCATTATTTGTCAACATTTCCGCATGAGATGGAAATTGAAGATGGTTCTGAGGATAAATTGTAGATATGTTTTAACTGCAAGAAAAAAGGACATTATGCAAGCAAGTGTCAAAGTGGTCTCAAGGATGCGATAATTATAGAAAATAGGGATATTATACTCGAGACTGTTTAAAAAAAAGTAAGCCTTCAATATTATTTATTAATAATGAAACAGAGTCCAGTGAATTTAAAGAGTGCTATTTAGTGGATTGTAAGGTAAATGATATTGCAATGAGAGGTTTTATTGATACCGGTTGCTCAGTAATATTAATAAGACAATCCAATGTAAATGCATTAAGCGTAGCTTCTGAACATTGTAGCATACAAGTTACAGGATATGGAGGATCAGTTGTATCTGTAACATCCAAAATATTTGTTAAATTAAATGTAGATTCAGCATTGGCATTTGTTACAATATTTATTGTTCCCGATTATGCTCAAGAAATTGATATCCTTATTGGTCAACCATTTATTAATCACGAATCTGTTATTATGGTAGTGAAAAGTAATACCGGTAGATTATTAACTAAAGAAAGTGAAAATTTTTCAGATTTTGATTGCATATCAAAAGAAAAATGTTCACTTTGGATTCACAAAACAGTTACTATACCTAAAGAACATGCTCGATTTGTTGAAGTTATAACTGATCAAATTTCTAATGCATGTTTTTATTTGGAACAAATGTTCGTTAATAAGCCGAAAAACGAATACAGAATTTCCAGATGTGTTGTTGGTAGTTTAGAATAGGAAGAGTTTTTCCTTGCAGATTAGATGAACAATTTAAATATCCGAATTATAGGGTAAAATCTAGTAGATTGAAACAGTTTTTTAAAAGTGAAATTGTACCTCAGGCAAGGCATTTAGATGACACTAATATAGAAAGATTATGTGCTTTGATTAATAAATACATAAGTTGTTTTGCACAGGATGTGTCAGAACTTGGAAATATAAAATATGTACAAATGAAAATTAAGTTAAACGATGAAACTCCATTTTCATATAAACCATATCGGATGTCATGGTCTGAAAGAGAAATTGTTCGTGATATGATAGCCGATCTAAAAAAGCTGATCTAATTCAAGATTCATCATCTCCTTATTCTAGTCCTATTTTTTTTTTTTTTTTTTTTTTTGTTAAAAAGGAAACAGGGGAATACAGGATGTGCATTGATTTCAGAGCTCTGAATCGGAAAACTATAAAAGAAGCGTTTCCAATGCTAAGAATGGATGATGAAATTGATAGATTAAGAGATTTGGTTATTATCAAATCTCATCAGATAAGAGGTCAGCCCAAAAGACAGCGTTCATAACCCCTGATGGGCATTATGAATCTAAGAGAATGTCATTTGGGTTAGTAAACATTATATTGCATATTGTCCCCCATGTTCATATAACAAGATAAGAACGATTTTATCGGCCTTGGGTACATCTGTAGAAAATGAAAAAAAATGGGATGAGTCTATTGATGATGTTCAATGGGGCTTAAATTTTACTGTTAACAAATCGACAGGAAAAATACCAAATTAGTATTTATTTGGGTTTTTACCATATTTAAGTAGTGAAGTCTATGAAATTAAAACTAAAGATGTTATAAATGCTAGACGACAGGCAAATTCATTGATAAAAACTATGCAACAATATCAAAAACAAAAATATGACCAAAGAAGAAAACCAAGTGAAATTTACAGAAAGGGGCAGTTAGTACTAGTACGGAAAACTAAATTAGTCGAGGGGAATCGAAAACTTCTTCCAAAATATAATGGCCCTTATCAGATTGTGAAATATTTGCGCAATGATAGGTATGTTATAAAGGACATGCCAGGTTCTAATAGATCACAGAAACCGTATGAAGGAATGACTTCCTCAGATAAAATTAAATTGTATAATACGGATATGTGTCATGATTAGATAATATGAAAGATGCTTCACGAGGACGTGAGTAAAGGAGCGTGGCCGAGTTGTAAGAACTGTACTGAGAATATTTTAAAATGATGAAAGAAACATTTTCTAAATTTTATATGACAAAGAAAATATTTGTATGATATGAAAAAGAAAAATAAAAATTATTATTGGGCAGATACTCAAACGATGGACACTGGTTTTTATTTAAGTTTTTAATATCATAGAATTTCCAAAATATTTTAGCGCCCCAGAACTGCCCGTATAGATAGCGTGATGAAAAGTGCCAACCTTATTTTAACTTAAGTTCTAATTTTGAAGACTCTACGCTTTCATATGTAACAAGAATATGTTTTTACGCCAACGAGATTTATTAAATATATTCTGAAAATAGTTACTCTTAAAAAGCGGCTCTTGTAGTCTTTATTTTGTTTTGTCCTGTCCTCATTTTCGTTAGTATATTGCTTATTGCTGTTATTATTGTACTGGATTTTTTTGTTTGTTGCTAGCAGTGTTGCCCTAAGACAAAATGCTCAGATTTTTTCTAAATACAGCAGAAATAAAATTTTTAAGTACAAAAAAATATAAATAGTGCTAAACTAGCACCTAGCACCTTTTATAAATTTTTGGTGCTAGATCGGCCCATCCTCAACAAGATTTTATAGGCCATTAAAATTTTAATTTATTAGAGAATCTTCAAATGTCTCCACACATGAAAAAAGAAGAGTTGAAGAAGAGATAAATGCCCTTGAAAATTCTCTAGCATTTATAGAAGAACGATCTGGCAGCGTGACCCATAAACTGATGTTAGTAATGGTAGATGGAAAGTTTGCAACGCACTCACAGCACAAAATCAACCCAGAAATGCTATTTATGTGGGTCATCGAGTAAAGAATTTAATGATGTACAAAAAATGATCGTCAAGGAGGTTAAAACAGACACATTTGATTTCGGCCTTTATACTGCATGTTTGGATTTGTTTTTATGAATGTCTTCTGCATGTTTCGTATAATTTACCGATTCCGATAAAACAAGAGTCGAATTCGAACAGAACTTAGGAACAAAACTGGTCTAATTATAGACCAACCAAAACCCGTCTTCGGCAATTCGAATGACGGCAACACAGCCAGAAGATTTTTGGAAAACGCTGAAATATCAGCAGATATTATGAAAATTGATTTTGAACTGATTGAAAAGATGCGCACAATTTTAATTGTTGTATCCTCTGGTAATGATGTTGAAAAATTCAGATAATTTTCGTATAATACAGCTCTACTTTTTGTAGAAAAATACCCGTGGTTTAACATGCCTCCTACCCTGGCCCAGTAATCATTACGCACACTCTGTTGCCGAATGGCCACCTGTCAGAGGAAGCCCAAGAAGCTAGAAATAAAGATTTTAAAAACTACAGGGAACTCTTTTCGCGTAAATCTAGCTGGGAGGAATCGAATCGGTATATAATAAATAGGTTCCTACTAACCTCAGATCCAATTATTCATGGAAAAATCAAATTAAACAAGAAAAGAATGCAACTCCTTTCAAAATCAGCCGTTGAGCTTTTAATTTTGCCGACCGAGTCCTGGTTTTTCAATCAACATTTTCAAGATCGTACACGAAATTTCATTGATGATACTAACGAAATTCTAAGGATCACTTGACGTGGAATTACAGTGCAATTTTGGGAGGCAAAGTCTAAACTAGCTGCCAAGACGAACATCGACCAATTGCGCTGGCCGAGCCTTAAATGGTACACCAACCCACAAAATAATATTGAATGACCGTCGACTGAAAATGCATGAGCGAACGAACATAATAAGCATTTCAAAAAGTGCTCTACATCATATATTGACTAATATTAGGATGGACTGTTCCATTGGTTAACATTGTTTCATAGGAATATAGACAAGTTTCTGCATCGATTTATAAAGATGAGTCCAACATCACAAGAGTGGGCCGAAAGGGGAAAATTGGGTCGAAAGAAATGGAAGATAGGTCCAACCGCACACAAGGACATCGTGTAATTTTTCTTGGATCTTACACAATGGAAGACAATCATCGGAGAATGTTATAGAAATTTATTGGAATGCTCCCGTTGACACATCCTCTATTGCGATGACTAAAATCAATTATTTAAAGTTCGATTTCTTTTACTTGGCTTCATCCTCTTATTATTACTCTTTGCAAATAAATAAGGAAATTATAGTCGGTCTTGACCTGTACCATGCGCTTCGGGAGAGGGTTTTGGCTCCAACTTTGCTGAGGCAACAACTGCATATAGAAAATAGCCATAAAATCAATTTTAGTGAAATTGCTATTAATTTATCGCGTGCTGGTATGAAAATATTCATATCTGATGTTATTTTTATATGGAGACTAAGTTTAAAAATGAACCAGTCACGAACACTTTTAGTAAAGGCACCTTTCTCAAAAACATATATTTATAAACCAAGTTTGAAAAAAATCTTTGCAATATTTTTTCTTCTTGATAGTTCGAAGTTTTTCATCTTTAGTTAAGTTATTACCACGACTATATAGACTAATTAATAGTTTAGTATCAATTATATATTTAATAATAAAGGCTAACGATGTAGGAGTTTTATTAATAAACTCCATCCGGCTTGAATGGATCTATCAGTATATGGGGTTTATAGTGGTTAGGCCTTCTTGCTAGACCCACAGTATTATATATCTCTGGTATTTCATTATTGGCATGACTCAGTAGCCTTAGTCTATGAGCCTCAGCATTACGCCTTATTTTTTCATTTGTGGTGCTTATTTTAAAGTATGATAACATTTTTTGCACATCCCCAGACTTGGATTCCATAGGTCCAGACTGGTTTGATCAACTGCTTGTACAGCATAATTTTGTTGTGTATAGAGAGTTTGGAGTATCTACCCACAGGCCAACTCATTTTTCTGTGTTTTAACTTTAGTTAATTTTTTTTCCTTCTTGACGTGTGTTCCTTCCAATAAAGTTTTGCATCTATCGTCATATGAAGATATTTGGCAGAGTTTACAAATTGAACTTGTATGTTGTCAATAACAAGTGGTATGTAATTTGTTGGTTTCTTTGTGAAGTTAACGTGTGCTTATTCAGAGCTATTCAATTTAATGTCACATCTATCTGTCCAAAGTTGTTCGGTTGCAATTAAGATATTCCGTACTGTTGATGATATGACAGTGTCATCAGCAAAAGTACCGAAAACACAATTTTATTTACTGGCATATCCTAGGTATATAAAAGGTGCCAACTAGGGCCTATTATATATTTTTTTTAAATCACTGACCAACACTCAGGGGATGCCCCATACAGATGCAGTGCATTGTATTGATCTCAGGAAAATAGGCTATGGGAAGGAGGAAAGAGAGAGTAATGTTTGTGGATATTTGACTTAAATTTTATTAGATTATAACTGTCAGGACAGACCTGTGTGGGGAATTTATTCCACATATGGCTAGTTCGGCTGATAAACGAAATTTCTCTGTAATGCGTTGTGTGGTCAACTTAACAATAGACAACAAACGGATGTGATCTACAAGAGAAGTGGGTAGATCGAACTGAAACTCGGGCACTTGGAATAACTTCGCTAATCTCAGAAGAACATTTGCCATGGTAGTATTTATTGAACAGTGTTACACAACCCACATTCCGACGATATTCCAATGAGTCAATAGAGTTGGGTACCCTACTGTCACTAATGAGCCCCAACCCCCTCCTATTCAGACGGTGCAGAAGCGCCAAAATAGAGTTTGAAGCTCCTGCCCATATACGGGAGTTGTATTCCATTTTCGGTCGGATGTAAGTGGAGTGCAGTAATTTGTATACCTTTTTAGAACATCAAAACACTCGAAAGCGTTTTTCGATACTTGAAAAACATGTTCGTTCCAATGAACATCACATTGAATTCTCATAGCCAGAACATCAAGAGTATTCGATTCCTCAACACCTATACCACCCATATATACAGATGACATTGTTGAATCCATGGCTCTATGGGTCAATAAACAACATTGAGTATTCTGCGCATTAAAATCAACCCTATTCGCTTTATTCCATATTACCTGATTTGATAGGGTTAGGATTGGAATACTCTTCTTCATGCTTTACTCGAAAGAATCTGTCTCTCAACCATGATTCAGGAAGTTTACTATAATGTGTAGCAACACAAATGGCATCGCCTTTGCATCGTACATAAACACAATAGAACCAACCATACCAACTACATAGTCTGTACATCAGCTAACCCTTTAAACATGTACAACCAACCACACATCAATAACAGCAGCCGACTGTTATAAGCATACACACTCAACCAAACCATCATTAATAGACTTATGATGTATTAATAGAATTACAATGTATTATGAAACATATATTATATTTAAACCATGCTCATTGTAATTCTCAGTTGGTCAAAGTAATAAATTGTATAAGAAGGCGAAGTTGAGCTGAGTGGGAAAGGTGAAGTTTCGATACGAAACGAAGTCGGGACACATTACTTAAATGTAAGCTATCCATTTTAAAGGCGATCGGTACCGGTTGTCATAAATATTACTCCAGCGGCTTAACGGCTGTCTGCTCCCGATTACTCCAGCGGCTTCACGGCTGTCTGCTCCCGATTACTCCAGCGGCTTAACGGCTGCCTGCTCCCGATTACTCCAGCGGCTTAACGGCTGTCTGCTCCCGATTACTGTCGATCCTGCCAAGGCTTTAGCTTTCATCAACCGAGCCACCATCACCGACGAAGCTATTACCATCGCCTGCCGAACGTCTAACGTTGCCGAAGTTGGTCTTGCACCCAACTGGGCCACCAGCTCTGACGAAGATATTGCCGTCGCTTGTCGAACGATCGATCCGGCCGAAGCTACAACTGCCGACAACTTAGCCACCATCATTGTCGTCCCTCGCCGAAAGATCAATCCTGCCGAAGCTATTACTGCCGACAACTTAGCCACGATCACTGACGAGTTTATTGCCGTCGCTTGTCAAACGATCGATCCAGCCGAAGCTGCTGCTGCCGACAACTTAGCCATCATCATTAACGAGTTCATTGTCGTCGCTCGTCGAACGATCGATCCTACCGAAGCTAGTTCTGCCGACAACTGAACGTCGTCGAACGTTGCCGAAGTTGGTCTCGCACAGAACTGGGCCACCAGCTCTGACAAAGTTATTGCCGTCGCTTGTCGAACGATCGATCCGGCCGAAGCTATTGCTGCCGACAACTTAGCCACCATCATTGACGAGTTTATTGTCGTCACTTGCCGATCGATCGATCCGGCCGAAGCTATTGGTGCCGACAACTTAGCCATCATATTGCCGTCACCACCATCATCTGCCGAGTGACCCATATTGCCGAAGTCACCACCACCATCTACCAAATCAACGATACTGCCGCAATCATCATCGGCACCTACCGAGCCATCAAATTTGCCGAAGCTATCGTTACCGCTCACCGAGCAGCCAACATTGCCGAAGCTATTGCCGCAGCCTACTCTACTAGCGATTTTGCCTACGATCACTTATATCATCAACGATTGCTGTCATTTGTGTTAAATATATATATATTTTTAAATAAAGCTATTAAGTAACCCGAAGAAGGATAAGACTTAACGCATTTCTTTGCATAAGGTTTGAGGGTCCTTAAGCTGATCCCGGACACGCCTGATTTACCCCAGCCGTTGAATAAAACCCCGTTACAAATGTTAAGACAACAACATATCTAGGTTGTTATTAAGTTCAACGTGCCATACACCATCGAATGCTTTTTGCTCTTTCTTTTCTAGAGAGATTTCTATCGAATGGGTTATTCATGTTCGTTGGTCAAGTTTTTCTCAAATTGGTGACAAGGTATCAGTTCTTGATTAGGAATTATAGATTTTGATCTTTTACTTCTTAATTTCTCGGTTAGGGTTCAGAGTTTTTCTATGAACATCGCTGTAATACGTCAGATATATCGGAGAATGATCAGAACTTAAATCAGCTAAAGAAAATTTAGCTATTTTTCTTGTTATAAAGAAATCAATTAAATCTGGACGTTTATTTATATCCGTTGGCCCACAAGTAGGAGAGCCTGTCGAAATGCATTCACTACCTGTATTTTGTATGGCTACATACAGCCGTCTACCTTTTGTTGTATATAATCGCGATCCCCAAAATCGATGATTGAAAATAAAATCACCTCCCACTATAAATTTGTAATTTTGTGTTAGGGAGGACTGTAAACCGATTTGTTTGTTGTTATTGTTATTGTTTACATAACTTTCATCTGGATCTTACAGCAATTTTAGTCGGTCTGATAAGGGTTATTTGTATGGGGGTCTAGGTCTGAACATGCACCGATTTCCAGCAAGTTCAATAGCGTTTGTCCAATGGCCGATAAAAGCTTATATACGAAATTTCAACAAAATATATCCATATTTGCGACCTGTTGTTTGAGTACAACGTTTGCCTGGACATAGAGACATATAGACATCGTTAAATCGACTCAGAAAGTGATTTTGAGCAGATCGGCATAATAAAAAATTTAACTGAGGCCGGGTACTTGCAGTACCGATTAAATTAAGAAAAATAAGATAAAAAGTCTAGCTCAATAATTTTAACATTTGGTAGCACTCTTATCAGTGGAATTGGTTGATAGTTCTCTCTATTCATCTATTCCATAATACGAAAGTTAGAGTTGAAAATACAAAAAAAAAAGAAAGTTTTGCTTCAATAAATCTCGTAGAATCTCCATCATACAGCTCTCCTATTTACAATTAATTTTACATATGCAACTTATTTTTAAGACATCTGCACACAGCTACAGATTTCCTTAGAAATTAATTTTCTATCCCTTACTAATATGTAGAAGAGAAAATTAAAAGCTATTAAATCTTTATGTCACGTGCTAAGCTTCAAACTAATAAACCAAAAATCGTTTTCAACTATGAAGCTGGCATGCTGGCATATTTATGCAAAAGCACACAAGGAGAACATCCCCCAAAATCCTTAAAGCTACTTAAATGCATTAGCTTAACCACAGCATATCAAAGAAAATGAAGAGGAAGAAGGAATATGGAATGTGGAATAAGAAGTCAACTACTGCAGTAGCATAACAATTTACATGCATTCAGTTGGCTACGGTCATCAAATCGACTCATAATGGCTAAAAATCTGTTGAAACACATTAACATAAGCTGACAAAGCTCATACATAATAAGGCGAAACACCCCAAGATGTCTTAGTTGGCCGTAGATCTTGGTATTTTAATACTCATTAAAGTTGCACAAGAAGGAATAATATGTATGTTAGTGTGAGTATAATGAATATTGCACTTGTTACATTGTACGTAACGCACTCACATCATCTGTCACAGTTGCCGGCTCGTGTATTTCAAAAAAAAAAATGCAAAAACGGAAGTTAAATCCGTATTACATAGTTTTATGGTATTTTATCATGTTAACGTAAAACAAGTGGAGGTTTGCGGTGGTGGTGAAACTTTGAATTGAATTTAAGTTGCAAAATGCACTATAGCCCACGTTTAACTTTTATTCAATTTTTCATCATTACATTAAAGTAAAATCATTAAGCAGACAGGGTGGATTGGATTCTAAAACTTTGATTTGATTTTTTTTTTATGAAAATTTAATTTAAAGAAAATACCAATATCATTGAAATATTATAGATATCAAACTGTTTTTTAAAAAATTACATTCCAGCATGAAATTCATAAATAATGACTGTTTGATACGCCTCACAGTGGACCATATTTTGAGAAGGTGGCCAAAAATCATTTTTTTTTTTTACCGATTTTAAAGTTATGTTATTCATTTAAAAGTAAATACTACTTAACCTCGGGAGCCAAAAAATTGCGACTCCATCTCAACTATATCACAGCGAACAGGGTCTTCGAAAATGGGCTTTCTCAGTATTTTGCTAAAATAAAAAATTTCTTTGTAAATTTTTATTTTTGAATGACTGTAACTTTTTTGATTTAAAAGATTTTGAAGTGAAATAAATTTTGTAAAATTTTGTGGCTTCCATACTGTTAAAACGTTAAAAATGTAAAATCACTGAGTCATTCCGAAATTTAAAAAAGAAATTTTTTAAAAAAGGTTCAAATTTTCCGAAAATCTCCTACTTAATAGAGCATAACTCCTGCCACTCAAAAGCAGCCAGAAAAAATCTTGCACTCTTCTATAGTCCGAACCCTCCTCTATACTCATATACCCCACTATACACCCGCCAGTTACCGCCCATGTGCACCAGAACAATTTTTCTGACCCAAGGTTAGATATTTTCTGCAAAATTTATGAATACAAAAGTTGTCCACTATGTGGTTAGGATATATTAAGGTTGAGGTGATGTTTGTAACTGCTAAAAATATTGGACCTTTATCCATCTTTTTTTATACGGATCGACTCAAAAACATTTTCTGAGTCGACTAAACGATGTCCGTCCGTCCGTCTGAGTGTTATGAATACAAAAGTTGGTCGTAACGGTGCACCGCGGTGTATTTTTTTGCGTGTCGGTAGAGTTGTCAGGAGTTGTTATATACTTATAAAAAAGGGTTGAGATATAATGCGCTTAATTGTTACAGGTACATTTACATAGTTATCTTTCAAAAACATTAATAGTCTGAATTAGAGTTATATAGTTTAAATACCTGACAAAATGGGAAACAATTTAAATAACAGGTAAATGGTAAAAAAAACTATTGCGACGTTGCCCTTTAAGATATGAGCAGGTATGCTTCACCTTTTAAAAGGGGTTAGGGTGTGGGTTTTTTATGCTTCTAAAACTGGTAATAAAAGATAAAAAAATTTTATTTTACATAATTGCAAGAAAGAGTATTTATAATAATGTTTCCACAATTATTATTCATTACAATTTGTGCAACGGCTAAGTACTGTTACAGAGATCTGGCAGATATTTATTTTCAACGAAGTGATGTAGACGATGTAATTTTGCACATATTGAGCAACGACTTCTTTAAGAATTGTAACCTAGAAGACATTAAAATATACAAAGGACAAATTACTAATTTTGCATCGAATTTGAAAAGACGGTACATTGAATGCTCTCATAGCAAGGCAAAGATGTACAAACGTTACCAAGACTGGTTAATAAAGGAACTTATTTTTGAGAGTGAATCTACAACTGCCAACGAAAGTGGAAAAAATGGTCGACCAGCAAAACCAATTGACGGATGTAGTGAAAGATCTCGAAGGCGCAAGCTAGAGAATATCAATGAAGAAATTTCTCAAAGAATTATTAAGGATTCATTTTTGCACCAAATTCAACCAACCCAAAATAAAAAAAATAAAATTGAAATAATTGAAAAAATAGTAGAAACGAGCCCAAGGCGCACAAAGAGGATTTTGAAAAGCATTCCTACACCAATTGAAGATAAGAAATTTACGCCGGAAGAAGCGATCGCCCTATTTTTGGATTTGAAATTGACCAAAAATCAATATAAGGAATTGCGGAAGCGAACCAAGAAAAGAATTGTGGGATTTTTCCAGAGTATCCAGATTTAGTTTCTGCCAAAAAGGAATGCTTACCTTCACAATCTGCTATTAGTGTCACTTCAACATCAGCAGAAATAAAATTGCAAGATCTCCTTGAACATACTGCAGAACGATTGCTAAATACGCTTGATACAGATCTTATAAAAAAAAATTGGTAATGGCAGCATTACTTTAATTTCTAAATGGGGATGTGATGGATCCTCGGGTCAGAAACAATACAAGCAATTTAATGCCGAAAATTCATCAGATGCTAATTTATTTATGGTATCTTTCGTTCCATTGCGCTTAACAAAAAGATATAGCGTCTTAGAACCGTCAACTAGTAGAGCAACAGCAATTGATATATGGAAAAATTAAATTCCTTCTTCAACAAAGTATTGCAGACCAATAAAATTTGCATTCAAAAAGAAAACCAAAGATGTCATAACTGAAGAAGTTTAAAAAATAAAAGATCAAATTAAGGAACTTCAACCAGTAATATTTAAATTTGATGACCAAGACATTGAAGTACATTTTAAAATGTGTCTCACAATGATTGATGGAAAAGTTGCACAAGCTTTAACTGGAACAAAGTCAAGGGCAAGCTGCATTACATGCCAAAAGACATCAAGTCAATTAAGCCAACCCCCGCCAGAAGACGAATTTGGAATGTCCCCTCTTCATGCTAGAATACGTTTCATGGAGCATATTCTTAAATTGGGTTATGATTTGGAATTTGGTCCGTTAGGCGAAACAGTGAGAAAAAACAAAGAAAATGAAGAAAAAAGAAAGCAAAAAAAAAAACAAATTCAACAAAAATATCTACAGCTAGGCCTCGTAATCGACCAACCAAAACAAGGGGAAGGAAACACAAATGAAGAAATACTGCAAGTAGATTTTTTTTTCGATCCGGAAACTGCAGCATCTATCACAGGTGTAGATCATGATTTAACAAGACGATTCAAAATCATATTACAAGTTCTAGCATGCAGCAGAAAGATAAATGCAAAAAAATTTGGAGAGTACTCCAATAAAACGATTCAAAATCATATTACGCCAATAAAACAGCTATACTTTATAATGAAAAATACTCTTGGAGATATATGCCATCCACAGTTCATAAAATTTTGTACCATGGGGAACAAATAATTCAAAACAATATGCTACCAATAGGAGATCTATCTGAAGAAGCGCAAGAAAAAAGGAACAAAGACTACAGATTCTTTCGCGAGCACAACACAAGGAAAATGTCCAGATGTTGTACTAGTGAAGACCTTATCACTATTTTGTTGTGCACTTCAGATCCATATATGTCCAACATTCGTCAAAAATGGAAAACTACCTCTATTGAATTAGACGAAGAAGCTAAACAACTTCTAGAAAATGAAAATCAAGGCTATTTAGAAGAAATTTTTACTAAAATTGGTTGATTTAAAGTACTTTTTCATTACACTAACAATAAGTTACACTTTTTTTATATAGTTAAAAAATTTTCTTGATTTAAAAATTTTTATATTTCATAAATTTACCATAAAAATTGATATAGAAATATTTAAAAAGACAATAAAAAAAAAATTTAACTAAAGCAAAAACATACGAGTTTTTCATTGAAACTTCTCTATCTTGAACCAATATAAGGTAACTTTTACGTTCGCTGCTTAATAAATTATATTTTAACTTGGGATCTCTAAAAAAAACAACCTTTGGCCCTTGTGCATATTAGGACTAAAAAGTATACGGGGGCCAAAGTTTGGCATTTTCTAAAAAAATTAACTTAAAAAATTGTTAAAAAGTACTAGTTGTAAAATTAACTGAAAAAATAAGACATTATATTAAAAAAAAACCTTTTTTACCTTTTAACACTTCACTTTTGTACTAAAATTCAACTACAAATGAAAATGTCGAGAATTACGTTTTATAGCAAAACTTAAAGGCTAAAGTCTCACCTACCAAACAAAAAAAATAGCATATCAAAATTCGAATCCAATCAAAAGTTATAGATTTTTGACCGCCTTCTCGTCAAATAGTCCACTGTGCGACGTTCAAATAACGCCATTCACTTTTGAAAATTCACTGATTTTTAAATATACCAATGATTTTTTATGTAAAAAATGTATCTCGAAAACCTGACGTGATAGAGAAAAACCACTGACAAATTCGAATTCAGCCCACTAAATTACCCTATGAAAGATATTTGGTTGCTCCAGTCCAAAACCTTGTTGGCTAGTATTTTTTTTTACAAATAATTTTTCGAGGTGAAAATTTTATGCACCCCAAAAAAATTTCATCTCAAAAACTGTTTTTATGTAAATAATTACTTTTTTTATAACTTTTCAAGTGAAAATTTTATGCAACAAAACATTTTTTTACATCTCAAATTTTAATTTTCGCCTAAAAAATACGTTTTCCTAAACAATTAAGTTGCGACTTTAAAATTAGTTTTCTTAAAAAAAAAAGATTCCTCTTCAAAAATTCGTATACAGTGATAAGAATGAAGACTAACATTCGAATGTAGAGTATCAATAATTCGTTACAGCCAAAAACTAACACACTTTCATGTTTAGTTATGGATTTTGTTATAAAGGTCGTGTGTCATGGTCTTTAAAGTTTTTTAATTTTTTCAATTTACTTCGACATATTCCACATTAAACTTTTGTGCAACCATGAATTTGCCATACGTCCTTAAGTTAAGTTACTTATGCTGATATTATTACAGTTTGTAAGGTTTTGTACAATTTGCACAAATGTTGGATGGAAAACTAAACAAATTATTATTATAAAATATTTACCCTCTTAAAGGTAAAATATTCATCATATTCAACCCACCACAATATCGGTATTATCAAAAGTAGCAATATAAACCCTTTTGTCATTGTCGTTTGACAAACAAAGTTCATCTTAAACTTGGGTTTAAAACTTTCAAAGATGCTATTAAATTACAAGCATCAACTTTAAAATACGCAAATACTTTTAAAATAGCTCAAAGTAATGACATAGGAAATAGAAATTAATACTCAGGGTATATAAAAAAACTTCACATAAGTCTTAAATGCAACTAATACATCTTTCCTTCTTAAGCCTTGAATTTTAATTTATGAAAAGAAAAAAACACTTTTAATTTCAAAATCTTTTTGTGTCCATTCACAACACTTCAATAGAGCGAAGGCGTCATTCATGTCACCAAATCTAGAATCTTAAATCATGTTTAGTTTTACAAAACACTTTAAATGGTCATTTGAAAACAAAAACACATTTGTTTGAAGAAACGAAAAATTGACTTTGTCTATAAAAATCATGTTTTTTTTTTGCAATTTACACTGATACAAATCTAGACATGAATTTTTACATTTTTTTACACATGGTATATATTTGTTTGTGTGCCATTAATTTTTATTTGAAATAGTTTTTTTTTTTTGTCCAAATGTTGCAATATATTTAAAAGTTCTTTTTGGAAAATTGTCATGCTTAGTTAAAAATAATAGTTGTTTTTTTGTTCTCAGACTTATTTTATTGCTGGCAACAAAGTAAATCTTTTAAATTATTACTTTACATTTGTAGTTGTTTTGAAGAAAAGAAAACCAACTTAGATCATCTAATTTAGTTTGCTGATGTAAATGTCTAGGCCAAAGTAATATATTTTAGAATTAGATGTTAACTGTGAAGAACTAGTTTAGGCACGAATATCTTACACAACTTATCTCTTGTTTAAGTATTCCAAAAACTATTTGTTTTTAAAAGAAAATATCATTCGAAAAGTATAAAAAATTTCGATTTATTTGGAAAATTTTACTTTCTTTACTGAAGAATGTCAACGTTAAGCAATTTATTTCTTACATTGTTTACATGATGTAAAACATGTAAATAATAAAAAAAAAATAGAAACATTTAGTATCAATTTGAGGGTTTTCACTTAAAGTTTAATCATTTTGTATTGTTTACTTCTTGTAAATAATGTAAAAATTAAAAATTGTAAAAATGTAAAATGTAAAAAATGTAAATAATGTAAAATTAAATTGTGAAATCTTAAAGAATCATCTTGATTTTCCTGAAAAAATAAATAAAATTTTAAATAGAAAACTATTTCCCATTGTTTACATAATGTTAACTATGTAAATAATAGAAAAAATGCATGAAAAATACTTTAAATTGGTATAAATGCGATAAATTATTTAAATTTTTAATTTATATAATTGTTTACATCATGTAGACTATGTAAGTAATTATTACGTGTATGGCAAAGATAATAAAAATGCTAATTCCGATAAATCTCATAGCGTCATTGCGTTTTTCCTAAAAAAGTAAGATTTTTAATAGGAAACCATTATTCTCATCATTTACATAATGTAAATTACGCATAAAATTTTAATACAAATAATTTAAAGAATTAAGAGTGGTGCAAATAGGAAAATTTGTTTCAATTTGTAATTTATATCATTGTTTACTTCATGTAGACAATGTAAATTATTTTTCGAAAATTGAAGAATATTTTCGGTTTATTTAGAATATTTCATTTTCCTTACTAAATAATGTAAGAATTAAAATTAAAATTTTAAATTCATTACTTCAACGCAATTCTATATACTATTTCTTAAATAAAATAATAACATTTGGTTCCAATTTGGGGAATTTCATTTAAAATGTAATACTTTTTTTGTTTGCCTCATGTAAATAATTTTAAAAAATTTCCATATTGTATGTGGTATATTTTTCTCCTTTAAAAAAGAAAGATTTTTAATATAAAGCTACATTTCCATTTGTTTACATAATGTAAACAATGTTAATAATATAACTAAAATTATTTAAAAAAACTTAAAATTCGTATTAATATGATAATTTTTATGTTTAATTAATATTATTGTTTACATCATGTAGACTACGCAAATAATTATTATGTACATGGTGTAGATAATAAATATATTAATTCGGATATTGTATGAAAAAATAAGATTTTTCCTATTCTTTACACAATGTAAGTTATGTATATAATTGTAATACAAATTGTTTAAAGAATTAAGAGTGGTACAAGTAAGAAAAAATTTATAAGTTTGTAAATTATATGATTGTTTATATCGTGTAGACAATGTAAATAATTATTACGTGTATGGTGTTGGTTGATTGTCTATTTAATTCTCTTAACGCAACACTTTCATTATCCCTATAAATTAGATTTTCAATAATTGAAGTTTATTTTCTATTGTTTACATAATGTAAACTTTTTAAAAATAAAAGATATGATTGAAAAACTTCGAATTAGATACATTAAAAAATTGTTTGGAATCTTAGTTATTGCAGTAGTCTACATTATGTAGGCAAAGTAGACATGTAAACAATGTAATATCTATTATGACAATGGTACAGAAAATTTAAATGTAAGTTTTTATACGTTCTTATTAAAAACAAGTAAGAGTGTTAAATTCGGCTGTGCCGAATCTTTGATACCCTCCACCTCGGTTTGAGTCTTGATAATAAATGTAAATGAAAAAGTAAACAATTTGTTAAACTTAATACCAAATTATTTCAGCAAATTCTTTGGGTTGATTTTCGTCTTTTCTATTATTTCGGATTTATTTCGGTGTTTGCTTTTTGGTCATCGTGGTTACTGATCGGCATGCATTTTGATTATATACCTATATGCATGCGTTTCCGGTTATATGACATAACTTCCCTTTTAATTTAGTTTTTGCTAATTAAATAGCTCGCCTTAACCTCCATTGCAAAGGTAATGGTTGTGTGGGGTGGCTATATGCATTAAATCGTGCTAATTGGAGATGGCTGTATAGTTTCATTTAACTGGCGAAATATTTTTTCATTGCGGTCATGTAGGTCGGATGGAGTAACAAATAATAACCAAAAAAAAAAGCTCTCTCAACTTTTTTATTAAAACATAGCCATATTTGGAAAACATAGAGAATAAATTTATAATAATAAATATTCAAATTAGGGATGCCAAACGCAAAAAACCAAATGTCCCAAACATTTTAAATAAAATAATTTGTTATCTTTATTTTCTGAAAAACTTTTATCCAAAAAAAAATTGTGAAAATTTCTATATAAATAACATTCTCATCAAATTGCGTTTATTTATGTAACAGTTTTTATGTTCGCAATTCTTAAATATCATTTGACGTTTTCTAAAATTCATTGAATTTAAATTAATGTTTTCTGTAGTGTGATTATGTAAATTTCAACGATCCGACAATCGCAAAATATATCGACAGCTATTATTGTTTGCACTAAGGATTAAGTGATTCACTAAGTACATACATCTTACCGACAGTCGACAAATCTATTTTTCTATTTATTTAAATTGTAAACGAGTGGCATCTCTGTCAAAATAAGCGAAAGCCACAAAGAAGAATAGAAAAAAACAAATTACTTCGTGATTGACAGGATGATTTTATGTTTATGTTTAATATCTCTATTTTGTTACTAATATTTCTGTTTATTTATTTGAAAATGAAATAATGAATTGAATATGCTATTTAATTTGTTTATTTATATAAAAAAGTTTTTTAATAGAAGCAAAATATTTTCACTATTTTATGATTTTTATTTATGTATGACGACATTTCAACCTAAAAATTTAAGTTTTTTATCGATTGAATAAACAACACAAAAATGGTTGTCGTTTAGATAACAACAACAGCTGACTTTAACAATAGCGAATATCGTTTAAAAATTTTACTGATAATTTTGATATTTTCTTTTTTTTAACGATTCGACTATCGTTAAAAGAAGTTACTGAATAGAGGTACTGAAAAGCTATTAATTTCTCCTGAATGTCACTATTTTTTTTAAATGTAAAAATTTTTTAAATGTAAACATATTTGGTGTCTTTTTTTGGAATTTCAATTTGTGTTTAAGGAATAAAATTTATATATTAAAGATGCAATTGATGTCTTCTAAATTTAAAATTATTATTTCCGACGTTTTGATATGATTTTCTGAAATTCGATTAATTGTAATTTATAATTGGAAATTTTTAATTCTAGTTTTTAGAATAGATATTTTCTTAAATTTGAATGGAAAATTTAAAAAGTGCAATTTTGTATTTATGTGAATAATATTGCTTAATTAATTATAAACAGTTTTTAAAAATTAGATGTAATCGCAATCAGATATTTTGTAGGTAAAGCAGAATAATAGTTCTATATAACTATGTATGTAGAACTGTTTTGAAAGCAAACAAGTAAGAAAATTATAGTCGGTCTAGACCGACTATACGATACCCTATACCATGCGTTTAGAAACCCTATCTCTTAGGCCCAACTAACTGGACATAGAAAATAAGCAAAAACCAAATTTGAGTGGGATTTTTATTAATTTTTTTGGCTGCAGATATGAAAAAGTTCATATCGGATGCTATATTTATGTGGGGACTAGGTCCAAAAATGGACCGATCCTGATCATGTTTGGAAAAGTCTCTTGCATTTTGCAAAAATATATACAAACCAAATCTGAAAAGAATCAGTGCAATATTTTTGCTTTTTAATAGATTTAAGTGAAGATCGGGAAGCAACCCTATATGGGGCCAAAGGGATCATTTTTGGACTACTCATTAATGGATGTAATGAACGCATATAAACCCAATTTGAGTAAGATCTATATGACAATTTGGATCTTATGGCAATTTATGTCGATTTCATAGGGGTAATTTGTATGGGGGCTAGGTCTGAACATGGACCGATTCTCACCAATTTCAATAGCGTTCATCCCATGGCCGATAAAAGCTTATATACCAAATTTCATCAAAATATATTCATATTTGCGACCTGCAGTTTGATTACAAGCTTTACATGGACACACAGACGGACGGACGGACGGACGGACGGACGGACGGACGGACGGACGGACATTGTTAAATCAACTCAAAAAATGATTCTGATTCGATCGGTATAATTAAAGATGGGTCTAGGTCAAATATTTTTGGTTGTTACAAACAGCAGCACAAAGTCATTATACCCAAACCACATAGTGGTATAGGGTATAAAAACTCTTTGATAACTCGGTAACTCTATTTTGGAAAGACAACAAAATGTTAACATGCCAAACTTATGTTCATATTTGTTAAAGAATAATGAAAAAAAGTATGAAATAAAAGACCAGCCCGTGTATACTCTTAACATTGTTCTGTATGATATCTAGTCGAAAATATTGACATACATGTTAAAATAGAAATAACAATTGCAAAGTTAATTAGAACAACCAAAAATTGTGGCGCCATCTACTGTGGCATAGTCACGCTGAGCAAAATGAAGTGACACTCTGTTAAAGCAAAAGAAATGTATTTTCTCCACAACAAAATATTGCAGAATTTTATGTAAATAAAATAATACACCGATTTATTTCTAACATGCAGTTACTATGGATATACATACATACATATATATAATATATGTATATTATTTGTATTATTTAATATGTGTATGTATGTATATGTAAATATTACACACAAAAAATACAACATCAAACGTTATTTTTGTGTTTTTCTCTTTAAATAACACATGAAATTTTTTTTTTGCTAAATTTACATTGTTTTTTTTTTTATTAACAACTAGGTATTTCAGCATTATTTGCTTTAGATGCTGGTGAATTTTTACTCCCTTTACATATATTAATTCGTAGTATCTGCTTGTCGAAAAAATTTTGGATCGATTTTAACCCCTTTCCCGTGACGCATTCGATCTGAAATTTTGCAGGCAGGCTCGTGGTAATAACAGAAATGATCTAACAAATTTTTTTTTAGTGATGCCAAAACAATGGAAACTTTTAAAATTTTCTACCAGAGTTAATAAAAAAATGTACAAAGGGTTAGTTTTTATTATATTATTACCACAACGACCACAAAAGCAACAAGTCCAGCTATGACAACAACACAACATTTAGAATAACAACAAGAACGATATAGAAACATCATATTTTTTATTTTTCATTTTTTTTTTTTTTAATTTATAAGAGATTTCCCTCGACCTGTTCCACCGATTTTAATAATTTTTGAAACAGGAATCTTCCCATGAATTTGGTGAATCATTCCCACTAAAAATGATCACTGTAGCTGCACTAGTGATCATGGCAAGAACAACATAGAAAATTATATTTTTTCAAGACTTTTTTTAGTTCTTCATTCAAATCTCGGGTCCTAATCGACCGATTTGGACGATTTTAAATAGCAAACTTTTCAGGATGTTAGTGAATCATTTCTTATGTCAACGAGCACCCTAGCTGCCCGATTGATGCCGTCATCGTGATTTCCACAGACGGACAGACGGATATCGCTATATCAACTCCGGTTGTTATAAGGATCACAAATATATATATTTTATGGGGTCCAAATTTTTTTTCTAATTATTACAAACGGAATGACAAAATTATATATACCCTCTGCATACTGGAGTAGGTATAAAAACTCACAATTATAATGAAAAAGAGTTTTTACCTATTTTTGACATTTTATAAACTTTGTATATAATAAAATTTTCATAAATAAATTTAAATTAGTACAGATTTAGAAATATTGGTTAGAATCTGTAAAAGTTACTATTATCTACCTTTTGTAGAATGGTGAATGGTGTAGGTAATTTCAAAGTAAATCTTAAATGGGATCTTTCTTTGTTGCCCTAAAAAACTAGGATTTTAAATATACCATATAACCTATTGTTTACATAATGTAAACTATATAAATTATAATAACATTTTCATAAAATAAGATTAGTTTAAAAAGTTTAAGAATAAGAAACATATCGTTACCTAAAATGCGAAAGGCCGTAACTAACAAAAAATTCAAAAGTTACTTTTTGTGTTGTTGTTACGGCCTTTTACTTAAAAACTACTATTTTCCCATAAATATTTTTTCATAACTAAAAATCCAAATTTGTTTTTTAAGCTTGATTCTAAAATTTGGGTATTAAGTTTTAAGTAGTTTTTGTTTTATGATGTTTTTGCTTCTCCTGTAAAAAAAAAATAAAAATGTTAATTACGGCCTCTTGCATTTTAGGTGACGACATAAAGGAATGTATGGAATCTGTAGTTTCAACTGTTGCCTAACTACTTTATGTAGATAAAGTTAATGATTGTTAGCAATGTGTAGTCAACAAAAAATTAATTTCCACACGGTCTTTTCTACTTTAATTTAAAAAATGTCATATTACCTCTTGTTTACATAATGTCCACTATGTAAATAATAATAAAATACGTTTAGAAAAATTTTAGACTAGTACACATTTGAAGAACTGTCTGAAATCTGTAATTTTTTACATTATCTACATTATATAGAAAATGTAAATAGTTATTACGTACGTGGTGTTGAAAATTAAAATGTTATTTTTTTACAGGGACTTTCTTATTTTCCCAAGGAAAGGAAATAATATAAATGAAAACCAATGCTACCTATTATTTACATACCGTAAACTATGTAAATAATAATAAAATTTGTTTAATTAGTACACATTTAAAGAAATAATTTATAGAAATTAATTATCTACATCATGTAGACAAGATTTTGAGAACTTTTTTTACAAAAAAACCTTAGATTCTGAGATTTTCTTTTAAAAATTCTGAATTAAGGAATTTATTCCTAAAGAAAAACCTTCAGAATCTAAGAACTTTTTCTTACAGAAAAGCCCGCAAAGTTTGAGAACTATTTCCAATGGAGAAACACTCAGAATCTGAGAATTTTTTCTTACAGAAAAACTCGCTGAATCGGAGAACTTTATTATACAGAGAAAATCGAAAGTTTGAGAATTATTTTCTATAGAAATAAAACCTGCAGAATCTGAGAACGTTTTTATACAGAAAAGTTCTCATAGTTTAAAAAAGGTTTTTCAAAAGAAAAAAAATCGAAGAATCTGAAAAATTTTTCCTCCAAAAAACACTTAGTATCTGAAAACATTTTTATACAGAGAATGTTTTTCTATATGCAACCCCTAAGAATCTGGAAAATTTTTCCTACAAAAGAAATCTGAGAATTTTTTCATATTTTTCCCTTAGAATCAGGGACGTTTTTATATAGAAAGATCCCCAGAGTCTGAAAATGTTTTTTCTAAAAAAAATTCACCAAAGAAACCCTCAGAATCTGAGATTTTTTTCCTACAGAAAAAGCCTTGAATATGAGAACGTGTTTTACAAAGAACGTTTTGCTATAGAAAAACCCTAAATATCAGAAAATTTTTCGTATTTTTCTATAGAAAAACCCTTAGAATCTTAAAATCTGTTCCTCCAAAAAAAATCGTAAGAATCCAAAGAAACCCTCAGAATCAGAGAAATTTTTCATGTAGGAACACCCTTATAATCTGACAACGTTTTTCTACAGAAAAATCCTCAGAGACTGAAAATGTTTTTCTATACAAAAACCCCAAGAATTTGAAAATTAGTTCTTCGAAAATACCGGCACAGTTTAACAATTCTTTCTAAAGAAAAACCTTAGAATCGGACAACTTTTTGTTACAGAAAAATCCTTAGAATCTGGCAACGTTTTTATATAGAAAAATCCCTAGAGTCAGAAAATTTTTTTCCACAACAAAACCCTAAAAATCAGAAAATTTTTTCCTCCAAAGTAACCTTCAGAATTTGAGCATTTTTGTCTACAGAAAATCCCCCAGAACCTGAGAACTTTTTCCCACAGAACAAGTCTTAGAATCTGAGAAAGTTTTTTTTTACAAAGAATGTTTTTCTATAGACAAACCATAAGAATCCCCAACATTTTTCGTACAAAAGAACCCTATAAATGTAAGAATTTTTTCATAGTTTTCCCTTAGAATCTGAAAGCGTTTTTATAGAGAAAAATCCCGTGCCTCTAAAAAGGTTTTTTTAAACAAAGTACTCGTTTTTTCTACAGAAAAACACTCAAAATCTAAGAATTTTTTCTACCGAAATGCCCTCAGCATCTGAAAAATTTTTCCTGCAGAATCTGAGAACGTTTTTTACAGAGAACGTTTTTTAAAATGTCTTCCTCCAAAAAAATCCCAACAATCTGAAAATTTATTCATCCAAAGAAACCCTCAGATCCAGAGTAATTTTCCTACAGGAATACCCTTAGAATCTGAGAATGTTTTTCTACAGAAAAATCCACAGAGGCGGAAAATGTTTTCTATACGAAAACCCTAAGAATTTGAAAATTTTGTCTTCGAAAGAAAACCCTTAGTATCGAAGAACTTTTTCCTATAGAAAAAACGGCACAGTCTAACAATTCTTTCTAAAGAAAAACCTTAGAATCGGTAAACTTTTTGCTACAGAAAAATCCATAGAATCTGACAACGTTTTTATATTGAAAAATCCCTAGATTCAAAAAATTTTTTTCTATAAAAACCATAAAAACTAATTCCTCCACAGAAACCCTCAAAATGTTAGCATTTGCTCTACAGAAAATCCCTTAGCACCTGAGAACTTTTTCTTACAGAACAAGTCTAAGAATCTGAGAAAGTTTTTTTTGCAAAGAATGTTTTTCTATAGGAAAACCCTAAAACTAAAAAAATCGTCAACAAAAAAACATAAAAATTTTTTCTCCTAGGGAACCCTCAGTATCTTAGATTTTTCCTATAGAAAAACCCTTAGAATCTGAGAACGCTTTATACAGAAAAATTCTCAGAGTCTGATAATATTTTTCTACACAAAAACTTGAAGAACCTGAAAAGTTTTTCTGCAATGAAACCCTCAGAATCTGAGAATTATTTCTATAGAAAAACACAAACAGTTAAATATTCTTTAACAGATAACCCCACAGAATCTGAGAACATTTTCTTACAGCAAGACCCTCACAGTCTAAGAATTTTTTCTACAGAAAAACCCTTAGAATCTGCGAACTTTTTTTCTACCGAAAAATCCTTAGATGTTTTTCTGTAGAAAAACCCTTAGAATCCGAAAATGTCTTCCTCCACAAAAACCCTAAAAATCTGAAAATACATTCGTCCAAGGAAACTCTCAGAATCTGAGAATTTTTTTGCTACAGAAAAACCTTTAGAATCTGTGAACATTTTTATACAAAAAATTCTCAGAGTCTGAAATTGTTTCTTTATACAAAAACCCTAAAAATTTAAAAATATTTTTTATGAAAAAAAAAATTCAGAATCTGAGAATTTTTTTAACAGAAAAATCCCCATAGTCTAAGAATTTTTTAGAAAAACCCTCAGAATCGGAAAACTTTTCAGTGCAGAATACATAGAAATAATTTATAATCTGAGAAATTTTTCCCAATCAAAAACGCTAAAAATTTGAAAAACTTTTTGATGTACAAAAACCTCAAAATTCTGACAACGTCTTCCTATAGAAAAATACTCTGAACCTAAGAGCTTTTTGGTTTAATATAGTTGAGGTTTCATTAATAAGTGTTATTTAAGATGTGGTAGCTTATTAGGCTTCCGCATCCGATCCTGGTGCTGGGGCTGCCAGCAACCTCCAGGCAGGCAATTTGTAAAGTTTTTCAAAGGCAGAGATTATCCGCGTTTCTTCTACTTCCTGAGACGCCCATTACGAGCCATCAGGATACTTTACAGAAACTAAGTTTCAGAAATTCTTCCTACTGACCTGAGACGTCTTTCGACCATTCAGGTTACTTAGCCGCCTTCTCACTCTAGCTAGCCTTTGAACGGGTGTTCCAAAGCCATTGCCCGGGGAATACCTGGTGTAAACCGGAGGTAGTGAGCTGCTTTGACTGTGTAGCAAAGGAATCATACTTGGCCACTCCCAAGTGAGTGGCAATCAAGAACTTTCCACCTTTACTTGTCACAGGCCCTATGCTCCTTATAGGAGTTTCGGGAACATATATATATATATAAGAGCTTTTTACTAAAGAAAATAGTCACGAATCTGACAATTTTTTTCTTTACAAAACCTTTTTTAATAGAAATACCTCCTGTTCTGAGAAATTTTTTATATAGATAAATCCTGAGATTCTGATTTTTGTTTGTTTTTTTTTTTTCCAATAGAACAACTCTCCCGATTTTTTTAAAGAAATTTCTTCAGTTATTTTGGCCCTCCTTTCTCTAAAAGTTTGTTCCCTTCAGTTATTTTGGCCCTCCTTTCTCTAAAAGTTTGTTCCCTGCTAAATCTTTAAACTTTCATGCCAATAACGAAAACTGATTCCGTTTACCTTGAAAGCAAAACAATGCCTCTGAACGATATAAGTATCTTGAAATAAGTAAATCTTAAGATTTATTTGTCTTTGTTCATAACTTAAAGATTTTCAGACGAAATAATGGCACAAAAAATAAAGAAAAAAATCATCGGTAATGTAAATCTGGGAAGAAAAAACACAGCACACACACAAAAACTTAAAAAGTACAAGTAAAATATATTATATGATGGTTAAAACTAACAAGCGCAGCAAAAACAAAACTTAACAAAAAAAAAAAGTTCTTTTAAAACTTCAATGTTAGAATCATGTAAATTTTCTAAAGGTCTTCGATGTTAAGTACAAAGAATATAAACGTAGAAAAAACAAATAAACTTGATTTAATGGATTTAAACTAAAGATTTATAATGTCTGGTCTTAGAACTGAAGTAATAATTCTAAAAATTTCCAAAAAAGAAAAGAAAAAAAAACAAACAAAACAAAACTCATTTCGAAAATCTAAGCAAAAACATTAATTTTTATGAAAAGAAATAGAAAAACAAATAAATCTTTAATGAAAATCTCAAAGTTTTGCTTTCAGTTTAAATTATGCAAAATGTAGCAAAAAAAAAAAATTTCAAATTAAAATAAAAATAAAGCAACATGTGTCCTTTTAATGTTGTATAAGTGCCAGGCGAGGTTTTATCAGCTCGCTTTGGTCATTTGTAGTCATTAAATATGCAAAATATTTGTTAATTTGCTTTTCGAGTTGTGTTCATTCATTAAACTACTCCTATCTACACAGTCATAAACCGTCCGTCTTTTCATTGGCCTTGCTCCTGCATAGCAAGTAGATAGATATATTCTCGTATTCATGAACTTCCCAATTTACAAAACATACTCGTACTTATTATGCTTCGTAATACAAGCTAAATTTGGTTTTTGTTTTTGTAGTTATATTTTTTTTTTCTACTCTTTCCATGTGGTTTAGAGTCGACTATTAAAATTGTACGAGTATGTACTTTGAATTTGAAGCCTGCAACAAAAACACAAAAGCATTTAGCCACATATTTAAATTAGTTTTTGCCAAAAATTCACAAAATGGTTTTTGTTGCTTTTGCTGTTTTTGTGGTTGTTATTCCTGTGACCATTGAAAGTAACAGGATCAGGGTATTTTGTTTAACAATGAACAGTGTTTAGCTTTGACACTGAATTTTAAGTGTTAAATTGTTGTTTTGTTTTTGTGGCTGCTATATCTCAGGGACTTAAAAGATTGTATTAGTTTCCCAGCTGTCGTTAATTGACATGAACAAAAATATTGAATATTTTTACCCTCGACAGAAGTGTGCAGAGGATCTATAATATTAATAGGCTAGGCGATTTCTTGCGACCGATGTTTTGTTCTACCGTTTTATCCCGATTTTAACCAAAAGTATATTATGTGAAAGGTATTTTTTTTTAGCTGTTCATCAGATTTACAGATTTTTAATTTTTTTCCTTTATTCTAAGTAAATTGCATTTAAAGTTGCTACTAACACATACATAAAATTATACGAATGCTATGTGTGTGTTTATTAAATTTGTTAATGTGTTTGTTTAATGAGTTTGTTATCTTCATTCACAATAATAATAAACCAAAAAAGTATTGGTTTGTGAATTGGCTAAGTTGAGAAATAAAGTTGCCTAGAAATTGCACTCGAACTTCGAGCGCTGGAATCTGCTAGTATATATAAGTTTTTCATACCGTTTGTAATAATAACAAAAATATCTGGCCTCTATAATATAACAAGCGGAGTTGATTTAGTGATATCCGTCTTTCCATCTGTGGATATCACGATCACGCTCTCAATAGGTAGGTATCTTGCTCAGATTTGGCGAAAATGATTCACTGACATCATGTGCAGGCTACTGTTTAAAATCATCAAAAGCGGTTTAAGACGTCCCGAGATTTAAATGAAATTGTAAAAAAAACTCTTGAAAAAATAAGATTCTTCTATGTTGTTCTTGTTATTGTTGTTATTCTATATTTTGAAGTTTGTGTGTATAGCTGTAATTCTAGCTGTCGCTGTGTTCGTAGCATTTGCTTATTGAGTGTGTATGTATCGTTATACAACACGTGTCATATTAATTTAGGCTGATATTGCCAAACTCTTTTCAATATTATCTCGAAATAAATCCGAAAAATCGCCAATATGAAGAAAAATAATAATAACTAATAAGAAATTTAAAGTCGGTCTACATAGGCTATACGATACCCTATACCATAAATTTGGAGACCCTATCTTTTAGATACAACTAATTCGATATAGAAAATAAGCACAAACCAAATTTGAGTGGCACTGTTTTTAATTTTTTTGCTTCGGATATGAAAAAGTTCATATTGGATGACATACCTATATGGAATCTAGGTCAAAGAATGGACCAATCTGATCATATTTGGTAAGGTCAGTTATTTATTGAAAAAACATATACAAAGCAAATTTTATATAGAAAAATCTGTGCAATATTATTGTTTTTTTTTATAGATTTAAGTGAAGATCGGGAATTAGCTTCATATGGGGGCTATGACTAAGAACTGTCCTATAGGGTTTAAAAATGGATGTAATAAACATATAAAACCCAATTTGACCGGGATATATACGTTAATTTGGATATTGTAGCAATTTAAGTCGATCTCATAGGGGTCATTTCGAAATCAGAATTCTCATAATTTATTCGATGGAATTTATTCATCAGAAACTTTTGGCAGAAATCGATGACTTTCAGAAGCACTTTTTTCGTATTAAGGATAATAGCAAAAAAATTTACATAAACTTAATACATAAATAAAAACTACAAATACATATAAAAAGCAGGCAAACTATTAAAGCAAAATTAAAAAATTTATAAAAAAATTTTTCTTAGTATTGAAAATTTAGTAAAGGGCACCCTCTTAAAACATTTAAACCCTATGTGGCCAGGGTACAAGGAGTTTGTGCTGATGTTTGTAACTACGAAAAATATTTGACATAGACCCATCCTTTATTATAACATTCGACTAAGAATCAGTTTATGACAGAGTTCAGAAAAAAACACACACTGAATAAAAAAAACTCGTTCATATATGTAAACAAACATAACTTAGACCAACACACACATATTTTTATTTTCATATCAATTATGTTTGTTTTTAAATTTTCCTCGGTGCCAAACACAATCATGACTTCTGTTCGTTTTAATATTTCGTTATTTACACGAACATTTTTCTATCACGTACTTTTTGTTTCGATCACACATAAGCCACACATATTCGAGTGTTGCTTTATTTGAAGTTCGTGTTCTGGTACGTGTACTGAAAAAAACAGAAACTGTACAATAAACAGGTTCGAGTTCAGTTATATTTTAAGTCGTGTACTAAGAAAAAACAGAATATGTACAATAAACAGGTTCGAGTTCAGTTATATTTTAAGTCGTGTTCTGGCTCGTGTACTAAGAAAAAATAGAACATGTAAAATAAACAGGTTCGAGTTCAGTTATATTTTAAGTCATGTTCTGGCTCGTATACTAAGAAAAAATAGAACATGTACAATAAACAGGTTCGAGTTCAGTTATATTTTAAATTCGTGTTCTGGCTCGTGTACTGCGAAAAATTGAAACACCAATTCGCGATCTGATACACCCCGATAAAAACGACGACAATTGTTTCAACCAAATTTATTAAAATTTTATTGACCCTTTTATTGGCCATTTTTTTGTGATTTACGTTTAAATTATTTACAATTGTTTTTATTGACTGGTTTTTATTTTAATAAAAGATGGTAATAAAATACTTAAGACACAAAAACTATTTAGCATCATAAAAGTTACACTTGTTGGTTGTTAGGTTTTTTTGCATTACCCACCCCTATTTTCGCAACCAATTAGTGTCATAGACGAAAAACCCAATTTTGCGGCATAAAAGGTTGTTAGGATTTTTTGCAAAAAAAAAATTTTTTTTTGTTAACAAATAACTTTAGACACAAACAAATTTTGCATCATAAAAAACACAATCACCCACCCTTAATATGCGAACCAATTAGTGTCAATGCACAATCCTTTCCACAATGATTTTTTGGGATTTTTTGCGTAAAAACACAATGAGTGTCAATAAAAAAAACCCAAAAAAAATATTTTCATATTTTATTGTCCCTTTTTTATGACTTACGTTACAATTGCTTGCAAGTGTTACAATTTCACGCAATAGATTTTGCAATAAATAGCGAGTGCGTGCGTCGTTTATTCATTAAAAGTGGTTCAGTTTTCATTAGATCGTGATCTATAAGTGTACTGTGTTATTGTGTAAATTGCAAATATTTTGTGAAAATTAAAAAAATTGGAAAGCAATAACAGAAATAAGTTTTGCTATAAAAAATACGCAACTTTTAATAGCGAAACGAAAAAATTTACATGTCTGATTGAAACCTGCAAGAAAGATTTAAGTGCAGTGTGCAGTTTTTGTGTCTTAAGTATTTTATTACCATCTTTTATTAAAATAAAAACCAGTCAATAAAAACAATTGTAAATAATTTAAACGTAAATCACAAAAAAATGGCCAATAAAATTTTAAAATATTTGACAATTGTAAACAATTTGCAACGTAAGTCATAAAAAAGGGTCAATAAAATTTTAATAAATTTGGTTGAAACAATTGTCGTCGTTTTTATCGGGGTGTATCAGATAGCGAGATGTTTCAATTTTTCGCAGTACACGAACCAGAACACGAATTTAAAATATAACTGAACTCGAACCTGTTTATTGTACATGTTCTATTTTTTCTTAGTACACGAGCCAGAACACGACTTAAAATATAACTGAACTCGAACCTGTTTATTGTACATGTTCTATTTTTTCTTAGTACACGAGCCAGAACACGACTTAAAATATATCTGAACTCGAACCTGTTTATTGTACATGTTCTGTTCTTTCTTAGTACACGAGCCAGAACACGACTTAAAATATAACTGAACTCGAACCTGTTTATTGTACATGTTCTGTTTTTTTTTTTTCAGTACACGTACCAGAACACGAAATAAAGCAACACTCGAATATGTGTGGTTTATGTGTGATCGAAACAAAAAGTACGTGATAGAAAAATGTTCGTGTAAATAACGAAATATTAAAACGAACACAGTCATGATTGTGTTGGGCACCGTAGAAAATTTAGAAACGCACATAATTGATATGAAAATAAAGATATGTGTTGGCTGCTTTTGAACAGAACATTGTGTGTTTCATGTGTGTATTTTCTGAACCTTGCTTTATGTGTCGATTTTGCGGTCGCCGTCCGTTCGTCGCACAGTGGTGACTGTGGAACAAGTCAAAAATCAAAAATTTCATGTGCCCCTAAAAAATATTGAATAGACCAGTTTTGCAGGAAATTGTCCAAAGATTTCAAATATGCTACTCTTATTACAATCAGATTTTTGATTCGGAAGATATAGCCGTTCAAAGTTGACTGATTTTCAGTGTACAAAAAACCAGACCATTTTTTTGGTAATTTGCTCCGCTTTCAGATACAGTATCTCGAAAACTAAGTAACGCATCGCCATTCTTTTTGATTTAATTGATAGATCCATTTATTAAGAAAATAATACAAAAAAATTGTACTATTGGCTTAGTGTTTGTCCAGGTAAATCGATATTTACCAACTATCACATATATTCTTGATCTCAAGATACGATTTTGTAACAATCTAGTCAAGTTGTACAACAAGCTCTATATAACAGTATAACAGCATTGCTTCACTGTTGCAAAATGAATACATTCCTTGAAGTGATTTGTGTGTTTCAAATGTCAATAATTTATATAATGAATAGCAATTGAATAATATCAATTAGCTGGGATTTCTATTGTTAAACCGTTTTTATCTATTTGCAGGGATTTATGTTGTTAAATATTATTTTTCGATTTAATTACTGAAAGCATTAACGCCTTCTCTTAATTACGAAATAACTATATTTATACAATTGTATTTAATTCTTCTTCACGTGACGAAGAATTTATAATGCCTAAGCAGCCAAGTATTTTCGGGGCATCTATCCATGACTTTTTAAAATCATTGGCAATCATCCAAAAATTCACGCAATATTTAAATATTCAGTTAAATGTCGGCAATTAAAAGAAAAAGACAGTTTGTTAGCTGACAGTTTAGGGTTAGTGAAAATAGTCAATTATACGATTGAATTTAAACTTGGGATAAATCCGAGAACGCTAACCCATTATTTGACAAGGCCAGCTTTGGATTTTAAGATATTCTTAAATACAAATTAACGAAAACGAGTTTTTCTATTAAACTAGATGGAACCACTATTTAGAATTTAAGAATTATAATTCGCTTAATTTTTTTTTTATTATTTAACCCTTCAGTGCTCCTGAGATCAAAATAATCCATTGTGATATAGTTTTGGTGCAATTATTTGCTTATTGCTCACGAATATAAATTAAATACACTTTTAACCAATTTTATTATAAAATTATTTTATTTTTAAAAACTATTTATATTTTTCTAAATAAAATAAGAACATTGTTGAACTACAATATAACTCAACATTGTTAAATTAAAGTTGACTTTGTACAAGAAGGATATTGTGTTTGGTACGATTCTACTATCTGGAGTAAAAATTGCTTTTCTTCTTCATTATTTGTTAAGACTTTATTAAAAGCTTCTATGAATTTATCGCCTCTTTTGGCACATAATTCCTTGTAACACTTTTTAAAATCTGCGTTTAAATCGAAATCTATAATATTAATAGGCTAGGCGATTTCTTGTAACCGATGTTTTCTTCTACCGTATTATCCCGATTTTGACCAAACGTATATTATTTGAAAGGTATTTCTTTTTAGTCGTTTTGCAGATTTACAGATTTATAAATTTTTTCTTTTATTTTAAGTAAATTGCATTTAAAGTTGCTACTAACACATACATAAATTTATACATATACTATGTATGTTTTATTAAATTTGTTAATGTGTTTGTTAATGAGTTTGTTATCTTCATTCACAATAAAAATAAACCATAAAAGTTTTGGTTTGAGAATTGGCTAAGTTGGAAAATAAAGCTGCCTAGAAATTGCACTCGAATTTCGCGTGCTGGAATCTGCTAGTATATATATATTGGGGTGACAGCCATTTTTTTTTTTGGAATTCAAAGACGTGCGGGTCGGATTATTGTGACACTGGATCTAAAACTTTACTGCGCAAAATTTTAGCCAAATCGGACAATGCTTTCTGGACGTGCATTGAGTTCAAAGTTCAAATATGCATTTATATGTAAAAATTATCAAAAAAATCTTTTTTTACAAAAATTTTGATACTATAATTGCATTTCAATTAAATTAATCCATAATCTGGAGTAAATTATCTTTCTAATAAAACAACAAAATCTATTATCGGTAGAAAAACAGCCAAGTTTTATCAAGTTCCCCAGGCAATAAATGCGCCGCAGACCACTTGATTAAGAAAATCGAGCTCACGTTTTTAAAGACACTGAAATAATTTACAACAACAATATTTTTGCATTCTACTGATTCCAAAATGATCTTATGTTAAGTATTTTGCATATTGTCTCTTGTTATGCCGTTCTAAATTAATGTCAAAAAGGTACGTATTTTTTAGCACTATTTAAAAATCTCCAATTTTACTTTTTCAGAAATTTTGTTCTCGAAATTTTCCGAAATCAACGATTGAACTTATTAACCAAATATGTCTGATTAGAAATGCCAAATATTGTAGGTATCCTGTTCTTAATTTGGCGAGGGCAGCGTTTTAATTTCAGCGGATTTTAAAAAAAATTTGATTTTCATACTTTTTCAACTTTTAGGCTACATCTACACCTCAAAATTAGACCAGAAATTTTTTTCATACAAACCGCTGTCACCCTAATACATACATACATATATATATAAAATATAGATAGTTTTTGAATATAAAATTATTTTATTATAAAATTGGTTAAATGCCGTTTTAATTTATATTCGCGAGCAATAAGCACATAATTGCACCAAAGATGTATCACAATGGATAATTTTGATCCCAGGAGCACTGAAGGGTTAATAATTAAAAATTAACCGAATTATTTTTCTTAAATTCTAAATACTGATTTCGTCGAGTTTAATAGAGAAACTCGATTTCGGCAATCTTATATATTAAAAGTATTTATGAATAAACTTTGCATTCAAGATTTTTTTAATATTTTTCTTCTCTCAAACCTCTATAAATATAGTTCTAATTAACGTAGGCTGTTGACATAGGTCTAAGAACACTCAGTGGTTCAAGCTCCTTCTTTTGAGCTATTAACTGCTCAAATTCGTTGGGTTTGAGGAAAGTTATGCGTGGAGAATCAACTTTACTTTTATTGTACGTTAACTTCTCTTGGCATATTTTGGCATTACTGTACGTTAACTTCTCGTGGCAAATTTCGGTATTATATTATAAAAATTAATATAATATAATATAATGTTGCGGAACAGCAGGGGTCCTCTAATTTTTATTTAAAAATATCTTAAAATCCAAAGCTGGCCTTGGCAAATAATGGGTTAACGTTCTCGGATTGATCCAAAATTTTAGGAACGGAAGTTCTACACATTTGGTTATTATATTTTAAGTGTCGCATTTAAAAGTTCAACAGCACTTACAAAATATTTGAATTTTTTGAATAAATTGTCTTTTATTAGCTTGGGGTCATAAGTGAGCCCAATTCCAAAAGCGTTAATGGGGTCATATTATTTTTTTTTTCCGAAACCCTAGGCTATTAAGATAAAATATAACATTTAAAAGTAGAAAAGTGATGAATTTTTGATACAAAGTATTTAGAAAGAGTTCATTTACAGCATATTTTACAAAAATTTTTCTCCATTTTTCATCGAAATCCGCAAAAATGAAATCCTTGTCAAAAAAATTCTGGCTGCTAATCTGTAACATGTATTTAACAATACCTTAAAGTGCCAGATCCATTTTTTAAAATTTTGTTTAAGAAAATTTTTTAAAACTTGAAAATGGAGTTTTCAAAATTTTATCAAAAAAATTTAAGTGTGCGAAGTTAGCCCCCCCATTTCGGGAAATAAAATTTTTTGAAAAATGTCCTGAATTGTTCTAGGATTGTTCTACAATGTTCCAAAACGATGAGTTTCTAAAATATAATTTGTAACGGTAAATCGAAAAAAAACGAATTTTTAACTTTGCCCCCCACTCTTGGAAAAAAATATCAACGTTATTAAACGATATCAATATTTTTATGCAACACGAAAGTTAACTTACAGATTCCAAAATTTCTTTCGAACAAGGTATCCTGATTGGCACCCTCAGATCACTCTGAAACTTGGACATGTTATAGAGAGGATGTAAAATTAAGGGACCCGTATATTTGGGGTTGATTAAAATAGTGCTGAGTGTGCCATTCAGGATACCTTGTACGAAAGAAATTTTGGAATCTGTACGTTAACTTTCGTGTTGCATAAAAATATTGACATCATTTAATAACGTTGATATTTTTTTTCCAAGTACAAATTTTCCGGTAGAAATTATATTTTAGAAACTCAACGTTTTTGGAACTTTGTAGAATAATCTTGGAACAATTCAGAACAATCTTCAAAAAATTTTATTTCCAAAAATGGGGAAGAAATTTTGGAATCTGTACGTTAACTTTCGTGTTGCGTAAAAATATTGACATCGTGTAATACCGTTGATATCGCAGAAAAATGTGTTTCGTTCTCATTTGCGTACGTTACGGTTTGCGACATATCTAATTTGGAACAATGTTTAGAACAATAGAACAACCTAGAACAACCGCCAAATTCGTTTTTTTCGATTTGCCGGTACAAATTACGTTTTAGAAACTCATCGTTTTGGAACATTGTAGAACAATCCCAGAACAATTCAGAACAATCTACAAAAAATTGTATTTCCAAAAATGGGGGGCTAACTTCGCACACTTAAAAAATTTTCCATTTTTGGTCACACTTCGCAATAGGTTAGCAACGTGGTAATAAAACAATACCTCATATCTGAGTACAATTTGTTAAAGTTGAAAAAATTTTCATCACATTTCATGACCTAGAGTTTTTTGGCACAAAGGTGGTCTGGGGCATTTGTTATTTCTTAGCGAGTTTTTATTAGATTTTGAAGTTATATAGCTTTTTGAAAAGATGATTTAGTAGTGATATCGATTCATATAACAACTTATCGAAAAAAAAGTCATATTTTTTCATATGAACACACTTGGAATTTTCAATCGGGTTGAGGCACCTCTAAATTTTTTTTGATGGGCACAAAACTTTGTATTTCTCAGTTTTTTTTTTGCTATTCGCATATTTCTAGGGAGTGGGACTTTAAATTCGAACACTTTTTTCTCCTCCATACACTGAATCATTCTAGTAATCTTTGTTGATAAAGCAATGCTCTGGAGTTTATAAAACAGAGGTTTTCTAGATACTTTATTAAAAGCTGCAAGAAAATCTACAGAAAAGCGTATAGCTTTTTATTTTCGTTATATTTTACATGAGCAATTGCTGATAAATTGTACCAATAATCATTCGCGGAAGCCTGTTTGGTACTCACATATAATATTGTATTTGTTTAGCCATAAATTTATCCTTGTACTTAAAATACCCATAAAAATTATTGCTATGACATTCATGAATAAATATTCCACGCTAGTTACCCGTAATGTCCTTATCACTTTTTTATATATAGGAAAAATTATACTTTTCTTAAATTTTTCATCTAGTTGGGCCGATTTATAAATTACTAACTGATTCCAGCCCTCGAAATTCGAGCGCAAATTATAGGAAATTTTATTTTTTCATTAAATAAAGACCCTAAAAGTATGCTAATCATTTATAGCCAATTCACAAATCAACACAAAAAACAAACTCATTTTTAGTACAAACACATTAACAAATTTAATAAACACACACATAGCATTGTATAATTTTATGTATGTGTTAGTAGCAACTTTAAATGCAATTTACTCAAAATAAAGGAAAAAATTTAAAAATCTGTAAATCTGCAAAACGGCTAGAAAGAAATACCTTTCAAATAATATACGTTTGGTCAAAATCGGAATAAAACGGTAGAACAAAACATTAGTCACAAGAAATCGCCTAGCCTATTACTATTATGATATTATAAGAATTGACAAGTTTTTTGAATACCATATCTAATGCATTTTTAAAAAATTTTTGTTTTTCTCATAAAATTTTTATTTCTGGAATTGTTATTGGGCGATCTAAATTATTGTCCATAAGAACATTGGTTCATATTCAATGTTATTTGAAATTTGTGAGAGGTTTAACAGTTCTAGGAAGTACTGTATAAATTGATGTACTGGTATTTCAGGGATTTGTTGTTTTTCTAAGTTTTTTTAAAACTTTGATTAGGTTCCACCAATCTTTATTATTTTTTACTTGATTTAATTTATTTTCTATGACCTTTTATTAAATTAAATTTTACAAGATTCGTGAAGTTTGAACTGATAAGTCACTTTTTCATTTGGCCACAGTAAAACATTCTGTGTTGTAAGTAATAAATAAATCAAATTTAAAAGCTAATTCAGAGTTTATTTATAAAATCTCACAATATGTATTATTGAAACAAATTCAACATTTGTACTCTGCTAAATTATATTAAAACCCCATCTGCATTTATTTACATACCGGGTATTATTAGCTTTTTAACTGATTCATACAAAAAATATTTCCGACGTGTAAGTTTTACTCTACAATAGTTATTTTAAAAAATTTAAAGTTAATCCCTCTCAGTCATGTATGCACATGACACAAAATATAATAACTTTATTCTAACTAAACAACAAAACTGAAATGGCAGGGTAATATGTAAAATTTTGTTTGCAATTAATTACAGAAAATATTCAAAAAAAGAAAACAGTTCGGAGAATTTTGTTAAAATGATAAATATGATAAATCTGATATTGCATATGAAACACATAAACGTCTGTATGTAAAAATTTCCATTAGTCAGTTACTTGCAGATTGAAAACATCCTACTGTTTTCCTCTAATTTGTTTTAAAGGTTGCCACTAGTGGCTTCTGGTACATGTGTGGAGTTATTTTGGATATGTGTCTACACAAAATGTTGTCTTGTCAAAATATTTTATAAATTGTTCAAACTCTCTAAGTTAAGAGTTTTAAGTAGATTGTTTTTTATGTTTGTAGTTGAGTCCAACAGTGTTTTAAGCTGTTTATTTGTAGTTTAAAACAAATTTATATTTATGTATAATTGGAAAAAAAAGTATACATTTAATAGTTTGTCTGCCCTTATGTTAACAGCAATGTTACCTCTCAAAAAGATCTATTGGTATACAGAGAGAAAATAATGGTAAAAAATTTAAATGTTTAAATAAATTCTAGTTATAACTCCACTAAAGCTGCGTTCACACTACGTGTTTTGCTTGTGTTTTTCTTAGTTTTTTAGCACGTGTAATTTGTACACATAGTGCAAACCCTTTCAAACATTGTTTATGTACAACACATTTTGCAAGCCATATGTAAATTTTTCAATTAGAGCAAGTTCTATTTTGGCACGACAAAAATATGAAAATACAACACTGCTTGTGGCGAAAGAAAAACAGAGTAAATTATAAAGATTAATATTGAGAGAAAAATAAATTGTTTAATATTAATTAACAATTAAGAAATATATAAAATATATAACTTTATTTTTAACAATAAATTTTTGTAAATTCACAAATTAAATCAGCTGTTGTTTACATTTAGAGATTATGTCATACGGAAATACATATGTACGTTTGAACGCAAAAATTATGAGTCGTATGTAAAACGCCAATTTCGACACACATACGGAATTACATATGGATCGTAAAACTGAATTTACATATGGAAAATACACATAGTGTAAACACACCTTAAGTAAACTACCCTTTATGAGGATTTTTTTACCCCACAAATAATAGTCCAACGGTGTCAAATCGCAGCTGCGAGGTGGCCAAACTACATCAGCTCTGCGGCTGATAATGCGATCTTCAAAAACAGGGCGCAAAACATCGAGTGTAGCTTCGGCTGTGTGGCACGTAGCGCCGTCCTGTTGAAACCAAATGTTGCCAATATGCTCCTCTTCAATTTTTGTGAACAAAAATTCGTTCAACATGGCCCGATAACGATCGCCATTGACTGTAACGGCCACTCCTTGCTCATTTTCGAAGAAAAATGGCCCAATTATGCCTCTGGACTAAAATCCGCACCAAACAGTGACTCGTTTTGTGTGTATCGGCTTTTCAATGTATGCGTGCGGGTTTTCTGTGCCCCAAATGCGACAATTTTGCTTCTTTACATACCCGCCAAGATCAAAATGAGCTTCATCTGAAAAGATGATTTTTTTGGCAAAATCGGCATCTTCTGTAAGCCCACTTAGCGAAGCGAAAACGCATTGGATGGTCAGTTGGCTTCAACTCCTGAACCAATTGGACTTTGTATGGCGTCATACCAAGGTCTTTATGCAAAATTCGTCTCAATGATGCCTCCGAAATGTTCAATTCTTGAGAACGACGGTGAATTGATGTTGATGGCGCTTCACGCACACTTTCTGCCACAGCAGCAATATTCTTGGGTGTACGCACTGTTTTTGGCTTTTCACGCTTTGGTTTATCGATGAGGATGCCAGTTTCTTTCACTTTTTTCACAAGATAATGAACATACGGAGCTGACGGGCTTCTCTTCTTCCAAAATCCTTACGCAATTTTCGCACACATTCTGCAACATTACCATGATTTTCAAAGTAATGTCGCAATATTTCCCAGCGTTGTTCAAGCGTATACACAACCATATTCGTTCAGCGGAAGGATAAAACTAATTATCTGTCAAATCAGACATGAGCTAAATGTTACCAGTCTCGAAATAAGCACTAGTTGAAAAAAAAAACGTTAGATGGCGGACCCTTTATAATAGGAAAAGCCTTGGGACTTTGCTTGAGTTTAAAAGTTATTAATGTGAGTAGTTTACCTAAAATGGGCGGGATCGGACCAATGGGCGTGGCACCTACTATACAAATAATATGAAGTATTATGAAAACGACAGTCTTGAAACTTCTAACAAGTACATTAATTACCAATGGGAGTAGTCGTGGAAAATATCGCCAAAATCAAATATCGGCACAACCGAGAATCGCGAATAACAAAAATCGCCAAATCAAAAATTCGCAAAAATCAGAAATTGCAAAAAACAAAAATGCCAAAATCAAAAATCGCAAAAAACAAAATTCGTCTAAGTCAAAAATCACAAAAAACGAAAATCGCGAATAACAAAAAATGCCAAAAACAAAAACTGCCAGTCCCGAAAATCCCGAATAACAAAAATTGCACAAAAATAAACAACGCCAAAATCAAAAATTGCCAAAACCGAAAATCACGAATAACAAAAATTGACAAAATCAAAAAACGCCAAAATCAAAAATCGCAACAAAAAAAACAAAAATCGCCAAAAATCAAAAATCGCAAAAATCAAAAATCGACTAAATCAAAAAACGCCAAAATCTAAAATCGCAAAAAAAATAAATAAATGAAATATTTTTCTACAAAATGTATTCCCAGTTTTTTATTTCGTTAAGATGGATGTCGCGAAGCGTAACGGGTTCCAGCTAGTATATTTTATTATAGCAGTTTTTATAAATTATATTATTAACTTACCCTTTGCCAAAATATATATTTTATTTTATATTTGCGTATTAAGTTTTGCAGAAAATCTGAAATAAGAAGAATAAATTTTCTTTTAAATGAGTTATAGAAAGTAATATTTAATGCTGGCGACTATAATTTGTATATACAACTACATTTTTAAACAAGTAAGAAAATCATGGTCGGTTTAGACCAACTATACGAAAGCCTATACTAAGGTCGTAAGTGGATATAGCAAATAGGATTACCCCAAGTTTGATTGGCACTATTATTGATTTTCGTCCTTTAGATATGAAAAAGTTCACATTTCTATATGGGGACTAGCTCAAAAAATGGACCGATCATGTACAGTCAAGTCACTTGTTTTTCGGAAAAACAATTATAAATCAAATCTGAGAAAGACCTATGCAATATTTTTGGTTTTTTAATGCCGGAAAGCAGTTTTATGTTTAAACTATACCACTACAAATGGTCCTACAGAGTTGATTTATTTTCTTTATTCATTTGATACCAACAGCGGCATTATTGATGGGAGTAAAAACCTATATCACAATACAATCTTAAAAACAGCGTAAGATGACAAACACGGTGTGAGTGTGTTTGTGTAAAGATTATGATATAAAATTATTTCAGCTAATTCAACAACCTCTGCTATTACAACGTTAAAAATTTCACAATATAAATATCTAACATATAGTTCAACAACCCCACAAGTATAAAAATTATTTCAGCTAATTCAACAACCCCAACTATAACAACCAGTTGAATTTTTATATTAGCTGAGCCACAATATTAGCTAGCTGCAATTGCTTACTATGTTACACATAGATGACGCTTTCTGTTTGATTTTAATTGATATGTAAATAGATGTTTACACATCCTTCCTGTAATCGGTCTCACATAGTTTTTTTTTTAAATATATTGTGGTAACGGTAATATATATGACCTATTTTTATATCAATCGAGTCAGAACCACTTTCTGAGTCTGTCTATCCACGTAAAATTTATAATCAAACTACAAGTCCCAAATATATATATATTTGCTTTTTCAGGCAGAAGACTATCGCAAAAAATTCCTTCATGTTCCCACGTAGCCCCCATAAAAATGACCCCTGTGAGATCGACTTAAATTGCATTAAGATCCTCGTTATTGTATAAACGTTGTTAATGTATGCTTATTAAATCCGTTGATCAGTAGTTCAAAAATAAACCCTTTAGGGCAGCCCCCATATTGACTGATTCAAAATCTTCGCTTAAATCTATCAAAAATAATGCACAGATTTTTCTCAAATTTCGTTTGTATATGTTTTTGGAAAAAACAAGTGACTTAACTAAATACAGCCATGATCGGTCCATTTTTCAACTTAGCCCGCATATAAAACTTATATTTGATATAAACTCTTTGATATGTGCAGCCCACAAATTATCTACAATGCCACTCAAATTCAGTTTATGCTTAATCAATTATGCCCTCAGCAATGTTGGATCTAGAACCCTTTCTCGAAACCCTAATATAGGGTATTGTATAGTAGGTCTATATCGACTTTAAATTTCTTATTTGGTTTTTACTAAGTACTATGTATCAAAAACTTTTTTTTACGATAACATCTACTCATTTTGTCGTTAGTTTTTTAAGTACAAGAAGAATTTTAGGATCTATAAAGAGACATACATATGGGTATATATAGATTCCAGCACTCGAAGTTAGAGTGCAAATTCTAGGAAATTTTATTTTTTCATTTAATAAAGACCCCAAAGGTATGCTTCACAATTCAACTCATTTTAAATAAAGAAACCAAACTCAATACATTAACACAAACACATTAACAAATTTAATAAACACACACATAGCATTGTATTATATTTTATATGTGTTAGTAGCAACTTTAAACGATCCTAACTCCAAAAAAATATTCCAGACGATGAAAATCTGTAAATCTGGGTAACAGCTAAAAATAAATATCTTTCAAATGATACATTTTTTGTCAAAATCGGGGTAAAACTGTGAAACTTACATCGGTCACAAGAAATCGCCTTGCCTATTAATAGTATAGATATTTCTTTATATGCATGTTTGCAGTGTGCAGCGAAATGGTACTATTACATCTGCTTTAATAACAATTATATACCGAATTAAAGCTTAGACTTTAATATCGGGTGTTCAAATTTATCATTTTGATTTTTTTTCTACATAGAATTTTTATTCGAAATTTTTATTTTCAGATTCCAAATTCATTCCGGTTAGTTAATAGGGTACGTTACACGAAGGAACAGCGTGTTTTTATAATAAAAAAATTTTTTGAAAATGGCATCGAAAAACAAGAAGAAAATGAGAATTTTTTTAATAAAATAATCTTCACCGACGAAGCCCATTTCCAGCTCAATGGCTACGACAACAAGCAGAATTGCCGCATTTGGGGGTGAAGAGAATCCAAGAGTTATCTTAGGGCAACCATTACATCCACAAAAAGTTCGGTTTGGTGTGGTTTGTGGTCAGGAGGTATCATCGGACCATATTTTTTTGAAAACGAAAACGGAAATGCGATTACGGTGAATGGAAATCGCTACAGGGAGATGATCAGAAGCTTTTTGTGGCGCAAAATTGATGAGTTAGACGTAGAGAATATGTGGTTTCAACAGGATGGTGCCACTCGCCGCACAGCAAGAGAAACAATGGATATTTTGAAAGAAAAGTTTGAAAATCGCATTATTTCTCGTAGAGGAGGAGTGAATTGGCCACCAAGATCGTGCGATTGGACACCTTCAGATTATTTATTGGTGGGGTTTTTTGAAATCGAAAGTGTACAGCAATAATCCCACAAAAGTTCAAGAACTTAAAAATAACATTGTTGAGCAGATATCAACCATTTTAATATCTTAAAAAAAACTCTTTTTTTTTATTAAAATTAAAGTGATACCTCAATTTTGGAAACCCTTATATAAGGGGGGGGTAAGGTTTTAAAAGTTTAAAAAAGTCGCATTTTCTTTTTTGAAGATATGAATAATGCAGGATTATTTATTTCATAAACACGTTATAGCATAACATTTGTAGAATCTTCGAAAAAAATTTCAATTAAAAATTTTAATAAATAAGTCCGTGACAGCGAATCTCCGGAGGCGCTGTTGTTTTGCGGTGAGCAGCATAGCTCGTTACCGGATTATGGAAAATAAAAAAAATCCAAATGCGTTCAAAATGGGACATGTTTCCTGACGTAGTGCAGAAGAGTTTTTTAAAATTTTTTTTTTTTTTTTTTTTTTTTAAGGCATTTTGAAGTCAAAAACACGATTTGTGTTAAAAAATTTCGTTAATTTGTTGTTAAAAAATGGGGAAGAAAATGAAAAATATAAAAACTCTTCGTAGTTACTTCACGATTTATATGTAGATATAGTTTGTAAAATTTCAAAAGAATCGGTCATTCGACCATTTATTTGCGAAAAAACCGATTTTAAATATTTTTAAAAACTGATTTATATACGATATACCTTATGAGGCCGGTCGCCCCGATTTACTTGAAATTTTGACACAACACTCTCGACATGTCGTACATTCAGAAAGAGAAATGCAAAAAAAAGGTTTTAAAACCTAACCATTCCCCCCCTCATTAATGTTTTCAAAGTCTGTGATTTCGATTTTGAAGTCAATTTAATCGCGTCCCTATTACTTTCTCGAGAAGAACAGTTTTTCCAGTAGGACTTATCCCCTCCGGTCCCTCCTTAGGCTGGCGCCCCGATAAGTTTTAAAGTTTTGAATATAAATACAGAAAAATTATTTTTTTATTTTAGTTATGTAGCCTTTTTTAATTAAATTGCGGATATTTGACCCGATTCAAATGTCTGTAAAATAAAATAAAAATAATTTTTGAAGCGTGAACCAAGAAATCTATATATCTGTGCTCACAAGCATTAACCGCCTAAGTCGAAAATCATGCTTTCGAGAAAAATAACTTTTTATAAAAGGCTTCATTACGACTTAGGTCAGTATATTTTTATTAAAATCTTTTTAACAAATAGTGTCAAAGAAATTGGGATTTCACGTAAATATAAAGCGTTTTTAGTAGAACATGATAGCATACATAACCCAAATAGTCGAATATCATGCTTTTGAGAAAAATAACTCGTAATATAAATGTAATGGGGCTTCATTACGACTAAGGTCAGCATGTTTTCATTAATAACTTTTTAATAAACAGTGATAGAGAAATGGGGATTTCACGTGAATATAAAGCGTTTTTGGTATGATATGATAGCATACATAACTCAAACCATTCTTAAGTCGACTTAGGCGGTTATCGCTTGTCACCACAGATATATAAAAACGTTGGTGCATTTGTTTGTAACGAATGATCTCCGGAACCATCAGAGCTGTCGAGGTAAGATTTGCACCATAGGTTCGGTTCGAGCTCTTCTGTGTTTTTTTTTAAGTTTTTAAGTTTTAACCCTCTAGCTGGCGTTGGAGTCAAGTTATAAACAAAATGCTTATTTTCAGCGCGATTTGACTGCAATTCAGAATGTATGTATGTTTCGTCATAAAACATTTTTGTATGTATAAATGGACCCGATAGGTGGCGCTGGGGTTAAGTTATTTCGAATATTCTTATTTACGGTGCGATTTTAATGAAACTACGAATGTACATATGTACAGTGAATCAAACAACTGACCACATGTTTCAATAAAGAGAGTTTGAGTCACTTTTAAAACTCAACTACTCATCAGAATTTGCTCATTTTTACTACTTACGTTTTCTTGGTTTGTTAGCAATGCAATAAGCCTAACTTCAATGGGATCAATGGTATAATTTTGTAACAAAATAATTTAAAAAAATGCATGTGGTCAATTATTTGTGTACAAAAAGTTATAGCGATAACATCAAATAAATTATTGTAATAATCAGTGATTGAAATTTTTTAAATTGAAAGTGAATATTTTTTATCAGGTAGTTCATAACAAATATTTTCAAAATTATTAATTATGATTAATATATTTTTTTAAAGAGGTCGTTCGCCAGATTCACCAGCTTTTACAGGAAGGTAAAAGCTGTCGTGCAATAGCAGCAGCCCTGGAAGTGAGCAAGAGTGTAGTCATCAAAACTCGAAAAAATTATTCACCTACTCAAATTTGCCGCAGCGGGCGCAAAAAAAATTTAAGCACGGAGCACGAACGGCGGATTCTTAGAGATCTCCGCACGCAAAAAGTTGAAAATGCTGTCAAAATTTATAGGAATCTGGTAGCGTATGACGGAGTCAACCTCTCAGTGGAAACCGTCAGGAATACTTTGCGTGCGGCTGGTCTCAAAGGGCACGTTAAAATCAAAAAACCGTTGCTAACACAAAGACGTAAAAAGCTACAGTTGGAGTTCGCCCGTGCTCATGCCCATTGGACTGCGGAGGATTGGGAGAAGGTCATATTTTCGGACGAGTCCAAAATTAATCGGTTGGGATCAGATGGCCGGGTGTGGACATGGCGCAAACCTGGTAGTGCTTTGGAGGCTCGTTATGTGAAGCCGAACATTAAAGTTTGGGGGCTTTAGTGCTATGATGTGGGGCTGTATGATGACCGGGGGTGTTGGAACAATGCAACGTATAGTTGGCAAGATGAATGCCAGCTATTATGTTGACATTTTGTCAAGAAACCTCCCTGCTACATGCGAAAAATTTAAATTTTTTTCAAAAATTAAAAATTTGTTCAATTGTTTGAGTCACGGTATATGTATGTTAGATGATGCCAAACATTTTTTTATTGGACCCGGTAGATGGCGCTGTCGTTCGAAAAATAATGAGTTGTCAAATTTATATAAATTTTATAAGTTACAAAATTCACAAACGTTTTTATATATAAATATTCTAACCAAAAAGGAAGGAAAAAGCCACTACATTATTGCATGGTGGTCGTACAGCTCATTCAGCACTCAAATCGCTGTTAAATGTACAAACAACTGAGAATGCCATCTGTAATATCAAAATAATTATTTGGGATGAATGTACCTTAGAAGCATTACATAGAACTTTAAAAGATTTGAAAGACAATGAAAGACTTTTTGGTGGAGCTCTCATTTTATCTGGAGATCTTCGTCAAACATTGCCAGTCATACCAAAATCTACCTATGCTAGCTAAATTAATGCCTGCTGAAAATCATCAACATTATGGAGTAGCGTTCAAACTATAAAATTAACAACAAACATGCGAGTACGATTACAAAATGATCCAATGGCTGACCAATTTTCAAAACAACTACTTGATCTTGGTAATGGTAAAATCAATATTAACCCAACCAATCAAACTATTAAAATATCCACAAGATTTTTGTCAATTTATATCGTCAAACGATGAATTAATTGAAAATGTATTCCCCGACATTCAAAATCAATATCGTAACCTTGATTGGTTAAGTGAAAGAGCTATTTTAGCCGCAAAAAATGTCAATGTCGATGTTGATAATATTAATGGTGTTATTCAGGACATGATTGATTCTGAAACGTTTTCTTTGAAATCTACGGATAGTGTTGTTGAAAAATATTAAGCAGTCAATTATCCAACAGAATTTTTGAATTCACTTGATGTGCCCGGTCTACCGCCACATTTATTAAAATTAAAAGTTGGTTCAGCAATAATTTTGCTACGTAACCTCAACGCTCCGAGACTGTGAAATGTAACCTGGTCAATTGATTGTTGAGAGCATAATGCCTAATGTTATTGAGGCCACAATTCTCAAAGTAAAATTTAAAGGAGAACATGTTTTGCTGCCAGGAATTCCTATGATTCCTACCGACACACCGATAACATTCAAAAGATTGCAATTTCCGATCAGATTGGGCTTTGCCATGATCATTAATAAATCTCAAGGACATTAATAAATCTCAAGGACAATCATTGCAAATATGTGGTTTGGACTTCAAAAACAGTTGTTTTTCCTACGAGCAACTATATGTGACATGTTCCCGTGTCGGAAAGCCAGAAAATTTATTCATTTACTGTGAGAATAATGAAACTAAAAATATTGTTCACTCTTTAGCATTATAATAATAGAAATATATTGACCATTCCTATATGTTACAATAAATATTTATTTCCATTTTCATAAAAAAAACATGGTTTTTCTTTAACAGCTTTCAACTAATATTAACAAATGCACAAACGTTTTTATATATAGGGGGGATTTCATGTCAAGTGCACCAACTTTTGAAACCGATGTCTTCCGATCGGGATGAAATTTGCACCAAGGTTAGTCCTATTGGATAGTAGTTTAGACACAATTTTTCAATAAGATCGGTCCAGATCTCTCTGAGTTAGAGGGGATCAAAATTTGACATTTTGGCCAAACAGGTGTTTCTTCTCATCCATGTAACTTATTACCTATTGTTCTTAGAAAATTTTCTCCTAAAGAGTTTAGATAGCTATTTATTCAATATTTCGGAAAAAAAACACTTTAAAAAAAAAAAAATTTGTAGACTTTTTTTTTTGCTAAATTAAAGCATTTTTTGCCTTTTTTCAAAAAGGGCATTTTTTGTTTTTTTTCATAAGAAAGCTTAGGATTTTTCCTTTAAGAGCATTTTGGTCGCTTAGTGGGATGGGAGTGGGATATCTATCAAAATAAATGTTTTGTAACTCAAGACAACGGTTTTTCAATTTTTCACAAATGCACTATTTTGAATTTTTTCCTATTTGTGTCTAAAACCTTACAAATAAAACTTATACTGAGAAACTAGACAAATTAACCTTTCCGAAGGTATGTAACATACCTTCATAACATAACAGAAGAGAATGGTTATCTGTAACGTGAAAGAGTTATTTGCAACATTTCAATCTGAACACGAGGATGTTAGAATTGTCTTCACGAAATTAACCCAAATGAGGCCAAAACATTGCGTTTTGACAGAAAGCAGCAGAACTCACACAGTATGCGTTTGCATTTACCATGAAAATGTTAAACTGATGTTGAAGGAAATCAACTTAAAGTATTTAACAGATGATTCGGCAGCAGATTTACACGATTACCGCGATTGCCTTAAATTGACTATGTGTCCTAATACAACAACTTCTTGTCACTTAGGTGAATGTACCAATTGCCCGAAAACCACATTCATCAAAGAAAGTTTAATCAACTCTTTAGATCGAGAATATATAGAGGAGGTCAAATTTGATTCTTGGATTCAGACTAACAGATGCACATTGAAAACAATCATTTTAAATGTGGATGATTTTGTGGAAGAAATGTGTACAGGATTGCTAAACTTGAGAAACCATGGCTTTTTAGTCAAAGAGCAATGGTCATTCTTCAAGGATTTGAAGATACATTTGAAGTCTGGTGAATTCGTTATTTCATATGATTTCGCAGAAAACTATAAATATGTTCTTCAGGATGCCATACAAGCATTCCACTTCAATAACGACCAATCAACTATATTCACAGTAGTTATTTACTACATGAAAGATGAAAAACTGGAACACAAAAGTATGACAATCATATCCGACGATTTAAAACATGATACATGATACTAAAATTTCTAAAATCTTAATTTACAGTAAAGAAGGTATACTACGTTTCGGACGGAACTCGTCAATATTTTAAAAACAAAAGTAGCTTGGCAAATCTTATGACCCATGAAAAAGATTTTGGAATGCCAGCTGAGTGGCATTTTCATCCTACTGCTCATGGTAAAGGAGCATGTGATGGTATTGGAGCAAACCTTAAAAGAAATGCAGCGAAGTATAGCCTCCAGTGCTTTCATCAAGATCGCATCTTAGATGCGACTGCTTTATTCCATTGGGCAAAGAGTTATTGTAAAGAAACTAAAATAGTTTTTAGTAGCAAAGAGGATCATCAGGAAACATTGAAAGCACTGAAGAGCAGAAATCAGCAGCGAAATCAACAGCTGAACTTAGTAGCGCCAAGAAAGGATTGACAAAAAAACGCAGTAAATAAAGGCGACAAAAAAGCTGGATGAAGGACTGGGTATTTAAAAATTTACAAGACTTAAATACTTCATCAGCTACAATAAATTAAGTATAAAAATAGTTATGATATAAATGGATCTAATGCAATTAAGATTAAATTTTAATAATTTATTTATCTTTTTATTTTTAATATTATTATTATTATTATACATTAATTTAATTATTATTAAAAATAAATAAAAAATAATAATTTTTCAACATTTCTATAGAAAAAAAACGATTTTTTTCCTGAGGTTAACATATTCTGGGTATTACAGTATCGAGGGTATAAAATTTTAGTTAGGTATGTTATATACCTTCGGAAAGGTTAGTTTGTCTAGTTTCTCAGTATAAGTTTTATTTGTAAGGTTTTAGACACAAATAGGAAAAAATTCAAAATAGTGCATTTGTGAAAAATTGAAAAACCGTTGTCTTGAGTTACAAAACATTTATTTTGATAGATATCCCACTCCCATCCCACTAAGCGACCAAAAAGCTCTTAAAGGAAGAATCCTAAGCTTTCTTATGACAAAAAAAAAAAAAAGCGCTATTTGAAAAAAAGGCAAAAAATGCTTTAATTTAGCAAAAAAAAAGTCTACAATTTTTTTTTTTTTAAAGTATTTTTTTCCGAAATATTGAATAAATAGCTATCTAAACTCTTTAGGAGAAAATTTTCTAAGAACAATAGGTAATAAGTTACATGGATGAGAAGAAACACCTGTTTGGCCAAAATGTCAAATTTTGATCCCCTCTAACTCAGAGAGATCTGGACCGATCTTGTTGAAAAATTGTGTCTAAACTACTATCCAATAAGACTAACCTTGGTCCAAATTTCATCCCGATCGGAAGACATCGGTTTCAAAAGTTGGTGCACTTGACATGAAATCCCCCATAGGTATATACAGATTCTAACTAAAATAAAAAATTCATTGAGGGCAAAACAACGTTTGCCGGGTCCAGCTAGTATAATATAAATATTAAAAAACATGTTCTATTTAACTGGAATAATAAGATATTTTTGCTATAAATTTATACAAAAATCATAAAATTAGTAGGGGAGCCCCCTAAGGAAAGTCTGGTATGGATAGACCCAAAAGGAACAAGTAAGAAAATTATAGTCGGTATAGACCGACTATACGATACCCTATACCATGCGATCCTATCTCTTAGGGCCAACTAATTGGGTACAGAAGATAAGCATAAACCAAATTTTAGTGGCTTTGTTATTAATTTGTTTTCCTTTGAATATGAAAAAGTTCATATCGGATGTTATATTTACATGGGGACTAGGTCGAAATATGGATCGCTCATGACCATATTTGGTAAGGACACTTATTTTTTCCAAGAACATATACAAACCAAATCTGTGCAATATTTTTATTTTTTGATAGATTTAAGTGAAGATCGGGAAGCAGCTCTATATGGGACCTATGACTAAGAATTGCCCTATAGGGTTTATTTTTCGACTACTGATTAACGAGTGTAACAAACACACACAAACCCAATTTGACCGCGATCTATATGATAATTTGGATCATATGACAATTTAAGTCGAGTTCATAGGCGTCATTTGTATGAGGACTATGTCTGAATATGCACCGATTTTCGCCAATTTCATCAGCGTTCATGCTATGGCTGGTGGAAGCTTACATACCAAATTTCATCAAAATATGTTCGCATTTGCGACCTGACTTTGATTACAAGGTTTACATGGACACACAGACGGACGTGCAGACGGACAGACGGACGGATGGACATCGCTAAATCGACCCAGAATTCTGAAAGTGATTCTGAGTCGATCGGTATAATAAAAGGTGGGTCTAGGTCAAATATTTTTGGTAGTTACAAACATCAGCACAAAGTCATTATACTCTGACCACATAGTGGTATCTATAATATTAATAGGCTAGGCGATTTCTTGTGACTGATGTTTTGTTCTACCGTTTTATTCCGATTTTGACCAAAAGTATATTATTTGAAAGGTATTTCTGTTTAGCCGATTTGCAGATCTACAGATTTTTAAATTTTTTCCTTTATTTTGAGTAAATTGCATTTAAAATTGCAACTAACACTTACATAAAGTTATAAAATGCTATGTGTGTGTTTATTAAATTTGTTAATGTGTTTGTAATAAAAATGAGTTTGTTTTTTGTGTTGATTTGTGAGTTGGCTATAATTGATTAGCATACTTTTAAGGTCTTTATTTAATGAAAAAATAAAATTTCCTAGAATTTGCGCTCCAATTTCGAGGGCTGGAATCTGCTTGTAGGGTATAAAAATGTTCCTCTGGAAAAAGTAACGGGAGGCGATCATATATATGTATTAACCCTCTCCGACCCACTCTATTTGTATTGCAGAGGATTAGTATTTGCTTCGCCCTATAGCACAAAATATTGACGTGACCCGATAGATACGACTTCAGATTTAGATTCAGCGACTTCAAAATCATTATGAGACCTCGCGAGATTTTCACTTTTTTGAAAATAGTTTTACAGTGTAATCAAAAATTGAAAAGTAACGATTGGCATGTTTGTTAGTGTTGTTGTAGATTCAGAGATTAATACAAAGTAAAAGCTGTGTGATATGGTTCTTGGTTCTTGGCCGCATTACTGCTCGTCAGCCTGACTTTAGGTGAGTGCGTAAAAGAACATGACCAACAAGTGCACGTGAGATAGACGCATTTTCAAACCTCACAGCTAACCTGAGTAGAACAATTTCATATAGACACAAGCTAATGAATTAGAACATAACATTTATTCCAATGTTTAATATAATCACTGATGATCATTAATGAATGAATAAAACGGTTTTTCCCCATCTCCTAAACAATTATGCATTTTTCAGATAGCCCTTATTGAGTATAACTCCCCGATTTATTTAATTCCATTTTTAACGTGAAGACTCTTTCACGAAGTACATCATATATGTATTTGTTTTATATTAAAAAAAATTTTTTCTCAGTGTTTTAATTGTTTTTTTATTTTCACCAAAAAAGTCTAAAAAAAAATATGTCATCCACATATGGGGTCGAGTTTAAAAACACTTTGGAGTTGAAAAATAACGATATGAATACATATTTGAGAAGCTACTAGATTTTTGTTTCCACTTTTAAATAATAACTTTTTCTCAGTTTTTAGGTAGAAAACCATAAATTTTATGGCAAATCACGCTTTTTATGCTACGAATATTTTGTCTTTCTGTCCATCTGTCCAACCAACAATGCACAGGCATGGTAATTTAAGCTTTATACTTAGAACTATACGAATATAAGTGAGTGTACACTTTGTACCGCCCCACACTCCAAACACTTCACAAGGTAGCCAGCCAGCCAGCCTTCCTATACAAAGTAAAGTTTTGAGAATGTTAATGTACTCGTATGGTTGTATCTTTATGAATTGTTATACGTTGTTTAGCCTTTTTTTGAATGATTTACGATATTTGTTGTTCATAGTAAGCAGTTGTTGTTGTTTTTGTATAATATTTTATAGAAAATATGCTCTGTCATTGGTAATAAAGAAGAGAGGGTTCTCAATTTCCTTTCTGGTCTTCAGTAGAATTTGATTTTGCATATAATTCTAGCAATGACCGGAAAATTATGATTATTATTTATGATGTGTTGTCTGTTTGTTTGTTTGTTCGTTTGTTTGTTTGTTTGTGGTGCTTTTTACAGATTTCCTAAGACGTATTTTATTTTATCAGATTTTTGTGATGACGATGATGTTGATAATTTTAATAAAAGCTGATACTATTGACGTAGAAAATTGGCTACACTTTGGGGGTGTGGTTTACATGATAATTTATTGTAGATAAAAAGACACATAATTTGTTAGACTCAAAGTAGACAAATATGCAAAATGTTGAGCAAATGGAAAATTCAATATTGGACTCAAAATAAATTCTTGAAAATATTTTGAAATTACAACAGATTGAAGAAAATGAATTTTCATATGAAATTTGTTTTTCTAAAATTTTTGCAACAGTAACTGTTATTAATATTCGGCATCAATATTCGAGTTTCCAAATTCAATCCAATTTTTTTTTTCATACTTAAAAAAATGTTTTAGAGCTTATTTGCGATATTCATCCATTTTAATATTTAATAAATTTAATTCGCTTGTTTATTTTCCCATCAAATACAACTCAGTAAATCTGTAACTGATTAGAAGTTATTAGTAAACTGGGGAATCCCGCATTACTAGAAGTAACAGACTCTAACTTAGATTTTGAAGCAAAAAATTTAAATGACAAAAAAAATCTACCATACAAAATTCCATCAATTGAAAAAAGAAGAAATTTCCCAACTTTTTGGGTTATTTTTCTTATTTCTTTGGTTCATTTTTCGTTTTTAAATGTGGGTAATTTTTCAGTACATTTTGCATATCTTTTATTTTAGTAAATTGTTATCGAAATCCATAAAAAATATATATATGTATATATTGAGTACTAGCAGTAACCCGATGCGCTTCGCTACACCCCTCGTAACGAAATAAAAAGCAGGCAATACATTTTGAAGAAAACTATTGTTTTGTATAGGAGGTGCCACGCCCATTAGTCTGATTCCGCCCATTTTTTGGGCAACTACTCACATTAATAGCTTTTGAACTCAAACAAAGTCGCTAAACGTTCATTATTATAGTGCTCCAGTTATGTTATATTAAATACTTACTTTGTATGGGAGGTACCACGCCCTCTGATCGTATTCCGCCCATTTTTTCGAGTACTAACATTGATAACTTATGAACTCACACAAAGTCCAACACTTTATCTATAACAATATCCTAGATATATGACTTTAAATATTTACTTTGTAATGTGAGTGCCACGCCCATTGGTCGGAAGCCGCCTATTTCTTCTACAACTCTTCGAATTATTTAATATGTACATGTGCATAGTTTCAGAAATCTTGCTCTCATAGTACTCCAGATATTATATGTTAAAATTAGATGGTAAAAATTTCCTTTGTATGGGAGGTGCCACGCCCACTGGTCCGATCCCGCCTATTTTTTAAGGGACTACTCACATCAATAACTTATGAATTCAGACGAAGTTCCAAGGCTTCCATTATTACAGTACTTCAGCTATATGACATTATATATTTACTTTTTATGCGAGGTACCACGCCCACTAATCGGATTTTGCCCATTTTTTTTTCGAGTACTAACGTTGATAACTTATGTACTCGCACAAAGTCTCAAGACTTTATCTATTACAGTACTCGAGATATATGACATTTAATATTTACTTTGTATGGCGGGTACCACACCCATTGGTCCGATCACGACCATTTTTTCGAAACTCTTTGAATTATTTAAATGTGTACATGTACATAGTTTCAGAACTCTTGCTGTCGTAGTACTCCAGATATTTTATGTTAAAATAAAATTAGATGTTAAAAATTCACTTTGTATGGGAGGTGTCACGCCCACTTTAAAAATCAGAAAAAAATATAGCCTATTTTTCCTTCCAAGACGAGCGGTCCAGTGGTGTAGTCTCCTAGAAACCACAAACAAACAATCAAACACACAAACATACACAACTCCATTTGTGTACCCTATACCACTATGTGGTTTGGGTATAATGACTTTGTGCTGCTGTTTGTAACTACCAAAAATATTTGACCTAGACCCATCTTTTATTATACCGATCGAATCAGAATCACTTTCTGATTCGATCTAACTATCGGCCATGGGATGAACGCTATTGAAATTGGTGAGAATCGGTCGATGTTCAGACCTAGCCCCCATACAAATGACCCCTATGAAATCAACATAAATTGCCATAAGATCCAAATTATCATATAAATCTTAGTCAAATTGGGTTTGTATGTGTTTATTACATCCACTAATCAGTAGTCCAAAAATGATCCCTATGGGACAACTCTTAGTCATAGGCCCCATATAGAGCTGCTTCCCGATCTTCACTTAAATCTATCAAAAAACAAAAATATTGCACGGATTCTTTTCAAATTTTGTTTGTATATATTTTTGCAAAATACAAGAGACTTTAGCAAACATGGTCAGAATCGGTCCATTTTTGGGCCTAGTCCCCATATAGATATAGCATCCGATATGAACTTTTTCATATCTGCAGCCAAAAAATTAATAAAAATCCCTCTTTTCTATATCCAGATAGTTGGGCCTGAGAGATAGGGTCTCTAAACGCATGGTATAGGGTATCGTATAGTCGATCTAGACCGACTATAATTTTCTTACTTCTTATATATAAGATAGATATATTTTTTTAATATATTCATATAAACTAGCAGATCCCAGCCTTGAAATTCGAGGGCAAATTCTATGAAATTTTATTTTTTCATTTAATAAATTATTTTATGAGACCATAAAGAATTACTAACCAATTCACAACTCAACATTTTTATTGTCGTTATTGTGGTCATTATTTTTCAATTCAACACAGGGCTTTTTTCGAACTCATTAACAAATTTAATAACCACATACACAGTATTGTATAATTTTATGTCTGCGTTAGCAGCAACTTAAAATACATTTTATTCCAAAAAAAATTTAAAATCTGTAAAATGAGGGATGTTTGGTCAAAATAGGATTAAAACTGACAGACATACATCGATCACAAGAAATCGCCTTGCCTGTTAATATTATAGATACTTAGTAGTACAGTACCTCACGGTTAAATGCTTCCCGCTTAAGAAGGGTATCACGCTTAAGTAATTCTAAAGTGAATTATTTTCCGTGATCCATTTACTTTGTGTAGATATTTTTCTTTTAAATGCATCCCGCTTAACTGCGTTACACTCATAAATGGGTCACACATTTGTTCAAAAAAAAAACAAGTCTAGACCGACTATACGATACCCTATACCATGAGTTTAGAGACCCTATCTCTCAGGTCCAACTAACTGGATATAGAAAATAAGCATAAACCAAATTTGAGTGGGATTTTTATTAATTTTTTCGGCTGCAAATATGAAAAAGTTCATATCGGATGCTATATCTATATGGGGACTAGGCCCAAAAATGGACCGATCCTGACCATGTTTGGTAAAGTCTCTTGTATTTTGCAAAAATATATACAAACGAAATTTGAGAAGAATCTGTACAATATTTTTGTTTTTTATAGATTTAAGTGAAGATCGGGAAGCAGCTCTATATGGGGCCTATGATTAAGAGTTGTCCAATAGGGATCATTTTTGGACTACTGATTAATGTATGTAATATGTACATACAATCCCAATTTGACGAAGATTTGTATGATGATTTGGATCTTATGGCAATAAATGTTGATTTCATAGGGGTCATTTGTATGAGGGCTAGGTCTCAACATGGACCGATTCTCACCAATGTCAATAGCGTTCATCCCATGGCCAATAAAAGATCAAATACCAAATTTCATCAAAATATATTCATATTTGCGACCTGCAGTTTGATTATAAGCTTTACATGGACACACAGACGGACGGAAGGACATCGTTAAATCGAATAAGATAGTGATTCTGATTTGATCGGTATAATTAAAGATAGGTGTAGGTCAAATATTTTTGGTTGTTACAAACAGCAGCACAAAGTCATTATACCCAAACCACATAGTGGTATAGGGTATAATGAACTGGCGAGTACAAGAATGTGATTATTATCAAAAAGCCGACAGTAAAGAAGGAAATCGGGGAGAAAATCATTTTTGCGTTCTATGAAGAAATTTCTCGAAAATTCGCATTAATTGACAACGCTGCACCTCATAAGTACGCCGATTAGTCGCATGGTAGAATTGATTATTTACCTCCTGATGCCACTCCGATAGTTCAGCCTCTTGACCAAAGAATAATCAGATCAATTAAGGAATATCGTCAAAATATAATTAGAAGGAAAAACTGTTGAGGAATTTAAAAACCCTATTATACTTTTGACAGCTTTGCATTTAATAAAGAGCGTGCTGGGTGGCTGGAAAAAAATAGGTAAGTTCTTTACGCACGTCTGATAACGGCTATGACGATTTACCCCGCGTTGGGACGCTTACCGATGAAGAAATTAATGCAGATGTTATTCAGGACGAAGGGCTGTCGTCTAGTGAAGAAGAAGAAAATGATGATCTCACAGAAGCTTACTCTGTACTGAATGTTTTGAAGTCGATGCATATTCTTCGCGAGACATTTATGAAAGATAATATATTTATGCATGAATTGTAATTTTTTAAGAATTTTAATTTTCTCTATGTCTTAAAATAATATTTTATAAAATATATTTGTTATTTTTTAGTCAAACTATTTTAATATGTATGATCTTTTACTATATGTGGACTCAAGTGACTTTTTTTTATTGTTTATCATCTAATTTACTTTTTTCATAACAGAATTGTTGACACAGCTAAGAGAGAGTTCTGTTAAGTGAGTCAGTAACGCATTTAAACAAGGTTTTTTAAATGTGTCAGTAACGCATTTAACCGAAATTTTTTAAGTGCGTTTCTCGCTTAAAACGTCTAGCTTTTGGCATTTTCCATGAACGCATTTATCCGCGAATTACTGCATATAGTTTAAGAAATAATTGAAGAGTTTCTTCGACAACTGCAGGAAAATATGCGCAGTGATAACAGCTTAGTCATTTCACCCAACTGGTGGCTTGCATTTTTAAAAGACTGGGTGTACCTTGCGCTGCTGGCGAAAATTGTTAACAGAAAATCGTGCGATTTTCATATGGATAATGTTAAACAACTTATGGGCGCTTTCTTTTTTGTTTTTTTTTTTTTGCGAAAATTTTTAATTTTTTTCGCAAATTTTATTTATTTATTTATTTTTTATTTTTTGGCGATTTTTCATTTCTTTGCATTTCTCATATTTTTGGAGGAAAATTTAATATTTTTTTTTCTTTTTTTGCTATTTTTCATTTTTTTCGGGTCATTTTGCATTGAGCCATTTTTTTTTTGCGATTTTTGGACGATATTTCCTAGAGCCTGGTTTGATATAAACCGTAAAGGCAAAAATACTTCACTTCGGCACAGGAATTTAGCGATTTTCTATTACAAAAAGTAAAACATTAAAATGTTAAATATGACGCCCAATGGAGTCGGTGATATCGTTAGAAGATATGAAAATGAGTATCGAAATGATTTTACTAATCGGACTGGTCTGGTCTTTCCGTACACTGGAAAAATCCACGACCGTCATCAGTATATTTTTGCCGCCCAATAATGTTTCAGTTTGCAAGGGAACCGCCGGAACTCATAAGGACCACGGTAGAGGATATTCAAGTACAAATTGACAAGATAAAGCCAGTATTAATGAAAATTAGAAAAGGAAAATATCTTGAATGTAGTTACGAGTTCCACCTGACCATGATTGATAGAAACGTCGTTAACGAACTGGATGAGCAAAAGATCAGAAAGAACTGAATACATGATGCGTTTTTCAAAGAAGTTGGACTAATAGTAGACTACCCCAGGTGCGGATACGGGAACTCGATTTTTTTTTTAATCGAATCACTGGAACGAACAATCAAATCATTAAAATATTGGGAACGATCTTGAATGTTTTAAACTGAAAAGAAAAGGTTAATTCTACAAAATATGGTGAATTAACGGAATTATGCGTTAACTAATTTTATAAACTTAATTGCACATGACACTTTTCGACTTCAGCTTTTGAGTACACTTTTTTCAATGTCTGACTTTTTGAAGTTATATGCTTCAATACAAAATAAAGGGTGATCCATTTCGAGGTTCCCTACTTTTTTAAAGAAAAAAAAAACAGATAGTTTAAATTTAATGGGGAATATTTTTTATCATTTGAAGGAACATTCTTTGGCACTTATTTTTTGAAGATTATGTCTACCAAATGTTGGCCGCGCCTACGTCTCAGATGGTCCATCCGTTGAGTCCAATTTTCGATGACTCGTTCGAGCATTTCGACTGGTAACTGGCGAATGACATGCGTGATGTTTTGCTCCAAGGCCTAAATCGAAGCGGGATTGTCCGCATAAACTTTAGACTTTACATATCACCCAAAACGTGAAATTATCTGCTCACCGAAGTGTTCTCTCAATAAATCCATTGATTGATGCGCTGAGTGGGAAGTGGCGCCGCACAGTGGACCATATTTTGAGAAGGCGGCCAAAAATCATTTTTTTTTTTTGGTTACCGATTTTAAAGTTATGTTATTCATTTGAAAGTAAATACTAGTAAACCCCGGGAGCCAAAAAATTGCGACTCTATCTCAACTATATCACAGCGAACAGGGTCTTCGAAAATGGGCTTTCTCAGTATTTTGCTAAAATTAAAAATTTCTTTGTAAATTTTTATTTTTGTATGACCGTAACTTTTTGGATTTAAAAGAATTTGAAGTGAAATAAATGTATAATTTTGTGGCTTCCATACTATTACTGTTAAAAATGTAAAATCACTGAGTCATTCCGAAATTTAAAAAAAAAAAATTTTAAAAAGGTCCAAATTTTCCAAAAATCTCCTACTTAATAGAGCATAACTCCTGCCAGTCAAAAGCAGTCAGAAAAAATCTTGCACACTTCTATAGTCCGAACCCTCCCCTATACTCCTATATCCCATTATATACCCACCAGTTTCCTCCCGTGTGCACCAGAACAATTTTTCTGACCCAAGGTTAGATATTTTCTGCAAAATTTATGAATACAAAAGTTGTCCACTATGTGGTTAGGATATATTAAGTTTTAGGTGATGTTTGTAACTGCCAAAAATATAGCCCTTAAGATATGAGCAGGTATGCTTCACCTTTTAAAAGGGGTTAGGGTGTGGGTTTTTACATAATAGCAAGAAAGAGTATTTATAATAATATTTCCACAAATATTATTCATTACAATTTGTGCAATGGCTAAGTACTGTTACAGAGATCTGGCAGATATTTATTTTCAACGAAATTATGTAGACGATGTAATTTTCAACATAGTGAGCAACGACTTCTTTAAGAATTGTAACCTAGAAGACATTGAAAAAATTACTAATTTTGCATCGAATTTGAAAAGACGGTACATTGAATGCTCTCATAGCAAGGCAAAGATGCACAAACGCTACCAAGACTGGTTAATAAAGGAACTTATTTTTGAGAGTGCATCTACAACTGCCAACGAAAGTGGAAAAAGGGTCGACCAGCAAAACCAATTGACGGATGTAGTGAAAGATCTCGAAGGCGCAAGCTGGAGAATATCAATGAAGAAATTTCTCAAAGAATTATTAAGGATTCATTTTTGCACCAAATTCAACCAACCCAAAATAAAAAAAAATAAAATTGAAATAATTGAAAAAATAGTAGAAGCGAGCCCAAGGCGCACAAAGAGGATTTTGAAAAGCATTCCTACACCAATTGAAGATAAAAAATTACGCCGCAAGAAGCGTTCGCCCTATTTTTGGATTTAAAACTGACCAAAAATCAATATAAGGAATTGCGGAAGCGAACCAATGAAAAGAATTGTGGGATTTTTCCAGAGTATCGAGATTTAGTTTCTGCCAAAAAAGAATGCTTACATTCACAATCTGCTATTAGTGTCACTTCAACATCAGCAGAAATAAAATTGCAAGATCTCCTTGAACATACTGCAGAACGATTGCTAAATACGCTTGATACTGATCATTTAAAAAAAATTGAAACAATACAAGCAATTTAATGCCGAAAATTCATCAGATGCTAATTTATTTATGGTATCTTTCGTTCCATTGCGCTTAACAAAAAGGTATAGCGTCTTAGAGCCGTCAACTAGTAGAGCAACAGAAATTGATTGCAGACCAATAAAATTTGCATTCAAAAAGGAAACCAGAGATGTCATAACTGAAGAAGTTCAAAAACTAAAAGATCATATTAAGGAACTTCAACCAGTAATATTTAAATTTGATTACCAAGACATTGAAGTACATTTTAAAATGTGTCTCACAATGATTGATGGAAAAGTTGCACAAGCTTTAACTGGAACAAAGTCAACGTCAAGCTGCATTATATGCCAAAAGACATCAAGTCAATTAAGCCAACACCCACCAGAAGACGATAGTTTTAAGGAAGCCTACGAATTTGGAATGTCCCCTCTTCATGCTAGAATACGTTTCATGGAGCATATTCTTAAATTGGGTTATGATTTGGAATTTGGTCCGTTAGGCGAAACAGTGAGAAAAAACAAAGAAAATGAAGAAAAAAAGAAAGCAAAAAAAAAACAAATTCAACAAAAATTTCTACAGCTAGGCCTCGTAATCGACCAACCAAAACAAGGGGAAGGAAACACAAATGATGGAATTACTGCAAGGAGATTTTTTTCCGATCCGGAAACTGCAGCATCTATCACAGGTGTACATAGATCATGAATTAATAAGACGATTCAAAATCATATTACAAGTTCTAGCATGCAGCAGACAGATAAATGCAAAACAGCTATACTTTATAATGAAAAATACTCTTGGAGATATATGCCATCCACAGTTCATAAAATTTTGTACCATGGGGAACAAATAATTCAAAACAATATGCTACCAATAGGAGATCCATCTGAAGAAGCGCAAGAAAAAAGGAACAAAGACTACAGATTCTTTCGCGAGCACAACACAAGGAAAATGTCCAGATGTTGTACTAATGAAGACCTTATCACTATTTTGTTGTGCACTTCAGATCTATATATGTCCAACATTCGTCAAAAATGAAAACTACCTCTATTGAATTAGACGAAGAAGCTAAACAACTTCTAGAAGATGAAAATCAAGGCTATTTAGAAGAAAGTTTTATAAAATTGGTTGATTTAAAGTACTTTTTCATTACACTAACAATAAGTTACATTTTTTTTATATAGTTAAAAAATTTTCTTGTACACATTAGGACTAAAAAGTTTACGGGGGCCAAAGTTTGGCATTTTCTGAAAAAATTAACTTAAAAAATTGTTAAAAAGTATTAGTTGTAAAATTAACTTAAAAAATAAGACATTATATTAAAAAAAAACCTTTTTTTACCTTTTAGCACTTCACTTTTGTACTAAAATTCAACTACAAATGAAAATTTATTTTAAACCCCCTATAACTTTTTTTATTTTCGGTCGAGAATTACGTTTTATAGCATAACTTAAAGGCTAAAGTCTCACCTACCAAACAAAAAAAAAAACGCATATCAAAATTCCAATCCAATCAAAAGTTATAGATTTTTGACCGCCTTCTCGTCAAATGGTCCACTGTGCGCCGTCTTGTTGAAACCAAATGTCGCCGAGATCACGAGCTTCAATTTCAGGCATCAAATAGTCGGTTATCATGGCACGATAATGGTCGCCATTGACGGTTACATTCCACGGTTTTCGTGTACACTCTCAGCTACGGCCGCTATATTTTCTTCACTGCGTGTTGGACGTGGTCTATTCGGTCGAATATTATCCAATAATGAATGCTGGGTCTCAAGATGGGTGATGGTGTTGCGAATAGTACGATCACTAGGCCGATTATGTTGACCATAAGTTGAGCGAAGTGCACGAAACACATTCTTCACAGAACGTGAATTTTCGTAATAAAGTTGAACGATTTGTAAACGTTGTTCAGGCATAAGTCTTTCCATGATGAAATGCCAAACAATACTAAACACAAATAACATGACAGCATGAAACGACTCACACGTGATCTGTCAAAAAAAGGCTATTGAAAAAAGTATCTCTACTTGGATCACCCGGTAGATCAGTTCTATCTCGATTTTTCAAGTTACTTAGTTTTAAACTGTCAAGACAATTTTCGAATTGTTTTGAATAAGTGTTTTGTAAATATTTAAAATTAAATGAGAACTTAACTATTATCTAAATAAGCGATTCTGTACCCTCCACTCCAGTGTGTGCAGAGGGTATATATAAGTTTGTCATTCCGTTTGTAATAATTAGAAAAAAAATTTGGACCCCATAAAATATATATATTTGTGATCCTTATAACAACCGGAGTTGATATAGCGATGTCCGTCTGTCCGTCTGTGGAAATCACGATGACGGCATCAATCGGGCAGCTAGGGTGCTCGTTGCCATAAAAAATGATTCATTAACATCCTGAGACTATTTGAAATCGTCCAAATCGGTCGATTAGGGCCCGAGATTTGAATGAAGAACTAAAAAAAAGTCTTGAAAAAATATAATTTTCAGTGTTGTTCTTGTCACGATCAATCACTCAATCGAATTCATCAAATTCATGGGAAGATTTCTATTTCAAAAATCATTAAAATCGGTGGAAGAGGTACAGGGAAATCTCTGAAAAATTAAAAAAAAATTAAAAATATAATGTTTCTATATTGTTCTTGTTGTTATTCTAAATGTTGTATTGTTGTCATAGCTGGACTTGTTGTTTTGGTGGTCATTGTGTGAATAATATAATAAAAACTAACCCTTTGCACATTTTTTTTGTCAACTCTGGTAGAAAAATTTAAAAGTTTCCATTGTTTTGGCATCACTAAAAAAATTTATTAGATCATTTCTGTCATTGCCACTAGCCTGCCTGCAAACTCGTGAAAATATTTTGTTTCTATTAAAAAACTTTTTTATATAAATAAAAAAATTAAATAGCATATTCAATTCATTATTTCATTTTCAAATAAATAAACAGAAATATTAGTAAAAAAAAAATAAAGATATTAAACATAAACATAAAATCATCCTGTCAAACACGAAGTAATTTGTATTTTTCTATTCTTTGTGTTTTTCGCTTATTTTGACGAGATGCCACTCATTTACAATTTAAATAGAAAAATTGATTTGTGGACTGTCGTTAAGATGTATGTACTTAGTGAATCACTTAATCCTTAGTGCCAACAACAATAGCTGTCTATATATTTTGCGATTGTCGGATCGTTGAAATTTACAGAATCGGACTACAGAAAACATTGATTTAAATTCAATGAATTTTAGAAAACCTCAAATGATATTTAAGAATTGCGAACACAAAAAAATTATTTATATATTATTTTTCACAATTTTTTTGGATGAAAATTTGAAGTTTTTCAGAAAATAAAGATAACAAATTATTTTATTTAAAATGTTTGGGACATTTGGTTTTTGCGTTTGGCATCCCTAATTTGAATATTTATTATTATAAATTTATTCTCTATGTTTTCCACATATGGCAATATTTTAATAAAAAAGTTGAGAGAGCTTTTTTTTGGCTATTATTTTGTTACTCCATCCGACCTATATGGCCGCAATGAAGAAATATTTGGCCAGTTAAAAGAAACTATACAGCCATCTCCAATTAGGACGATTTAATGCATGTAGCCACCCTACACAACCATTACCTTTGCAATGGAGGTTAGTGCGAGCTATTTAATTAGCAAAAACTAAATTAAACAAGAAGTTATGTCATATAACCGGAAACGCATGCATATAGGTATATAACCTAAAAAACTACTAATAAATATCCATAACTAATTTAAATTTATATAATATTAGTCACTAGATCATATGGCTTGGTTCTTTACTACAATTTGTAATGCTTCAGCGACTTTGCTTACTCCAAGTTCTCGATGAATATCATCATTTCTGTCATACCAGGGCGCGTTTACAACGCCTCTAAGGATTTTGTTTTGAAATCGTTGAATACTATCAGTGTGTATTTTAGCTACACATGCCCATAGTTGCAATCGCTCCATACTGGTTTTATTACTTGATTGTAGATCAGCAATTTATTTTCCATTGAAACTTTTGAGTATCTTCCAATAAGCCATTTAAATTTTTTATATTTTACATAAAGTTCTGTTTGTTTTTTTTTTTTTAATATGCTCCTTCCAGTTAAGTCTAGCATCCAATGTTATGCCGAGATACTTTGCATAGTTTTCATGTGGAGATTTTTTATTGATTTTTTTTTTTTTTGTGAAGTCAACGTGAACTGATTTGCTTTCATTTAGTTTTATTCTCCAAGTTTCTGCCCAATAAACTATCCTATCAACTGCTTTAAAAAATTTCTTTAAGTGTAGAATCAAATTTTTCCGTAGGGACAATTATCCTGCTTTTTATTCTTTCCACTAGTTCAATTATATAAAATTTTGTTTAACACGAAATTAATTCTAAAACCTGTAATAGCGCTTTAAAATGAAAATGAAAAGCGCCAACTTAGTCCCTTTTTATACAAGGCCCTAAATGGGAAGAAGACGCAAAAAGCGCTAAGTTGTCATCGCTGGTTTTTTTCCAAATGTTCCTTATTATTTTTTTTTTAATAGACATCAAACATATTCGAAGAACATATTGACATATATTTGAGTGGAAAGTGATGTAAAATGTAGTGAAAGTGGTAAAATGATGCCAAACATCTATGAAGTGCATATTTTCATACATTTGTATAGCAAGTAGTCGAGCTTTTTCGAGTAATAGTTTGTTCACGTCAGTTGGACAGTCCGCTTCCAAAACTTAGTTTTTTGTTTTTTTTTACTCGAATATCTCGAATACTCAGCTCGACCGTAGACTCTAATTTTTGACCTTAAAGGTTTTTCTTAAAAAAATATTCTCATAATTTTGTTCTTACTTTAAAATCTTCCAAACAAATATTTATCTTTATGACTGTATCTTATTTTTCGCTTTATTTGGCTGCCTAAACGATTTGACCCCCATTAAGAAGAATACAACGAAAAAAGAAAACTTTAAGCTTAAAAGTCAAAAAAAAAATATTTATGACATACACATTCTAACAAGGGGCAACTCATATTCCTCCAAAACATAAAAAATATATAGTGCCAAGAATATAAGTTTAAAGGAGAAAAGACATTCACACTTTCATTGGCAATTAGCTTTAAGCAAAACAATCATATCAAATAAAATTTATTGCAACTGAAACAACGGCACAACATAAGGCAAACAACAACAGAAACAAACATTTACCACTCAATTTGGCTGCTACTGTTTGAAACAACAGACTGAAAACAACAACAACAAAAATACCAAAAACATTATCAAACATGGAACATAATAAACATTCAAAAAAATATATCAAGCGAATTAAAATGCTTGGCTGCATTAAGTTTTTAAAACAAATTCAAAAGTCTGGAAAGAGGAATTTTTTTGTGCAATACCAGTAATATTTAAGGCTTTTGGCCTCAAAATCAAATTTGAAAATTTACAAAAAAATCACAGATTCATCGTTAAAATTCTAACTTTCTAAGAACTTTTTCTCCAAACTATTTCCAGCATAAAAATTCTCAGCATCCGATCAAAAAAATTGTAAGATTCTGAAAACTTTTTCCGTTGTAGATAATTTCTCATATTTTGAGAATATTTTCCGTTCAAGAGAATCTTTTGCGCATAGAAAAATTTCTAATTCTGAGAACTTTTTCCGTTTTAAAAAAACTCTCAGATTCTGAGCAAGTTTTCGGTATAAAAGATTTTGAACAATTTTTCCATTTAAGTTTTCGGCGTATAGAAAAAATTTCAGATTCTCAAAAAATTTTTCTGTATCGAAAAATTCTTAAATTCTGAACAAATTTTAACATATAGAAAAGTTCTCAGACTCTGAGCAATTTTTATCAATTTAAAACAGTAAGAAAATTTTTATTAATTTTTTTGGCTGTAGATATGAAAAAGTTCATATCGGATGCTATATCTATATGGGGACTAGGCCCAAAAATGGACCGATCCCGACTATGTTTGGTAAAGTCTCTTGTATTTTGCAAAAATATATACAAACAAAATTTGAGAAGAATCAGTGCAATATTTTTGTTTTTTGGTAGATTTAAGTGAAGATCGGGAAGCAGCTCTATATGGGGCCTATGACTAAGAATTGTCCCATAGGGATCATTTTTCGACTACTCATTAATGGATGTAATAAACGCATACAAACCCAATTTGAGTAAGATATATATGACAATTTGGATCTTATGGCAATTTATGCCGATTCCATAGGGGTCATTTGTATGGGGGCTAGGTCTGAACATGGACCGCTTCTCACCAATTTCAATAGCGTTCATCCTATGGCCGATAAAAGCTTATATACCAAATTTCATCAAAATATATTCATATTTGCGACCTGCAGTTTGATTACAAGGTTTACATGCACACACAGACGGACGGACGGACGGATGGACATCGTTAAATCGAATCAGTTAGTGATTCTGATTCGATCGGTATAATAAAAGATTGGTCTAGGTCAAATATTTTTGGTAGTTGCAAATAGCAGCACAAAGTCATTATACCCAAACCACATAGTGGTATAGGGTATACAAAATTGTCAGAACTCAGATTCTGAGCAATATTTCCAGTATAGAACAAGTAAGAAAATTATAGTCGGTCTAGACCGACTATATGATACCCTATACCATGCGTTTAGAGACCCTATCTCTCAGACCCAACGAAGTGGATATAGAAAATAAGCATAAACCAAATTTGAGTGGGATTTTTATTAATTTTTTCGGCTGCAGATATGAAAAAGTTCATATCGGATGCTATATCTATATGGGGACTAGGCTCAAAAATGGACCGATCATGACCATGTTTCGTAAAGTCTCTTGTATTTTGCAAAAATATATACAAACAAAATTTGAGAAGAATCAGTGCAATATTTTTGGTTTTTGATAGATTTAAGTGAAGATCGGGAAGCAGCTCTATATGGGGCCTATGACTAAGAGTTGTCAAATAAGGATCATTTTTGGACTACTGATTAATGGATGTAATATATACATACAAACCCAATTTGGCTAAGATTTGTATGATAATTTGGATCTTATGGCAATATATGTTGATTTCTTAAGGGTCATTTGTATGGGGGCTAGGTCTGAACATGGACCGATTTTCACCAATTTCAACAGCGTTCATCCCATGGCCGATAAAAGATTAAATGCCAAATTTCATCAAAATATATTCATATTTGCGACCTGCAGTTTGATTACAAGCTTTACATGGACACACAGACGGACGGACGGACATCGTTAAATCGAATCAGATAGTGATTCTGATACGATCGGTATAATTAAAGATGGGTATAGGTCAAATATTTTTGGTTGTTACAAACAGCAGCACAAAGTCATTATACCCAAACCACATAGTGGTATAGGGTATAAAAACACACAGAAACTGAACAATTTTTGTCGCATAGAAAACTTCTCCAATTCAATTCAATTTTTTACGTACAGAAAAATTCTTAGATTTTGAGGAATTTTTTGTAAGCAACGAACGGGACGACCTCATCACCTAAGAAGTCATTAAAAATTGTTATAAATATTATATCTTACTGCACTAACATTTCTTAATTCCTGAAATATTACAGCGCCAAAAGTGAAAAAGTCATTAAAAGCTCACAAATATGGGTCAACAGTCTAAAGATTCACTTTAAAAAGGGTTTACCTACAAGTATTTAGCTCAGATTCTGACCATTTTTGGCTGTGGAAAATTTTTCAGATTCTGAAAAATTCATCCCGTATAGAAATTCTTGCCCCTGAAGATGGTCAACAAAATTTGTCGAAATTTTGGGAAAGAAAATTCCAAAATTGAAAATAAATAACATTTTATAATTTTTTATTTTTCACTGACCTCATCCTAAAAAAATTAAATACACAATATAAAATATAAAGTTCAAAAAATTTTAAACCGTATAGAAATATTGTCAGATTCTGAAGGTGTGTTCAGACTACGCAAATATTTGACCAAATAAACGTAACCCCTAATTTTATGAAAGTTTTATTCAATCTTACATGATATATAAAAGATAAAATTAAGTTATGTTTTATTATATTAGTAATATTAAATATATTTAACTATATTCTATACCATATATTGTATAACTTAATGAAAATTATACAAGGAAAATTATACATTATTTAGTGGTTACGCTTATTTGGTCAAATATTTGCGTAGTCTGAACGCACCTTGAGAAGTGTTTCACGTATGAAAAAATACTCAAATTCCCAGATTTTGAGCAATTTCTTCCGTTTAAGAAAGATTCTTAGATGCTGATAAATTTTAAATTATCAGACTTAGAGCAATTTTTTTCCGTGTAGAATAATTCTCAGATTCTCATTTTTTGCTTGTAGATAAATTCTCAGATTTTCTTCGTATAGACCAAAAGTTCCCCGTATAGAAAAATTCTCAGATTCTGAACTTTTTTTCATATAGAAAAATTTTCAGATTCTAACTTTTTCCGTAATAAAAAATTCTCAGATTCTGATAAATTTTTTCCGTTTAAGAAGAATTCTCAAATTATGAAAAAAAATTTTCCGTTTAGAAAAATTCTCAGATTCGGAACAGTTTTTCGTATAAATAATGCTCATATTCTGCGAGCTTTTAAAGTTGAAAAAACTTCTCCGATTCTGAGAAGCTTTAACATAAAAAAAATTCTACGATTCTGAGAACTTTTTCCGTTGAAGAAAAATTCTCATATAGATACTGAGAACTTTTTGTATAAAAGATTCTTAATTTTTTGGAACTTATTCATATTGAAAATATGAAACGTTTTAGAAAAGATTTTTTCTTTCTGAGAAAGTTTTTTATAAAAACGTTCTCACATTCTAAGTACTTTTAATAACATTTCACAAAGTAAAATTAACGGTTCCGAGAACTTTTTCCGTACAGATTAATTCTCAGATTCTGAGTAGTTTGTCCCGTATAAAAATGCTCAAATTCTCAGATTATGAGCAAATTTTACCAGTTAGGAAAATTTTCAGATTGTAAGGACTTTTTCCGTAATAAAAAATTCTCATATTCTAGGAACTTTTTTTCGCATAAAAAATTTCTCAGATTCTCAATATTTTTTTTCGAATGGTAAAATTTTAAAATATTTTCGTAAAGAAACATTTTCATTTCTGATTAGTTTTTCCATTTACAAAAATTATCAGATTCTGAGAACTTTTTCTGTTTAAAATAATTCTCAAATTTTTCTAAGTTTTTCATATAGAAAAATGTAGAGGCTCTGAGGACTTTTTGTATATGTATTAAAAAATTCACAACTTTTCGAAGAATTTTTTTTTTTTTTTTTTTTGAGAAGTTTTTTGATAAATATTTTTCTCACATTTTCAGAACTTTTAATAAAAGTAATTGCAAAGTTAACGGTTCCAAGAGCTTTGTCCGTGTATATCAATTCCCAGATTCTGAGCCGTTTTTCACATTTAGAAAAATGCTCAGATTCTCAGATTCTGAGCATTTTTTTTCGTATAGAAAAATTTTCAGATTCTAAGCGAATGGAAAAATTCTCAAATTTTGAATATTTTTTTCGCATAGCAAAAATCTCAAATACAGAGAAATTTTTCCATTAAGAAAAATCTGTAATTTCTAATTAGTTTTTCTATTTAAAAAAATTCTTAGATTCTGAGAACATTATCCTTTTAGAAAAAAGAGTGTGAGAACTTTTTCCGTTTATAAAAATTCTCAGATTTTTAGAAATTATTCAATTTTAAAATATTCTCAGATTCTGACAATTTTTCTCGTAGATAAAAATTCACAAATTCTGAGGAGATTTTGTATAAAAAATTCTTAATTTTGTGGAATACTTCCTCTTTCTGAGAAGTTTTTTTTGATAAAAATTTCAGAACTTTAAAAACAACATAATTACTTATTGAGAACCATAGTAAAAGTAACAGTTCTGAGAACTTTTATCGCACAGAGTACAGATTTTGTGTACTCTATTGCATATTCATTAAATTACGTTCACATTCTTAAGTGCTGAGCATGATATCATATTACTCTTTTACTCATATTACTCTTTCATATTACTCTTTCATATTACTCTTTAGAAACATTCGATTTTTTGTGTAAAACTACTCACTGAAAGTTACTGTTTTTGAATAAAAATATTCTCTAATTCTGATCGGTTTTATATAAAAAAATCTAGGATTCCGATAGCTTTAGCGTAAGGAAAAATTATAATATTCTGCGATTTAGAAAATGTTTTACATTCCGCGGGCTTTTACTTATCTAAAAATATCAGTTTCGCATAAAAATGTTCAGTCTAAAGGCTTTTAGTGAAGAAAAACTCTCAGCTTCGAAGTACTTTTCCAAAGATATTTTGGTTTATAAAAATGCCGATAGCCTAAGCTGCTAATGCTGTAGTTTTTAAGTTTTATTGTAATTTAATTTATAATAAATATGAGAATAATAATAATAAAAAATGCCCGGATAGTTTTTTCGTATAAAGTTTCACATTTCGCGTTATCTATATATATATATATATAAAATTCATTTTCTGTTTGTTTGTTTGTTTGTTTCACCGCTATACAAATTTTTATTTTTCAACGGATTTCTCTGAAATTTGGTACACACGATCTCCGTACTCCAGGAAAGTTCGCCATATAGTTATTACCGGCCACGCCTACTTTTACGCCCACTTTTTGTATACAATTCATTTTCTGTTTTTTGGTATATTTGTTCGCTATACAATTTTTTATTTTTCAACGAATTTCTCTGAAATTTTGTACGCACGATCTGTCTACTCCAAGAAAGGTAGCCATATAATTCGTACCGGCCGCGCCTGCTTTTACGCCCACTTTTTGTATACAATTCACTTTCTGTTTTTTGGTATATTTGTTCGCTATACAAATTTTTATTTTTCAACGGGTTTCTCTGAAATTTGGTACGCACGATCTCTGTACTTTAGGGAACGTCGCCATATGCTTCTTACATGCCACGCCTACTTTTCGTCCACTTCTATTTATATAAAATTTATTTTTTCCTTTTATTTGTTTCTTTGTTTGATTGCTATACAAACTTTTATTTTCCAACGGCTTTCTCTGAAATTTGGTACACGTGATCTCTCTACTCCAGCGAAGGTCGCATTATATATCTTGCAACGCTTTCCTTTACGCCCACATTTTTATAAAATTCATTTTTTTTTTTTTTTTTTTGTTTTTTGGTGTTTTTGTTCGTTATAGTAATTTTTATCTTTCAACGGCTTTCTCCGAAATTTAGTACATATTCCAGGGAAGGTCGCCATATGATTTTTACCGACCACGCCTACTTTTACGCCCACTTTTCATATAAAATTCATTTTTTATTGTGTGGTATATTTCTTCCCTATACAAATTTGTATTTTTCAACGAATTTCTCTGGGAATAACTTCCCCAAATTTAAAAAAAGGTCCCCAAAAGAAATGAACAAATTCCCCATTATTTTTAAAAACGAAATAAAAAATTAACTAACTACCCAAATTGATTCTTAAATTTTTACATATTTTTATTTAAGGAATTTTGTTAAATTTTTATTTTAGTGAAAACTTGCATACTGCTCTCAATATATGTCCTACAATAAACGCATTTAAAGTGAGTATTCTTTTCAATAGCATCATTTCGGTGCGCGAAAGTTACGCGCACGCGGAACACAGCTTAAGGTGCTATTACACGATGTGCTTTTTACATATGTACTGTCACTTTTTTTTTATCCATATGAAATTCCGTGTGTCTGTCAAAATTGACGTTTTACATACGATTCATAATTTTTGCTATCACACGTGCATAAGTATTTTCGTATGACATAACCTCTAAATGTAAACAACAGCTGATTTAATTTGTGAATTTACAAAAATTTATTATTAAAAAAAAATTATATATTTTTTAATTGTTAATTAATATTAAACAATTTATTTTTCTTTCAAAATTAATCTTTATAATTTACTCTGTTTTTCTTTCGCCACAAGCAGTGTTGTATTTTCATATGTTTGGCATGCCGAAATAGAACCTGTCCTAATTGAAAAATGTACATGTGACTTTCCGCATGTGTTGTACATAAACAATGTTTCATATGTATCACACGATGTGTACAACTTTTGTTGTGGGAAAATTTCCTTCTCAGTTTAAAAATAAAAATCAAGGGAGAAGGACGCCGCCGGCTTAAAATTATTCTTTGGGCTATTTTAATGTCAATTTCCTGATGATGATTCTCAAAGAGTATCGAAATATAGAAATATAGAATAATAAACTCAAATCATTGAGCGTTTTTTATTGACCATAAGCCAGAGTATCAACAAAAACCATAAAAAAACTTAAAGCGGTTTCGCAGATTATTTTTGAAGCTGCAGCATCTTATAAAAAACTTCTAAATTAAAAAATCCAAAAATTTTGAGTTGAAATAAAAAATGAATTTACAGCCCATACAAATTTTTTGGGAGAAAGTTCGTTTTATTGGGGAATTTGTTCATTCGGGACTAAGTACTCAACGCCTGGTAAGCATAGTGATTCAATTTTCAAGTCAAAGGCCTTTTTATCCCGGACAAGACCGGGTAAAAACAGCTAGTTTTTCTAATAAAAAGTTCTCAGATTCTAAAGCCTTGTTATTACCTATACCACTAAGTGGTTTGGGTATAATGACTTTGTGCTGCTGTTTGTAACTACCAAAAATATTTAACCTAGACACATCTTTTATTATATCGATCGACTCAGAATCACTTTCTGAGTCGATTTAGCGATGTCCGTCCGTCTGTGTGTCCATGTAAACCTTGTAATCCTACAGGTCGCAAATATGAATATATTTTGGTATATAAGATTTTACCGGCCATAGGATGAACGCTATTGAAATTGGTGAAATTCGGTCCATACAAATGACCCCTATGAAGTCGACATAAATTGCCATAAGATCAATTTTTATCATATAGATCTCAGTCAGATTGGGTTTGAATGTGTTTATTATATCCATACCTTAGGCCCCATATAGAGCTGCTTCCCGATCTTCACTTAAATCTATAAAAAAAAAAAAAAAAAAAATATTGCACAGATTTTCCTCAAATTTGGTTCGTATATATTTTTTCTAAATATAAGTGACTTTACCAAATATGGTCGGGATCGGTCAATTTTTCGACCTAGTCCCCATATAAATATAGTATACGATATAAACTTTTTCATATCTGCAGCCAAAAAAATTAATAACAATGCCACTCAAATTTGGTTTATGCTTATTTTCTATATCGAATTAGTTGGACCGAAAGATAGGGTCTCTAAACCATGGTATAGGGTATAGGGTACTTGTTTTATATAGAAAAAAACACTGTCTGAAGAATTTTCTGTGAAAGAAAAAATGTTCTAAATTCTTTTCCAAAAATGGTCAAAGTAAACCCCAGTCGGGATTTCCCCGAAAGAGCTCTTCAGGACCTCCTCTGACTCTGATCATGACACCTAATTTTTTTTATATATTTATCCAAAAAAGTCAGCACCATAAATCAGAAAGTTGTCAATAGTGATGACTGCCTTACGACATTTATATCTGACGTTTATTAAAACGCTCAAAAATCATTAAAAAGTCTGATGTTTATAATCAACATACATCAAGTAATATGTCAGCACCGAAGAAAGTGGCGATGTGTCAGACTGGTCGTATTTCTTGTAACTGATGACTCATTTTCAGCTGTGAATACATTTTGTATGGAGACTTGAATAATTATTTAAATTTAAATTCGGAAAATTTTTCATTATGAAAATCACTTTGGGTTCTGAAAACTTTCAGAAAACACAACAAGAATTTTGTAAAGAAAATTAAGACTTATAAAATGATTTTTTTTTTAATTTAATTATTATCCGGAGCATTCCAAAAATTCGTTGTTGTCTTCATATCATCTATTTTATTTTTGGTTGCCAAAAACCATTTTTTTTTTTAATTCTATTTGGCTTAATGCAAATTCCGAAACCATACGTGAACACTCAAGTTCAGTGGAAAACAATTGTAATGATTTTAAATGAATATTAAAGATGAAAGATTTAATTTAATAAATATTGAAAAAGCATTTCAAAGTACAGCAAATAAATGCATAAACTCAAGTGTTGCCATAATAATTTCCTTCAGAGTCATTAAGATTTACATTAAGATTTGTACAGAAAAACATCAATGAAAATTAAAATCAAATTAATATTTATTTTCTTATATATTTCCATTCTTCTTCTTCTTTACAGCTTGTGAATGTCATCCCATTGGCTCGACAGGCAAAACATGTAATCATACCTCCGGTCAATGTCCTTGTAAGGATGGTGTCACCGGTTTAACTTGTAATCGTTGTGCTCGTGGTTATCAACAAAGTCGTTCCCACATTGCTCCATGCATAAGTAAGTTGTAAAATTTTTAATGGCTTCGGATTCATTCATAAAAATAAAATCGCATTCATTCATTCATAATGTCATTGACGATTGTTCTATCTATTTGTAGAAATCCCTCCACGTATTAGCAACATGTTGGATACACAAAATACCGCCCCTGAACCTCATCATGACTCCGCATCACCTTACCGTACGGAAGGTGGGAGGGGTAAGTAAGTGTTGCTTTTTTCATTCATCATTTTTTTATGTTGTGTTTGTTTTATATTTTCCTTTTGTTTTTTGTTTTTTTTTCACTCATCATCCCCATCGATTGACGATATGACGACGTTCTGTTTGTCAATTTCATTTTCTAACATGTAACACCTTTTTCTGTTGAAGAGCCTTCTTGAACAGCTTCCGTCATCATCATAAATACTTCTTGTTTTATTTTTTTTTTATTTTTAGTATGTTGTCATAACATTTTACTTAATTAATTATGATTTGCAAAAGATTAACCATTTATGAGTTTCTTTTTAATTTGTAGTCGAGTTGTTTTAGTATCTAAGTTCAATAGCCGCTAAGGAGGCTAAAGTCTACTTTTTTGAAAAGTGAAAAAAGTCTAGAATATAAGAAAGAAGTGCTTGACTGAAAAAAAAACGGGGTTGGCGAAAAATGTGGCTCTTAAAATTTATATATTATAATACACTCAACCAAATAAAAAGACAGTATGCCTAATACATTATATTTATGCTCATCACCGACTCTGGAACGCTGTATGATTAACTTCAAATTTAGAATGTGGGTTCTCCTTCCAGCAGGCATTTTAGAACATAGATTGTTAAGAGCGGTAAAAATTACCAAGAAGAGGTCACCTGTTGTATCTTCTTAATAAATAAATCAGGGATATGAAAAATCTTGGGATAGAGTCGGCTAAAATGGGGAAAAATTTAACATTTTGTGTCTTCGAAATAAAAAAATCTAGGAATATGCGATTTTTCCAATAAACACACAAATATTAGCCAAAAATGATTTTTTTTTAAGCTTGTACGTTATAAGGTACCGGCCAAAAAGGAAAAAGTGGAATTATTTGTATCTCTTGGTACACTAGTCTAGAACTATGAATTTTACTATGTAAATTGCACCACCAATTTTAATAGTAATTTCTTATAAAAGCACCATTTCTTAAAAAAGATTTTTAATTAAAACTTTTTTTATAAAAGTAGCTTTCCTAAAAAGCACATTTTCTTAAAAAAGTACTTTAATTTAAAGAAGTGTCTTTTCTTAGAAAAGTACCTTTTCTTAAAAATTTTCTTAAAAATTTTCTTAAAAATGAAGATTTACTTAAAAGAAGTACCCTTTCTTAAAAAAGTAGCTTTCTTAAAAGAATATGTTTTCTTAAAGAGTTCGTTTTCTAAAAAAGTACTTCTTCTTAAAAGGTACCTTTTCTTTAGAAAGTACGAGTACCTTTGCTTATTAAAGTAAATTTTTTTAACAAACCACATTTTCTTAAAAAACAACCCTTTCTTAAAAAAGTGTCGTTTTATAAAAAAACGTGCTTTTACATTATAGTGCCTTTTCTTAAAAAATTATATGTTCTTGGTAAAAAAAACTAAAATTTATTTAAAAAAAACTACCTTTTCTTATAAAAGTACTTTTTTAAAAATAGTGGCTTTTCTTATAAAAGCACATTTTCTTTAAAAAAATACATTTACTTAAACTTCTTATAAAAGTACATTTTTCTTAAAAAAGCATCATTTCTTAAAAAAGATTTTTATTTAAAAAGTTTCTTTCCTTAAAAAGTAAATTTTCTTAAAAACCAAATTTTTTTATAAAAGTACCTTTTCTAAAAAAAGTACCTTTTCTTAAAAAAGTACTTTAATTTGAAAAAGTTTCTTTCCTTAGAATAGCACCTTTTCTTAAAAAATTATACTTTCTTAAGAAAGTAGCTTTTTTTTATAAAAGTTTCTTTTCTAAAAAAAGTACCTTTTCTTAAAATAAGTACTTTCATTTGAAAAAGTTTCTTTCCTTGGAATAGTACCTTTTCTTAAAAAATTATACTTTCTTAAAAAAGTAGCTTTACTTAAAAGAATACCCTTTCTTAAAAAAGTAGCTATGTTTTCTTAAAAGAGAACATTTTCTAAAAAAGTACCTTTCCTTAAAAGAGTACGTTTCCCTAAAAACTACCTTTTTTCGAGAAAGTACCTTTGCTTATTAAAGTAAATTTATTTTAACAAAGCATGTTTTCTTAAAAAAATTTTTTTTTAGGAAAGTACCTTTTAAAAAAAAGTAAATTTTCTTAGTACATTTTCTTACATTTTCCTCAAAAACTACATTTCTTAAAAAAAATTAATTTTCTCAATGAAGTACATTCTCTTAAAAAACAACCGTTTCTTAAAAAAGTGTCTTTTTTATAAAAAAAAAAGTGCCTTTTCATAAAAAAAGTGCCTTTTGTTAAAAAAGTATCTATATTTTCTTGAAAAGTAACTTTTGTTAAGAAAGTACCTTTTCTTAAAAAAGTATATTTTCTTTAAAAAAGTACCTATTCTTAAAAAACTACCACTTCTTACAAAAAGTATCTTTTCATAAAAAAGTACCTTTCCTTGTTAAAGTAAATTTTTCTTTAAGAAGCACCTTTTCTTAAAAAGTTTCTTTCCTTAGGAAAGTACCTTTAAAAAAAGTATATATCTTAGAAAAGTTGTTTTATCTAAAAAAGCACCTTTTCTTATAAAAAAGTACATTTTATAAAAAAGTACCTATTCTTAAAAAAGTATATTTTCTCTTAATGGTACCCTTTCTTAAAGAAGTACCTTTCCGTAAAAACTAAATTTTCTTTAAAAATTGACTTTTCCTATAAAAGTACATTTTTCTTAGAATAGTACATTTTCTTTAAAAAAAAAACAGTATTTTTACTTAAAAACGTTTCTTTCCTTAGAAAAGGAACTTTTCTTAAAAAAGCAAATTTTCTTAAAAAATTAACTTTTTATAAGAGTACCTCTTCTTAAAAAAGTAAATTTCTTTAAAAAATTACTTCTTCATAAAAAAGTATATTTTCATAAAAAAGTACCTTTCCTTATAGAAGTACATGTTTCTTAAAAAAGCTCCTTTTATTAAAAAGTTCATTTTCTTAGAAATGTACCTTTTCTAAAAAAGTAAATTTTCTTAAAAAAAGAATTTCTTTTTCTCAAAAATTGCCTTTTCCTCAAAAATTGCCTTTCTTAAAAAAGTAAATTTTCATAAAAATGTACCTTTTTCTTAAAAAAAACCTTTTCTTAAAAAAGTGCTTTTTCATAAAAAAAAGCACATTTTCTTATAAAAAGGTATATTTTATTGAAAAAGAAGTATCTTTTCTCAAAAAAGTATATATTCATAAATAGGTACCTCTTCCTAAAAAGTACCTTTTCTTAAAAAAACTAAAATTTATTTAAAAAAAACTGCCTTTTCTTATAAAAGTACCTTTTTCTTACAAAAGTGTTTTTTCTTTTAAAAAAAAAGTATGTTTTCTTTAAGAAAAAAGAAGTACTTTTATTTAAAAAAATGACTTTTCAAAAAAGCGTATTTCCTTAGGAAAATAACTAATCTGAAAAAGTACCTTTTTAAAAAAAGTAAATTTTCTTAAAAAAGTTCCTTTTCCCAAAAATTGTCTTTTCCTCAAAAATTACCTTTCTCTAAAAAGTATCTTTTCTTAAAAAGGTACCTTATCTAATAAAAGAATATTTCTTAATAAAGTACCTTTTCTTATAAAAGTACCTTTTCTTATAAAAGTACATTTTATTATAAAAGTACATTTTCTTATAAAAGTATCTTTTCTTATAAAAGTACATTTTCTAGAAAAAGAATATTTCTTATAAAAGTACATTTTCTTATGCAAGTACCTTTTCTTATAAAAGTACCTTTTCTTATAAAAGTACTTTTTCTTATAAAACTACCTTTTCTTATAACAGTACCTTTTCTTATAAAAGTACCTTTTCTTATAAAAGTACCTTTTCTTATAAAAAGTACCTATTCTTATAAAAGTCCTTTTCTTATAAAAGTACCTTTTCTTATAAAAGTACATTTTATTATAAAAGTACATTTTCTTATAAAAGTACCTTTTCTTATAAAAGTTACTTTTCTTTAAAAAAAAAAAGTAGCTTTTCTTATAAAAGTACCTTTTCTTATAAAAGTACCTTTTCTTATAAAAATACTTTTTCTTATAAAAGTACGTACCTTTTCTTATAAAAGTACCTATTCTTATAAAAGTCCTTTTCTTATAAAAGTACCTTTTCTTATAAAAGTACATTTTATTATAAAAGTACCTTTTCTTATAAAAGTACCTTTTCTTATAAAAGTTACTTTTCTTTAAAAAAAAAAAGTAGCTTTTCTTATAAAAGTACCTTTTCTTATAAAAGTACCTTTTCTTATAAAAGTACCTATTCTTATAAAAGTACCTTTTATTATAAAAGTACATTTTCTTATAAAAGTACCTTTTCTTATAAAAGTACATTTTATTATAAAAGTACCTTTTCTTATAAAAGTACCTTTTCTTATAAAAGTTACTTTTCTTTAAAAAAAAAGTAGCTTTTCTTAAAAAAGTACCTTTTCTTATAAAAGTACCTTTTCTTATAAAAGTACCTTTTCTTATAAAAGTACTTTTTCTTATAAAAGTACGTACCTTTTCTTATAAAAGTACCTTTTCTTATAAAAGTACCTTTTCTTATAAAAGTACCTTTTCTTATAAAAGTACTTTTTCTTATAAAAGTACGTACCTTTTCTTATAAAAGTACCTTTTCTTATAAAAGTACTTTTTCTTATAAAAGTACCTTTTCTTATAACAGTACCTTTTCTTATAAAAGTACCTATTCTTATAAAAGTACCTTTTCTTATAAAAGTACCTTTTCTTATAAAAGTACCTTTTCTTATAAAAGTACTTTTTCTTATAAAAGTACGTACCTTTTCTTATAAAAGTACCTTTTCTTATAAAAGTACTTTTTCTTATAAAAGTACCTTTTCTTATAACAGTACCTTTTCTTATGTACCTTTTCTTATAAAAGTACCTTTTCTTATAAAAGTACCTTTTCTTATAAAAGTACCTTTTATTATAAAAGTACCTACTCTTATAAAAGTACCTTTTCTTATAAAAGTACCTATTCTTATAAAAGTACCTTTTATTATAAAAGTACCTTTTCTTATAAAAGTACATTTTATTATAAAAGTACCTTTTCTTATAAAAGTTACTTTTCTTTAAAAAAAAAAGTAGCTTTTCTTATAAAAGTACCTTTTCTTATAAAATTACCTTTTCTTATAAAAGTACCTTTTCTTATAAAAGTACTTTTTCTTATAAAAGTACGTACCTTTTCTTATAAAAGTACGTACCTTTTCTTATAAAAATACTTTTTCTTATAAAAGTGCCTTTTCTTATAACAGTACCTTTTCTTGTAAAAGTACCTTTTCTTATAAAAGTACCTCTTCTTATAAAAGTACCTATTCTTATAAAAGTACCTTTTATTATAAAAGTACATTTTCTTATAAAAGTACCTTTTCTTATAAAAGTACCTTTTCTTATAAAAGTACTTTTTCTTATAAAAGTACCTTTTCTTATAACAGTACCTTTTCTTATAAAAGTACCTTATAAAAGTACCTTTTATTTTTTATTAAAAGTTACTTTTCTTTAAAAAAAAAAGTAGCTTTTCTTATAAAAGTACCTTTTCTTATAAAATTACCTTTTCTTATAAAAGTACCTTTTCTTATAAAAGTACTTTTTCTTATAAAAGTACGTACCTTTTCTTATAAAAGTACGTACCTTTTCTTATAAAAATACTTTTTCTTATAAAAGTGCCTTTTCTTATAACAGTACCTTTTCTTGTAAAAGTACCTTTTCTTATAAAAGTACCTCTTCTTATAAAAGTACCTATTCTTATAAAAGTACCTTTTATTATAAAAGTACATTTTCTTATAAAAGTACCTTTTCTTATAAAAGTACCTATTCTTATAAAAGTACTTTTCTTATAAAAGTACCTTTTCTTATAAAAGTACATTTTATTATAAAAGTACCTTTTCTTATAAAAGTTACTTTTCTTTAAAAAAAAAAGTAGCTTTTCTTATAAAAGTACCTTTTCTTATAAAAGTACCTTTTCTTATAAAAGTACCTTTTCTTATAAAAGTACCTTTTCTTATAAAAGTACCTTTTCTTATAAAAGTACCTATTCTTATAAAAGTACCTTTTCTTATAAAAGTACCTTTTCTTATAAAAGTACCTTTTATTATTAAAGTACCCTTTCTTATAAAAGTTAGTTTTCTTTAAAAAAAAGTAGCTTTTCTTATAAAAATTTTTTTGTTCCTAAAATGTACGAGTGCCTTCTCTTAAAAAAGTTTCTTTCCTTAGAAAAGTAGCTTTCTTAACATAAGTAACATTTCTTAAAAAAGTACCTAGCAAAATCACTTTCGTAAATAAACTCCTTATAGTTTTTCTATAATCCTCTGTATCGGGAAAAACAAATCACTCTCGACCGTAGGACATGTGCTACTACTTCAATGGAATCCAAACATGACTATTTAAAGAAATTGTGAATTTTGTATATTTTCCAAATGAGTCTACTTTCATTTCGATACAATGTCCAATATAAAATACATTTTCAAATAGACGCTTGTTTAAGATGTCAAATAACCATTTGAGGCATTTCATTAAGTATGAAATTTAAGAAAAATCCACAGAGGACTAAATTATATCCTCCAACAACAAAATTGTATAATCTAAAGTAAACATTTTCTTTGCTTTATGACGACGTTTCTCCCTTAAAAAATTGTTGAAATCGTTCAATTCACCTTAATCGCTTTCCCTTAACAAGGCAGTCGATTAGCATTATGCCGGCTACATCTAAACGATATTGTGAGTCTGTTGAACGATAAGATTCCTTGCATCTTTTTTGCCGCTAATTCTCATTCGTTAGTCTCAAGTGTGTGTTTATGGTCAATTGTTAGCGATCACTGCATCCATCTCGCATACAGCTTCCGCATATCAAAAAGAGTTTTAATAATGTTGTAAACTCATTCAAGTAAGATGCCCATATCCTCACCACTAAGGCATATCGGATCATTCTATACGTTATCAAGAATCTTTTCGATAAATTCTGACAAAGTTACCTCTTTTGGACCTTGTCATTCTTCAACAAAAATACTTTAGGAAAATAAAATATACCACGACGCTACCGAAAATATATCGCTATGATTTGAAGAAGTTTTCTTGAAATCGTCCTGGCCTCTCATTTGACCTGAAAAACAAGCGTAGAATAATGTTTTTCCATTCACCTTTAAAACAAATAAACACAACTGTTGAAAATATAACTGATGCCACTATTTAGCACCACAACTCTTTGATTTTTCGTATTTACTAAAACTCACAGTCGTGGCTGGCTTCAAAAGATGCCACGGCACGAAAAATGCTATATCATAAAAATATCAGAAAGACAAGTGTACTGAATTTACAAAGACATACACTATGCCCAAAATGTAGAAGGAATTTTCAGCTACCAACTTAAAGATAAGATTAATTTTGGAAACATTTTAAAAGTGAGCAATTAAGATAACAAACCATACGTACACAGTGTTAACTCAAATACCTAACTGTATTTCTGTTCACTGTGATATGGCTTAAAAGTCATAAAAGGCAGTTAAGATAATGTTGACAGCACCAAATACTTAAAACGGTTAAATGCAACGAAACATGAAAAATATTCTGCAGGGAGGATGAGCTTTTATATGTTTTAAAAAGGATGTGAAACAAAGAGGAGACGTACTTACATGCGACTACTCGTACTACATGCTTCTTACTGTAAACACCTGCTAATGTTTAAGATAAAATGTTCAGTTAAAAGTAAATTACAGTTACAGGATAATCACCTGTAAATAATAAAGTTAATAGCAACGTAATGAAGATTTGATTTGGGGTTGTGGATAAGAAAATAAAATATTTATTTTACTACTTTGATTTTCTTTTAGAAGTAAATAGAAGATTAAAAATTTTTCTGTTGCATAGTTTTTGTTGCTAAGTGGATATTATTTTTATTGTACTATATGGGTTCCTACTTATGTTTTGAGTAAAGGCAGTATCAGTGCAGTGCAGTGCTACACGTGCTCAGAACGTTTTGTCATACGAGAGCAATTTATATTTTTACAGAGACTTGAAAAATTCATCTCAGGCAAAAAATGAAATTAAACTGAGAGCATTTTTATGCCCTATAATGACTTTGTGCTGCTGTTTGTAACTACCAAAAATATTTGACCTAGGCCCATCTTTTATTATACCGATCGAATAAGAATCACTAGCTGATTCGATTTAACGATGTCCGTCCGTCCGTCTGTGTGTCCATGTAAAGCTTGTAATCAAACTGCAGGTCGCAAATATGAATATATTTTGATGAAATTTGGTATACAAGCTTTTATCGGCCATAGGGTCCATGTTCAGACCTAGCCCCCATACAAATGACCCCTATGAAATCGACATAAATTGCCATAAGATCCAAATTGTCATATAGATCTTACTCAAATTGGGTTTGTATGCGTTTATTACATCCATTAATGATCCAAAAATGATCCCTATGGGACAACTCTTAGTCATAGGCCCCATATAGAGCTGCTTCCTGATCTTCACTTATCTCTATCAAAAAACGAAAATATTGCACTGATTCTTCTCAAATTTTGTTTGTATATATTTTTGCAAAATACAAGAGACTTTGCCAAACATAGTCAGGATCGGTCCATTTTTGGGCCTAGTCCCCATATAGATATAGCATCCGATATGAACTTTTTCATATCTGCAGCCAAAAAAATTAATAAAAATCCCACTCCAACTTGGTTTATGCTAATTTTCTATGTCCACTTAGTTGGGCCTATGAGATAGGATCTCTAAACGCATGGTATAGGGTATCATATAGTCGGTCTAGACCGACTATAATTTTCCTACTTGTTATGATTTTCGATGTGGGTTAACTCAACAGCAGTGAGCCGATCATAATTTGACAATCGCTTAAAAAAGCTCCCAGGAAATGTTGAAAAATTCGATAGCGGTGCTTCTAAAGATCATAACAGTCATGAATCTATTTACAGTTAAGGACTACATACACCCCACTAATTTATGATTGTGGAGAAATAGCACTATTAAATAAGATTATTTGTAAAAAAAAATTAAAAAAACATAACATGGAAATTATAAGCCGCAATTATAAGTGGGAAATCGTGATTTCTTCCAGGAAAACAAAACTACGGAAATACCGTTTTTTTAGCTGATAGTATATTTTGCTATCATTTGATGTAAATTTCTATGATTATATTTAAATATTAAGTTTACATAATTTATTGACCTTCAAAATCGTCAAAAATGCGGTCAGAAATTTGGTGGTAAATCTCCGAAAACAGCAAAAAAAAAGTTATGGCGAAATTGCAAAAATTGCAAAAAGGAAGTACTGACAAAAAAACCTCGATCTGGCCAAAACCAAAAAAGCTGTCCCGACGCACTGTTATGATGTAGTAGTCATGCCCAAAACTAGCGGAACAAATTTTCCATTAAGAATGACTTTGAAAGCAGAGTTGCACGTAAAAAGCCACATCTGCTAAAAACCGAAAATTGCGCCTTGAATTTGCTAAAACATACATTAATAAGGATACGGACTTTTGGAAACCCAACACAGCGTTAGATCCAAAGAATATTACCTCAAAGGTCAAACATTATGCATGTGGTCATTTAGTATTTATTGAAGACACAATGGACTACAGCCTTTATTGGAATATATTTGGGTCTTGCAAACCACTGGATTTTCCAGCAAAACAATGATTCCAAACACGCGGCGCACATTATTCGGGATGGGCGTCTACCTTATGCTCCCAGACAGCTCTATTTCCCGCCACAATCACCCAATTTGAATCATATCGAAAACATCTGGAATGTTTTTGGGGAAAAAAAGTCGAAAATATTGAAATTAGCAGCCGTTAAAGCCTGAAAACTGCTTTAAACAGAGCTCGGGCAGAAATATCTCCGGAAATTACCAAATATTTGGTAAATCCAATGCCTCGATGCTTAAAAACTGTGATCGATGTTCAGGAGATCAAACAAATTTAAAAAATTTTAAAAAATTGCCAATTTTCTAATTCAATTTTCAATTATATTCCTTAAATTTTTCTGTATTTACACTTTTGTGCTCTGGTTTTTCTAGGTTTTTGTTATTATTGCTTTTATGTTTATGTTTAAGTTTATGATTTTTTTTCTAAATAAAAGTATTTGTTAATGCCTTAAATATTGCCAAAAAAGTTTCTTCAGTATTGTTACCAAATTCCCAAAATCGTACAATATTAGGATGTATGTAGACTTTAGTCCCTAACTGTATATGAGCTCGAAACTAAAGAGCGATCGACTGTATAGATTTTTCAAGTTGAGCCAGATGCCAACAAAGTGATTCCCGCTGGAAGCACTTCAAACCAAATGACCGTCCGTGACAAAAAAATCGGACCATGTCGCCACCATGTTAGTAGAGAAACGTTGAACAATCAATTTGGAATGATGCTCTATAATTTTTTTTGCCAACAGGTTTTGGAGATATAAGGAAAAGCAACCATCAAAAATAGATTATTCTGCAACACGGCAATGTGAAATCTATCTATCTATCTATGCCCTGACTGGACACCCAACGATTTCTTTTTTTCCCGCACATCAAAGGTAAATTGCGGGGTCAACGTTTTTGATGTGATGTATTTAAAACAGATGTTTTGAAGTTAACTTGTTCGGAGTGGGAAAAAACAGCTTCATATATTGATTCAAGCTCATGCAAAAGTGTTTAGACCTCCCGCCAATAGTTTTAACAAATTTCTTAACCTTGTAAAAATATGTTTTAAATTTCCAGGCGCCAAGTTGTAAATTTCAGTGAATTTGTAGAATTGGAAAATTGGTGACTGTCATATAATTTAACACATTAATTTGAAAGGTTCCAATCCAACCTTCTCACCTCTTAGTAACGTGCGGGAATCTTTCCCTCTTGATTGATATTTCCAGTATCCAACCAAAAGGGTGAGGCTAGAGGCCAACTCACTTCTACATGAAATCGTTCTACGGGAGACATGTTACCTCTTCTTCCTGAGCCCTGGGTCCATCCATTCACAATATTGGGTAAACAAAAGTGGTTGCTCCAGTTATTTCCAAGGCGTTCGATTGAATGTAGTAGGAGTGAATTCTGTGATCATCTCATTGATTGGAAATCTGCTTGTCAACAGGCGGATAACGTCTAAACTGGGAACGTCGGAAATATCCCGATTTGTGAACAGGGGAACGCCACAAGGTGGCGTTCTATCACCACTTCTCTGGAACTTGGCGCTAAACCCAGTGCTAGTATCGTTGGAGGGGCAAGGCTGCAGCGTAGTCGCATATGCTGACGACGTGGCCATGGCCGTAAATGGGAAGTTTCTATCTACAATTAGAGATATCCTGCAACGGGCTCTCACACAGCTATATATCTGGGCAAGGGGTTGCGGTCTGGGGGTTAATCCGACCAAAACGGAACTTGTTCTTTTCACTAGGAAGTATAAGATCCCTACCTTCGATCCCATTTCTCTCAACGGCACTGAAATCATCTTCTCTGATGGAGCCAAGTATTTTGGCGTATTCCTGGACAGGAAGCTGAACTTCAGACGGAATTTGGAGGAGCCGGTGAAGAAGGCGACTATAGCTTTATACTCCTGTAAGAAGGCCATTGGTAAGCGATGGGGCTTTAGTCCGAAAATTGCTCACTGGATCTATACAGCGGTGGTCCGTCCAATACTCCTGTACGGAGTCATCGTCTGGTTGACTGCTTTGGAGAAGGCCACCAATAACAACCTTCTCGCAAGGGTACAGAAAATGGCTTCCATGTGCATCACTGGAGCCCTTCGTACTACACCTTCGGATGCTTTGAACATCCTATTACACCTAATACCACTGGACATAGTAGGGAAGCAGTCGGCGGCCTCATCGGCCATTCGATTAAGAAGCACACTACCATGGCGGGGCTACAATTGTGGCCACGGGGTGATCCTGAATGACAGGAACTTGCCATTGAACATGGATTACACTACTCCAAGGAGCGTATTGGAACGTCACTACTGTACACTAATACCGACCAGGGAATCTTGGTCTGGGAGGACGGATCGCAATTGTGCGGTCAGGTTGGTTTTGGAGTCCATTCAGGGTAGCATGGACTAAATCTGGCTCGAAGGTTACCAGACCACTGCAGTGTATATCAGGCAGAGGTACTGGCAATAAAGGAAGTTGCTGACTGGTTGGGTCGGAATATTCTGTCTACGACCGCAGTCAACATCTATTCTGATAGTCAAGCCGCGGTAAAATCCATGCGATCAATGTTCCTTAAAACGAGAACCGCCCTTAGCTGCCGCACGTCCTTAAATGAGATGTCCAAGCAGTTCGACATCAGGCTCATATGGGTCCCAGGGCACAGGAACATACCGGGAAACTGCAAAGCGGATGAGCTGGCAAGACAGGGTACTACCTTACAGGTTCCAGCGGATTTGGAATGTGTTGGTACACCCCTGGAATCGTGCAAGCTTGAACTTCGGCTTCGCACCGCTGGCATAACGAATAACAGATGGGCTAATGGATTAACGTGTAGGATCACAAGACAAATCTGGCCTGCTCTGAATCGAAAGCGCACAAATGCGCTATTATCACTCCCCCGTGGGGAGATCTCAACGGTAGTTGCTGTTGTTACTGGGCACTGCCTTATAGGGAGACACGCTGAGCGCCTTAAGGTCTCGTCAAATGATTTCTGTAGTAGCTGCTTGGCGCTATCCAGAACAAGACTACGGACATTGGGATCGCCGTTTCTTCACGATCTCTCTGACCTCTCAAACGTGGAAATTTCACATCTTAGGGGCTTCATTAGAAGCTCGAAAACTGGTTCTTCGGTGGGGACTGAGGGGAACACCCATTCGTCCCGTGGTATCACAACGGACCCTAGAGTCTAAGTGTGCTGGTCCTTGGATCAGCAGCCACTTCCAACCTAACCTAACCTAACCTATGTAGTACGGTGCACTAATATCGAAGCTTATTGCATTAGCGGTTAGCACTGACTTCTCCCGATTTATATCGAGCTTTCTCAGAGACCGCACAATACGTGCTGTTATTGATGGGGTCTCGTTCAATGAGTTTCAGCTAAATTCAGGGCTTATCCAGGGCTCTATGCTTTCTCCCTCTCTTTTCCTTATCTTTCTTAATGACCTTCATAATCAAACCTTCAATCCTATCCACTATTTTTTAAATAACACAAATATTTGTTATAAATTTTCCTTCATTTGTAGGCCAAGCCTTTTTGAGGTTGGGGACAAAAGGCTGACAATGAATGACACACTCAATTAAAATCTGTTAACATTCTCCAAGTGAGGTAAACCGAATAGGGGTGACTCGAAGGACTCAATGTTGCTTGTCGACTCATAGGGCCATGGACTCAACAATGTCATCTGTATATATGGGTGGTATATGTATTTAGAAATAGGGTACCCTTGATGTTATAGGCATGATAATTCAATGCGATGTCCGTTTGAACGAACATGTTTTTCAGGTTACTAAAACGGTGCAAAAATTACTTCACTGCTTCTGATCTCCTTAAAATCTATACCACTTACTTCCGACCGGAAATGGAATACAACTTCTATATATGGACAAGAGTTTCTTAGTCTATTTTGGAGCTACTAGACCGTGTACAAGGTGGGCATTGATGCTCATTAATTACATTAGAGTATCCAAATCTATTGACTCATCAGAACATGGTCGGAATGTGGGTTGTGTAACACTGTTTTATAGATACTACCACGGGAAATGTTCTTCTGAAATTAGCGAATGCCCGCTTCTCCAATAGATCACATCTATTGTTCAGTTGATCGTGCAAGGCATTACAGAGAAAATTGTCAAACTAGCCGTATTTGGAAAAAAAAATCCCCACACAAGTCTTTCCTTACAGTTAATACAATTTAATTGAAATATCCACAAACACTACTCTCTCCTTCCTCCTTTCCACAAACTAGTTTCCTGAGATCAACACAATGCACTACTTACATCCGACCGGAAATGGGAAACAACTTCCATATATGGACAGGAACCCCAAAGTCAATTTTTTTTTTTATTTATTAACCAACACTCAGGGGATGCCCCCTCCAGATGCAGTGCATTGTGTTGATCTCAGGAAAATAGGTTATGGGAAGGAGGAGAGAGGGAGTAGTGTTTGTGGATATTTGACTTAAATTTTATTAGATTATAACTGTCAGGAAAGACCTCTGCAGGGAGTTTATTCCACATACGACTAGTTCGACTGATAAACGAATTCTCTCTGTAATGCGTTGTGCGGTTAACTGGATAATAAACTACAAACGGATGTGATCTACTAGAGAAGCGGGTAGAGCGAACCGAAACTCGGGCACTTGGAATAAGTTCGCTAATCTCAGAAGAACATTTCCCATGGTAGTATCCCACATTTCGACGATGTTCCAATGAGTCAATATAATTGGATAACCTACTGTCATTGATGAGCATCAACGCCCTCCTTTGCACACGGTCCAGTAGCTCCAAAATATACTTTGAAGCTCCTGCCCATATATGGGAGTTGTATTCCAATTTCGGTCGGATGAGGGTGGTATAGATTTTAAGGAGATCAGAAGGAGTGAAGTAATTTTTGCACCGTTTTAGAAAACCAAGACATTTGAATGCTTCTTTCAACACTTGAAAAACATGCTCGTTCCAACGAACATCACATTAAATTCTCATGCCTAGAACATCAAGAGTATTCGATTCCTCAACACCTATACCCCCATATATACAGATGACAATGTTAAATCTATCGCCCTATGGGTCAACATACAACATTGAGTCTTCAGTGCATTAAAATCAAAAGCTTCAAAGCATATTTTGGAGCTAATGGACCGTGTACAAGGAGGGCATTGATGCTCATTAATTACATTAGATTATCCAACTCTATTGACTGGACAAAACATCGTCGGAATGTGGGTTGTGTAACACTGTTTTATAGATACTACCACGGGAAATTTTCTATTGAAATTAGCGAGTGCTCGATTTCAGTTCGCTCTGCCCGCTTCTCTAGTAGATCACATACGTTTGTAGTCTATTGTCCAATTGATCGTGCAAGGCCTTACAGAGAAAATTCGTTTATCAGTCAAACTAGCCGTATTTGGAAAAAAAAAACTCCCCACACAAGTCTTTCCTGACAGTTAATACAATTTAAGTCAAATATCCACAAACACTACTCTCTCCTTCCTCCTTTCAACAAACTAGTTTTCTGAGATCAACACAATGCACTACTTACATCCGACCGAAAATCGAATACAACTTCCATATATGGGCAGGAGCCTCAAAGTCTATTTTGGAGCTACTGGACCGTGTACAAGGAGGCCATTGATACTCATTAATTAGAGTAGAGTATCCAACTCTATTGACTGGTCAAAACATCGTCGGAATAGAGGTTGTGTAACACTGTTTTATAGAAACTACCACGGGAAATGTTCTTCTGAAATTAGCGAGTGCCCGATTTCAGTTCGTTCTACCCGCTTCTCTAATAGATCACATACGTTTGTAGTCTATTGTCCAATTGATCGTGCAAGGCCTTACAGAGAAAATTCATTTATCAGTCAATCTAGCCGTATTTGGAAAAAAACTCCCCATACAAATCTTTCCTGACAGTTAATACAATTTAAGTCAAATATCCACAAACACTACTCTCTCCTTCCTCCTTTCCACAAACTAGTTTCCTGAGATCAACACAATGCACTACTTACATCCGACCGGAAATGGAATACAACTTCCATATACGGACAGGAGCCTCAAAGTCTATTTTGGAACTACTGGAGCTTCAAAGTCTATTTTGGAGCTACTGGCCCGTGTACATTGCATTGATGCTCATTAATTACAGTAGAGTATCCAACTCTATTGACTGGTCAAAACATCGTCGGAATGTGGGTTGTGTAACACTGTTTTATAGATACTACCACGGGAAATGTTCTTTTGAAATTAGCGAGTGCCCGATTTCAGTTCGCTCTACCCACTTCTCTAATAGATCACATACGTTTGTAGTCTATTGCCCAATTGATCGTGCAAAGAAAATTCGTTTATCAGTCGAAGTAGCCGTATTTGGAAAAAAAACTCCCCATACAAATCTTTCCTGACAGTTAATACAATTTAAGTCAAATATCCACAAACACTACTCTCTCCTTCCTTCTTTTCACAACCTAGTTTCCTAAGATCAACACAGTGGTCTACATTTGTAGTCGGTAACACATGAGTGATTTCCAATCTTCACTTAAATCTATCAAATATAAAAATATTACAGAAGTAAGTGACGTTACCAAATATGGTCATGATCGGTTCATTTTTTCACCAAATCCCCATATAAAAATAAAATCAGATATGAACTCCTCCTTATCTGCCCGCCATAAATTAATAACAATACGATTAAGATTAGGTTTATGCTTATTTTCTATATCCAGCTATTGCCTCAGCAAAGTTGGATATTGTATAACGACAACAAATTTGCTATAGTGAAGAGTATAAAAAGTTTAATATTATTAAATATTGTAGTTCCTTTACTTATCCAATACTGTTTTCCTTAACCATCTTTTCCCATCACATTGAGTCTTTCAAAACATTGTCATATATCATAGCTATATCTGTTAGTGTAATGTATTTATGTTGAACATAGTTACAGTGTAACATTTTATCTCTCAAAAGAAAAACAACACCAACTAAACAATAATAATAACTAAACTTTCTATATAAATAAAAACACTCTCACTTTTTTTAAGTCTTAAGTAAATTATAACACTGCCTCCTCTCCCAAATAAAATAAAGAAAAGAAAACTTTTTACTATTACTGTGTTGGAAAACATAAGAAAATAGAATAAAACACAAACACTAACACTAACAGGATAACACTTAATAAATTCTTTTGATAAACATCTAGTAAAAATATTGAAACTATTAAAAAAGTTGGTAGAAGCTTAAGTTAAAGTTATTTAGTTGAAGAATATACGAGTACGAACCAGATGAAAAACTGGGAGGAAAACAAAACACTTAATGCTTTTTAAAACTGTTGTCATAAAAACAAAGTTATGGCTAATTGCTTAGTTATTACCAGCACTTTTTTGTGTGAGAGATAAAAATAATATTAGCATAATTGGTAAATTCAAACAAAAAATAAAAATATATTTTAATTCATTGTGGCTGGAATTGATGTGGAGAGGAGAAAGTTTTGTAAAAGCAATAAAAAAAATTTTCTATAAAATGTTTCCAGTAAAAAATAAAAAAACAATATATACGAGGGCTGTATTTGTAGTCACTGGCTGTGAATAGAGAAAATTATGTTTAAGGGCAAAATTTTTTTATATTTTAAAATGTTGTAATTTTGATAAAATCTTCCCTTAAGTACACTCTTAAGGCCTAGTTAGCCACACGTTGTTAAAATGTATCTGTACTGTAAATGTAACGTTGGCATTTAGTGTATTAAAACCAGCATGTTGTTGTGTAAAATTAAACAAACTTTATCAGCTGTTCACAAATGTCACGTACAAACGTAGCAAAATCTATTTTCAACAGATTGGGACGTTCCGGTTACGTGACAGTTGAATTCGTTAACTGCTCTAAATGCTTTTCATGTACCAGAAAAAAACAGCTGACACGGTTGGTTACGGTTACGGGTAGCTAACTAGGACTTTATTGATAATTACAGAAAACCCCATTTCCAAGCAACTGGCATTCAAATTAAGTGTGGCAATAGTGATATTTCCATTTATTCTGTCTACTTTCCTCCAAGGCATGGTATGAACTACAAAGACTACGATTTCTTTTCCTTGATTGTAGGGACTAAATTCATAGTCGGAGGAGACTTTAATGCGAAACATCCATGGTGGAGCTTAAGAATTAGAAATCCTAAAGGCAAAGAGCTTTATAAAAGTGTTATTAAGTAAAATTTATCAGTGCTTTCAACAGGAGAACCTACGTATTGACCAAGCGACCCCAAACAAATTCCAGTCCTGTTGGATTTTATTGTTTATTCGAGCATTACTAGCCACCTTTTAGAAATTTTAGATTCCGATGAGTTGAGTTCACACCATTCACCACTTATAGTCAATCCTACAGTTTGCAAAATCTATAATATAAATAGGCTAGGCGATTTCTTGTGACCGATGATTTGTTCCACAGTTTTCTCTCGATTATGATCAAACGTACCTTATTTGAAAGGTATTTCTTTTTAGCTGTCCGCCAGATTTATAGATTTTTTTATTTTTTTCATAAAATTACACAATGATATGTATGTGTTTATTAAATTTGTTAGTGTTTTTGCAAAAAAAAAAAAAAATAAAATGAGTTTGTTTTCTTCATTCACAATAATAATTGTGTTGAATTGAAAAATAATTTTGGACTTAAATCAGTAGCACAATCGATATTTAAAAAGTATTGAATTGTGCATTGTCTTCTAAAATAATTTATTAAATGAAAAAATAAACTTTCCTAGAATATGCACTCGAATTTCGAGGGCTGGAATCTGCTAGTTATTTATTGTAAATCATGAATCTTAAGTACCCATCTGATTTAGCAACTTCCAACTGTTTTTATTAACTTTTCTTTTTTGCTCTACTACGTGTTTCACTATTATCATCCATTTCTTAACACAAAATGAAGAAAAATTATTTTACTTGAACATTTAAAACTTAAAGAACAAGTAAGTTTTTATTACAAAAAATGTATGTAGGGTTCGATATTGATATAGCAAATATTCTTTAAAAGTATAAATATTGAAAATTTAAGAAATAGCTAATGAAATATTGACCTCGGTGAACCAGTGACCTTTGCCATATATGGAACAAACCAGTTCTGCTACTAACTGCAATTTTTGGTTACAAAAAACAAGGAAAATGACATGCATTGACACAATCGGTATATTTGTTCTTATAAAGCACCAAAAGAACTGTCAATATCAATTGTCATCTCGTTTTTTTAATTTTTGTAACGAACGAGATTTGAATCTCAGCTACTCAATTTGAACATATATGTAAATGCTGAAGATTTACTCCAAGAAAGGGAGATTGTCCTTCAATGTTTTTTTAATAGTGAAAAAATCCCCAAATCTGACTGCGTAAAATAAATTGGGATGAATTTAGATATAAAGGCAAAAACAAACTCATTGCTTGGTCGCCGTTGGGTTGCAATGAGCCCATGTTCACCCACAGTTAATAAACGGCGAACAAACTCGTTCGCCTATTACGGTTCTACAGCGCCAAATATTCCTTTGTGAAATTCTTAAAGCCAACTAAGTGATTATTAAAAATTTAAATCACAGAGCCATTTGATATGCCTATGCTATCAGCAATCTCGCGCACTTTCGTGCCGTAACACTGTGGAACAAATTCAGGTTAGCAAAAGTTAGGTCGATTCTGAGAGTGAGGGGTGAAAATAGAGGCTAAATTAGAAGACCCGTATCGCGGCGTTTGTTTATGTTAGTTCGAATTTTTTTTTTAATCGACCTTCGAGCTTTGCAGTCAAATGCCGATTTTCAGCATATTGTTTATATGGTTTTTTTCGTCGACTAATTGATATTTTTTCAATCTGTAAAAGCCAAATTATTGCTAGAGACCTGTGCAAAAATTAAAATTTTTTAAAAAATTGATTTAGAAAATGCTTAAAAACTAAGCATTTTTTGCTTTCTGTTTGATCTAAAATATGCTTCTCAGTTTCTTCAATAAATTTCATTTGAAAAGAAAACAATCATAATACAAAACATGCGTTTTCCAGCTTAATATTAATTTACTTCTCATTTGTTATGTACCAATTTTGTTCAGTGTTGGTTTTGAAGAAACATTGAAAAAGAAATTATAAAAATATGGAAAAAAAATATATTTTTGAAATGTTAGTTATGAAAAGTTTTAAGTAAAAAAATTAAATAAATCAAATTAATGATTTGGCCAGTTGGCGTTTAGCAGGCGGCTGTGGATCAACATCACTGCTCTCTCTAATATCTTGGTCATCGTCATCATCATCAGAAAGGTCGATAATTTCGTCCAACAGATATTCTGGAATTTCATCTTTGTCTTCCCCTTCTTCCTCTTTTTCCTCGTCTTCCTCTTCTTCAAATGTGTTTTTATACCACCAACAAATTTCAGCGAGTATTGCATCTGGAGATTTCTTTACTCTGTACCTGAAACGAAAAAAGTTTTCAATCGTTAACATGTTTAAATTGTGCACTCTGACAAAGATATTAGAAAAATCTAGGAATTCAAAATATGCACACTCTATAGTTACCTTATTTCAAATGGAAGCGCAGTTTGGTGATAAAGTTCGCCTTGCTCATCAGATTCAGTTGGCAACTGTTGAGCGAGTTGATCAAGATACTGATGCAAGAGATAAATTTTGTACGACATATTAACCCCAATTTCATCGAAAGCTGGCAACATGTTTGCAACAGATTGCCTGTAGTTGTCTGTGCGTTCTTTACCCAAAAGTCCTTTAATGACTGCTTTCAATGCGAGCCATGCATTTAATTCTCGGTCTGTCAGAACTTGGTCAAAATCTTGACGACTCATTAGTTTCCGTATGTCGGGACCATTAACAATCCCTTCCTGAATTTTGGCGTTACTTCGTCTTGGGAAAATGTCTTTGAAGCGGTTGAATACTGCTGGTTTTTTTGCGATACATTTCAAAAAATTTTTAGCAATGCCAAGTTTAATGTGGAGCAACGGCAACAAAATTTTCATTTCAGGAACAAGACTTTCGTGTAGCCTATTGTCTTTTGGCCATTTCCGTCCAATGCGACTATTCCAGTTATGCTGTTTGTACTGGTTTCTTTAATACCTTCTCCGTATCGTGAATCCCAATCGCACAAAAAACACGGATATTTTGGACGGCCAGATGCTGTTAAGCCTGTAATCAATGAAACTATTTTGAGGTCGCAGCAAACGCGCCACTGGTGTTCGTTATATTTGACTACTTCCAGAATGTGTTTTAAATTATCGAAATTTTCACTAGTGTCAGTGCTATACGCAATCGGAACAGAAGGCATTCTATTTGTCTTGTGCAAAAGCACAACTTTTAAGCTGATTAGTGAACTATCGATGAATCATCTTTTTTATAGGTTAACCCTATCGTCTCCATTTACTTTTCAATATCGTTGCAATAAGCGAAATTTTTAGCATCAATCACATTGAAGAACTTTTCTAACTCTTTTTGGCGTTTTCGATATGCTGTTACTTTGGTACCTTTCGCCATCAAATTATTTCCTTTCAAAAATGATTTGAATGATCTGATTCCTTTTTCAAACACAAATTTGCAACAATTCCATCCAATTGGTTTTGTGTGATTAGGATTGGGTCCTTTGATGTTTCATAGGATGTACCTTCACCAGGGTCGTATTCTGAGAAGAAATCCATGGATGTAGCAGCGGCGGTTGTAGTACTAATATCTGTTTGAAGATCAATACTTCGGTATGTTGGTACTGGAACGAATTCTGAGTGCGGTAATGGTAATTGGGCACTGCTACACAAGTTTCATTCTTTGCTTTCCTTCTATTCAAAGTTTTCTGGTAGTTGATACATCCATAGCAATTTTCTTCTTGATGCGGGCTGTTGTCTAACCACATCATTGGTATGCCAAAATGCATAGCTTTCTTCTTTTCACTTTTCCATTGCATACACACAGAAAAAAAATTCATTGTTCGAAAACTTAACAACTGAATTTTCGATTGTATCAACAGAAATTTTATAGCAACTAAACATTTTCTATTTTGATAAAATATTTAATGTTGAGACAATAGAATTGTAGTTACAAGCAACTAAAAATTCGGTTTAAAATTCCCCGCAATTCGGTTGGCAACATATTTGGTAGCCACAACGAATCTGTTTTCTGTGTGTAAGAGTTGAATATCAATTAAAGCAAACTTTTTTAGGGGCATAGTTTACGTCAGTGATAAACTATTGCGAGATATACTGTTTATAGGCTTCCAAGAAAAAATCACTCGCATTGCCACATTTTTCATCGCTTGCTATGAAACGTCCACAAACATTACAAAAATGGTCCATTTTACATTTTGGTTCCGTAATTTTTAATACAATATATATTATACAATGTTTTTATACCCTATACCACTATGTGGTTTGGATATAATGACTTTGTGCTGCTGTAACAACAAATATTTGACCTACACCCATCTTTAATTATACCGATCGAATCAGAATCACTATTTGATTCGATTTAACAATGTCCGTCCATCCGTCCGTCCGTCCGTCTGTGTGTCCATGTAAAGTTTGTAATCAAACTGCAGGTCGCAAATATGAATATATTTTGATGAAATTTGGTATTTAATATTTTATCGGCCATGGAATGAACGCTATTGAAATTGGTGAGAATCGGTCCATGTTCAGACCTAGCCCCCATACAAATGACCCCAATTATCATACAAATCTTAGTCAAATTACATCCATTAATCAGTAGTCTGAAAATGATCCCTATTGGACAACTCTTAGTCATAGGCCCCATAAAGAGCTGCTTCGCGATCTTCACTTAAATCTATCAAAAAACAATAATATTGCACTGATTCTTCTCAAATTTTGTTTGTATATATTTTTGCAAAATACAAGAGACTTTACCAAACTTGGTCAGGATCAGTCCATTTTTGGGCCTAGTCCCCATATAGATATAGCATCCGATATGAACTTTTTCATATTTGCAGCCGAAAAAATTAATAAAAATCCCACTCAAATTTGGTTTATGCCTATTTTCTGTATCCAGTTAGTTGGGCCTGAGAGATAGGGTATCTAAACGCATGGTATAGGGTATCGTATAGTCGGTCTAGACCGACTATAATTTTCTTACTTGTTATACCCTATACCACTATGTGGTTTGGGTATAATGACTTTGTGCTGCTGTTTGTAACAACCAAAAATATTTGACCTACACCCATCTTTAATTATACCGATCGAATCAGAATCACTATCTGATTCGATTTAACGATGTCCGTCCGTCCGTCCGTCCGTCCGTCCGTCCGTCCGTCTGTGTGTCCATGTAAAGCTTGTAATCAAACTGCAGGTCGCAAATACGACCTAGCCCCCATACAAATGACCCCTATGAAATCAACATATATTGCCATAAGATCCAAATTATCATAAAAATCTTAGTCAAATTGGGTTTGTATGTATATATTACGTCCATTAATCAGTAGTCCAAAAATGATCCCTATTGGACAACTCTTAGTCATAGGCCCCATATGGAGCTGCTTCCCGATCTTCACTTAAATCTATCAAAAAACAAAAATATTGCACTGATTCTTCTCAAATTTTGTTTGTATATATTTTTGCAAAATACAAGAGACTTTACCAAACATGGTCAGGATCGGTCCATTTTTGGGCCTAGTCCCCATATAGCTATAGCATCCGATATGAACTTTTTCATATCTGCAGCCAAAAAAATTAATAAAAATCCCACTCAAATTTGGTTTTTGCTTATTTTCTATGTCCAGTTAGTTGGGCTTAAGAGATTGGGTCTCTAAACGCATGGTATAGGGTATCGTATAGTCGGTCTAGACCGACTATAATTTTCTTACTTGTTTTTTGTTATTTTTATGAAACCGATGCACTTAACTTAAATCACTCACAAAATTCCACAAAGTTCCAAAAAAAATTAATAGCGAATTTTATCACGACCGAGCGAAAATTAAAAGACATCAGCTTCGGCTGAGTTTCGAGTCTTAACTGAATCTTCATTTTTGAAATTAGTTCGCTTACACGAAATAAAAAAAATCGCTACCTGTGCGGTGGTTGAAAACAAAAAAGTTGTTTTACTAATTCCTAATTCTTGGAACTTCCCTTTTTAATTACTTCTACCTAAATCGCTATTTATTTAATGGTTTTGGGATTTTTAACGCAAATTATCGACTAAGACCATTTTCTTTTCAAATGAAATTTATTGAAGAAACTGAGAAGCATATTATAGATCAAACAGAAAGCAAAAAAGACTTAGTTTTGTGGAAAATATTTTCAAAAAGCATGAAAAAAAAATAATTTTTCCAACATTTTGCTTCATAAGCACCACAAAAATTTTCTAAATCAATTTTTTTTTAAATTTTAATTGTTGCACAGGTCTCTAGCAATAATTTGGCTTTTACAGATTGAAAAATATCAATTAGTCGACGAGTTATAGTCAAAAAACCATATAAACAATATGCTGGAAATCGGCATTCGAAGGTCGATGAAAAAAAAAATTCGAACTAACATAAACAAACGCCGCGATACGGGTCTTCTAATTTAGCCTCTATTTTCACCCCTCACTCTCAGAATCGACCTAACTTTTGCTAACCTGAATTTGTTCCACAGTGTAATTGGTCAACAAAACATATCGCAAATTATTTCATCATTTTCGGATTATATATGTCAGACATTGATAAAAAAAATTTCCATAAATTTCTCAATTACTGAAAAAATCTGACAGCAAATATTTATGAATTAATTTCACCATTCGCCATAAAAGTAATGAAATTCTTGTGTAACATGGTCCAATAACAACTATTTATTAACATCTTACAAATAACTAATTATTTTACAACATAAGTAAATAAATAATTAATTTCAATTCAATTCGAACAAATTATCGCACTCTCCCTCTCTCTCTGTCTCTCTGCCATTGTGAAATTCTTTAACAATATTTAATGTTCGCATAAATCAGCCATAAGAAAAGCATTCAAGAAATTTTACTTGCCTAATTGAAATGTTTAAAAATAAATACTCGTACAATAAAATTATATTCATCGAACCAATTGTGCCTACGAACCAATAATAAACACATCTGCAAACATGCTGGCTGTGCAAAAAAAAAATTACGAAAAAACAACAAAAACAGTCATTAAGGCGATTTAATTTTAAACGCATTACAATTCAATTACCAATGCCAATTAGTAAAGCATTCATGTTGAATGCCAAAGTAAGAATAGTTTAGCAAACAAAAAAAAATATAAGAAGAAGGGGTAAAACTTTAAGGCTATTTTAAGAAATAAACAACTAAATAAGAGCAAAATCGGAGATGAATAAACAGTGATCTGAAATTGTCCTACTTATGTGCTTGGATGTATTTTAGAATTGTTTCAATGATTTAGAAGTTATTAACGTATAGTTTGTTTCAAAGTAAAATTTTACTTATTTTTGTGGAAATGGTGTGCATCAGGTAGTAGCCATATGGTGGGGAGTAGAGCCCCCCAAATATCCCGAAAAAAAATTTCACTTTGACTTATGAGTCAAAGGTCATATTAAGGTCATAAAAGTGAATAATATCATGTTTCTATTAATATGCCACAAAAATGTCGTGTCGTGAATCAATTACCTAAACATTTTGTTGAAAACTTATAGACAAGTAAAGTTAAGCAAGATGTTTAGATCATTTGTGGCTTTTTTGAGGCCACAGTCTCTTAAGCTCTTCACCTTATAAGTTTATCTTATTCTTCCAAATCTTTGGCATGCTCGTAGACCCAATTTTAAATTTCGCTTCCTTCAAAAATGGAATATAATTACACTGTGGAACAATTTCAGGTTAGCAAAAGTTATGTCGATTCTAAGAGTGAGGGGTGAAAATAGAGGCTAAATTAGAAGACCCATTATCGCGGCGTTTGTTTATGTTAGTTCAAATTTTTTTAATCGACCTTCGAACTTTGCAGTCAAATGCCGATTTTCAGCATATTGTTTATATGGTTTTTTGGCTATAACTCGTCGACTAATTGATATTTTTTCACTCTGTAAAAGCCAAATTATTGCTAGAGACCTGTGCAACAATTAAAGTTTTGGAAAAATTATTTTTTTTCATGCGTTTATTCATCGATAGTTCACTAATCAGCTTAAAAGTTGTGTTTTTGCACAAGACAAATAGAATGCCTTCTGTTCCGATTGCGTATAGCACTGACACTAGTGAAAATTTCGATAAATTGAAACACATTCTGGAAGTAGTCAAATATAACGAACACCAGTGGCGCATTTGCTGCGACCTCAAAATAGTTTCATTGATTACAGGCTTAACAGTATCTGGCCGTACAAAATATCCGTGTTTTTTGTGCGATTGGGATTCACGATACGGAGAAGATATTAAAGGAAGAAACCAGGACAAACAGCATAACTGGAATAGTCGCATTGAAATGAAAATTTTGTTCCCGTTGCTCCACATTAAACTTGGCATTGCTAAAAATTTTTTGAAATGTACCGCAAAAAGACCAGCAGTATTCAACCGCTTAAAAGACATTTTCCCAAGACTAAGTTACGCCAAAATTCAGGAAGGGGTTGTTAATGGTCCCGACATACGGAAACTAATGAGTCGTCAAGATTGTGACCAAGTTCTGACAGGCCGAGAATTAAAAGCATGGCTCGCATTGAAAGCAGCCATTAAAGGACTTTTGGGTAAAGAACGCAAAGACAATTACAGGCAATCTGTTGCAAACATGTTGGCAGCCTCCGATGAAATTGGGGTTAATATGTCGTACAATCTCTTGCATCAGCATCTTGATCAACTCGCTCAACAGTTGCCAACTGAATCTAATGAGCAAGGCGAACGTTATCACCAAACTGCGCTTCCATTTGAAACAAGGTAACAATAGAGTGTGCATATTTTGAATTCCTAGATTTTTCTAATATCTTTGTCAGAGTGCACAATTTAAACATGTTAACGATTGAAAACAATTTTCGTTTCAGGTACAGAGGAAAGAAATCTCCAGATGCAATACTCGCTGAAATTTGTTGGTGGTATAAAAACACCTTTGAAGAAGAGGAAGACGAGGAAAAAGAGGAAGAAGGGAAAGACAAAGATGAAATTCCAGAATATCTGTTGGACGAAATTATCGACCTTTCTGATGATGATGACGATGACCAAGATATTAGAGAGAGCAGTGATGTTGATCCACAGCCGCCTGCTAAACGGCAACTGGCCAAATCATTAATTTAATTTATTTAATTTTATTACTTAAAACTTTTCATAACTAACATTTCAAAAATAAATTTTTTCCATACTTTTATAATTTCTTTTTCAATGTATCTTCAAAACCAACACTGAACAAAATTGGTACATAAAAAATGAGAAGTAAATTCATATTAAGCTGGAAAACGCAAGTTTTGATTATGATTGTTTTCTTTTCAAATGAAATTTATTGAAGAAACTGAGAAGCATATTATGGATCAAACAGAAAGCAAAAAAGACTTAGTTTTGTGGAAAATATTTTCAAAAAGCAAGAAAAAAAAATTATTTTTCCAACATTTTCTAAATCAATTTTTTTAAAAAATTTTAATTGTTGCACAGGTCTCTAGCAATAATTTGGCTTTTACAGATTGAAAAAATATCAATCAGTCGACGAGTTATAGCCAAAAAACCATATAAACAATATGCTGAAAATCGGCATTTGACTGCACAGTTCGAAGGTCGATTAAAAAAAAATTCGAACTAACATAAACAAACGCCGCGATACGGGTCTTCTAATTTAGCCTCTATTTTCACCCATCACTCTCAGAATCGACCTAACTTTTGCTAACCTGAATTTGTTCCACATTGTTATTTTAATTACAAAATTTTATTTATATTTTGTTGTAGTTTAATATTTTTGTTTTCTTTTTAAATTTGTTTACAAATAAAAACACTGAACCTTGTGTTTTAAATAAAAAGTTCATTTGAAATCTGAACATCCTATTTTCTACTTTTTTTATATGTTTTCTTTAGTTATTTTACTTGTACGCAGACTTTCTCTTGTGTGTGTAAATACTTTCAATGTCATATTTTTTGTCTTTGAATGTGATTTCAAAGACAAAAATTTAATTAATTTATTAAAGATTAATATTCCGTTGTTCCTGTTAAGTCAGTTTTTATTTCATTTTATAAAGGCATTGCCAACTTATGTCCAATTATAGCCAATGTTTCTTTCTAAAGTTTCTTATTCATATTTTAGGCATTCGATTTCTTTGGCCTTTTCCTTTAAAACTAATTAAAAAATAATATTTTTAAGGAGTCATCTTAATTACTTATATACACTAATGACATTTAATGTCATGTTTTTCGTCTTTGTAACCATATTAGATTAATTTATTAATAAAGACTATTGTTCCATTATTACTCTCTAATTAAAATATATTATATATTTTAAATAAAGTTTCTAATCCTTATTTTAAATCGAATGATTAAGATATGACCTTTTCCGTTAAAACTTATTACAAAATTAATATTTCTTTCATATTGTTGTCATATTTGATTAATGTATTGAATATTCTTAATTACGTTTCTATGCTGTTTTATATAAAGGCGTTACCAACTTAAGTTCTAATAAAGCCAACTTTCTTTTTTCTACAGTTTCTTATCCACATTTGAATCATTCGATTTCTTTGCCTTTTCCATTAAAACTTATAAAAATAAATGGTTGTACTCATGGACTTGCTTGTATTGATTAAAGAGCTTCCATCTAAAATACATTATATATCATGCTTTCTCGTTTAATATTGTTGTCATATCTATAATATAATAGGCAAAGCAAATTTTTGTGACCGATATAAAAATTTTAGTTACCAACCGATGTTTACCAATCATACCTCATTTGAAAGGTATTTCTTTTTAGCTGTCCACCATATTTACAGATTTGTACCGTCTGGAACATTTTTTTTTTTTTTTTAGTAATGCTCATTAAAAGTTGCTACTAAATATCAAAAGCCCTGTGTTTAATTGTGAGTTGGCTAAAATTGATTAGCATACCTTTAGGCGCTTATAAAATTATTTATTAACAAACCCATTTATATATCTTCTGTGTGTTAAACAAATATTTATAATGAAATTTAATGAATTTTATTTAAAAAGTGTTGAATTGTGAAATGGCTGATTTCGGTCGGATAGGGGTCATTTGTATAGGGGCTAGATCTGAACATCCACCGATTTTCACCAATTTCAGTAGAGATTGCTCTATGGTCGCTAAAAAATTATGTATTAAATTTCATCAAAATATCAAAATATTTGCGACCTGTAGTTTGATTACAAGATTAAATGAATACACAGACGGACGGACAGACATTATACAGAGACAGACGGACGGACGGACATCGTTAAATCGACTCAGAAAGTGAATTTAAGTCGATGGCCATATATATATTCACAAACACAAACTAATTTGACCGCTATACAAATTTTTATTTTTCAACGGATTTCTCTGAAATTTGCTACACACGATCTCCGTACTCCAGGAAAGGTCGCCGTATGATTCTTATCGGCCACGACTACTTTCACGACCACTTTTTGTGTACAATTCAATTTCTGTTTTTTGGTATATTTGTTCGCTATAAAAATTTTTATTTTTCAAGAGATTTCTCTAAACTTTGGTACGCACGATCTTCGTACTCCGGGAAAGGTCGCCATATGATTCTTACCGGCCACGCCTACTTTTACGCCGAAGTTTTGTATACACTTCATTTCCTGTTTTTCGGTATAATTGCTCGCTATACAAATTTTTATTTTTCAACGGATTTCCCTGAAATTTGGTACGCACAATCTCTGTACTCCAGCCAAGGTCACCATGTCATTCTTGCGGCCACGCCTACTTTTACGTCCACTTTTTATACAAAATTCATTTTCTGTTTTTTGGTATATTTGTTCGCTATAAAAATTTTTATTTTTCAACGAATTTCTCTGAAAACTGGTACGCACAATTTCTGTACTCCAGGCAAGGTCACCATATAATTCCTACGGCCACGCCTACTTTTGCGCCTACTTCTATGTATATAATTTTTTTTTCTTTTATTTGTTTCTTTGTTTGACTGCTATACAAACTTTTATTTTTCAACGGCTTTCTCTGAAATTTGGTACACGTGATCTCTGTACTCCAGCGAAGGCCGGAGTATATATCTTTCTGGCCACGCCTAGCTTTACAGCCACTTTTTTATAAAATTCATTTTCTGTTTTTGGTACATTTGTTCGCTATACAAATTTGTATTTTTCAACGGATTTCTCTGAAATTTGGTACACACGGGAATAACTTCACGATGAACAAATTCCCCAAATTTAAAATAGGGTCCCCAAAAGAAATTAATAAATTCCCCATTTTTGTTTTAAACTAAATAAAAAAATGAACTTACTCCACAAATTCGCTCTTAAATTTCTACATATTTTTATTTAATGAATTTTGTTAAATATTTGTTTAAGTGAAAGAATAAATTCCCAAAAAAAAAACTTATTCCCCAAAGAATTGGGGAATAACTTCACGATGAACAAATTCCCCAAATTTAAAAAATGTCCCTGAAAGAAATGAACTAATTCTCCATGCTGCTCTCAATATCTGTCCTATAACAAATTTTTTTAATATCTGTATTCTTTTCAATAGCATAATTTCGGTGAGCGGAAGCGGCTCGCGGACGCCGACGCGACGCGATCGCGGAACACATCTCAGCTAAAATATCGAAATGATCTGAAGAATATATTTTGGCAATTAAAATAAGGTGACAACAACTGCGCCGGCAGCACGGATGTGCCCGAGAAACGCGCGGACGCGGTCGCGACTCGCTCACGGAACACAGCTGAGTGAAAAGTCTTATGACAAATTTTATCTACGTATGTGCAATAATTACCTGTTGATCAAAATAGGTCAAACGTATACTATAAGCAGTTGCTTAAAGCAACCTTGCGGCACAATTTTAAACGTCGCATTCATTTTCCATTTTTGAAACTTCTATAAATTTGACGTCTCTGCTCAATGGTGATCATTTGTTAAATGAATTTTTTCAATTTTTAAAGCTTCTGATTCCTTTAATTTGCAAACGATTCCATTATATCTGATGTTTACAAAATAAATAAACTTCAAAAAAAAAAAACGTTAAGCGGTTTCGAAGCTTATTTTTGATGTATTTTTGCAGTAGCGTCTTAAAAAAAACTAAATTAAAAAATCAAAAAATTTTAAATTGAAATAAAAAAAGAATTTACTCCCCAAAAAAACGTAAATATTGGGGAATTTTTTCATCATGAACAAATTCGTCAATCCCATATAAATTTTTGGGGAGAAAGTTAAGTTTTTTGAGAAATTTGTTCATTGGGCGCTAAGTACTCAGCGCCTGTTAAACATAGTGAACCATTTTTCATGTCAAAGGCCTTTGGATCCCGGGCAAGACCGGGTAAAAACAGCTAGTACCCTATAAAAGTGGTTACAATAGGCCCAATTCTATAACTTTTTACATATCGAGGGCTTCCTGTTAGAAAGGTGTAGCGATCAATTTTGCCTCTTTACCATTTACCATATCGAATACATGGGTAATTGTTGTCAAATGTTGTTAAATGTAGTACGCTATAAAAATATCACAAAATCAGCTACATTGATGGATACGCCTTTATGGCGAGAAGCCCTCGATTTATACAGTGTTGCTCAGAACAAAACCAACCAAAATCACTATTTTCCTTTATTGTATTTTTAAGCATTTTATTGTTGTTTTTCCAAAATCTTCTTTATCATTTCTCACATTTTTATAACATTACAAATAAATAGAAAAAGCTAAAATTGTAAACTAAAGGAACCGTTAATTTTTTTTTTTTTTTTTTTGCAAAAAAAAAACTCAAAATTGCTCTATTTCAGTTGGACAAAACAAAAGCAAGTTTAAGCAAGAACACATTGCATTGACTTTACTTTCAAGTTTAACGGCTTATTTTTGCACTCTCTTTTAATTTAATTTAAGTTGACTGACAGCTAGTTGCGTTGTGAAATTGATCATATTTAAATCAAATCGTCATGGCTCGTAATAAATACTCTGAAAACTTAAAAAATTAAATAATTAAGGATTTGTGAATGGAAAGAGTCAAATAGAACTAGCTAAAAAGCATAATATTAATAAATCCACAATATCTCGCCTAATAAAAAATATATAAACCAACAAAATCTGTAAAAAAAAAAAAAAAAAAAAAACATTGCATTTGGGAGCACCGCGGAAGACATATGAAAGGACAGACCGTCATATTGTACAAATTGTGCAAACATATCCATTTAAATCATCAAAAACTATTTTAAATGAGTTAAATTTAAATACAGATTCAAGGACTGTTCGTCTCCGAACATTTGAATCAGGTTTCCGACGATTCAGGCCAGCAAAAAAAAACACTGCTCACTAAGAAACATTTGGAAAATATGTAGAACTTATTTATTAATATTCTATTTCGTTAAAATGCTTAGCATATCAATATTTGTAGGCTTCATTTTGCACAAAAATATCAAAATATGACGCCTGAAAAATGGAAAACTGTTTTATTTAGCGACGAGTCAAAATTTAATATGTTTAACGCTGACGGAATGTGCACTGAGATCGTTTCAACCCACGCTACTGCAAGCCAACTGTGAAGCATGGCGGCGGATCAATTATTAGGCATGCTTTTCTGGTTTTGGCATTCGACCCTTCCACGAAATAGACGGATTAATGGACAGATTTAAGTATAGAGACATTCTTGCTAATATTATGATGCCACACTCTGAGTGGGAGATGCCGCTTCGTTGGATATTTCAACACGACAACGGCCCGAAACATACTTCAAAGCTTCAAAGAAGAACAAAAGTTAAACTCGATTACAGACAGCAGAAAATGGTGGCTAGTAGCAAAGGAAATAAGGCAAGAAGAACGGTGTGTTGGATGTAATATAAGTGCAGAAAACTTTAAAGAATACTTTAAAATGTTGTTAAACCCGGAAAGTAGAGCGCTGGAGATTGAGTATGCAACTAATTTAGTCGTAGATACAGATTTAGATAAAGCTTTCACACTGCAAGAAATTAGGTTGGTACTGGCAAAGGTTAAAGAAATTAAAGCGCCTGGTGAGGATAGAATACCTTATGAAGTTTTTATAAATACAAATAATAACTTTTTAAGCGCTTTGGCGGAAGTCTTTATAAATTTGTTAAACGGAAGTGGTTCTTTTGAAGTGTTTGAACGTAGTATTGTTTTCCCAATTCATAATAAAGGAGATGCTAATGAGCCAGGCAATTATAGGAGAATATCCTTCATGAATTGCATAGGAAAGATCATGATGGGTGCTATACATGAAAGGTTAATACAATGGTCCACAAACTATAAAACTTTAAATGAGTTCCAGGCAGGCTTTCGCAAAGGCTATTCGACAATAGATAACACCTATAATTTAACGGCAATTGCTTACATAAAGTTTCATGAACAAAAAAGAGTTTACGCATTCTTTGTGGACTTTAAAGCCGCCTTTGATCGTGTACCTAGACAACTTTTAATGTATAAACTACGCCAATTGGTGTTGTTAGAAAAATAGTAAACTTTTTAGAACAGGTATATAAATATACCATTTCTGCGGTGTGGACTGGAGATGAAATTTCAGAATATTTTATTAAATAAACAGGGATGCTGTTGTCGCCTTTTTTGTTATCATTGTATTTAAATGATCTCCATGAGCAACTGAAGGGCGGTCTATTCATAGATGATCTGAACATAAGAACATTAATGTATGCGGATGATATTGTCATTCTTGCCGAGAATATAAACGTCTTTAAAAAAATGATAAATAATTTGGAAATATATTGTAAAACGTTGGGAATGGAAGTAAACTTAACAAAATCCGAGGTATGGTTTTTAGGAAAGGTGGTCGTGTTTCCTCAAGAGAAAAGTGGACGTTTAACGGAGAGCAGGTTAAAATTGTGGCTCAATACAAGTATTTAGGTATAATACTAACTCCGACAATGTCTTACAGGAAACATATAATCACAAAAAATGATGCTGCAAAAGTTTGTGTAAATATCACTTGGAAAAATTTTATTGCAAAAAGGGATGTGTCGCTCAAGGCAAAGTGGAGGTTATTTCAAGCTGTTTGTAGATCTATACAAGCGTATGGTGCTCAGGTATGGGGACTGGCTTGGTTTGACATTGTTGATAAATTGCAAAGGTTTTTCACTAAACGCATGTTAAAAATATCGGAAAATACCCCAAACTATGTACTTGCTTTAGAAACCGGTCCAGAAGATGCACACCTCTATACTTATAGTCTACACCTTCGATATATTTCTAAGACGCTTTTCGAGTATGGAAATCATAGGTTACCCCAGAGACTTTCATCAAAAATTATATCAAAAAACATTTACTGGTACAAAAACTACGTTGATCGTTTGAATTACTTCGATTTGGAATCAAATAATATGCACCAATCTAAAAACATATGGAATAACACGTGCAATAGGTTAATTGATAATATGAAATCTAGATCTTATCAAAACTACCGAGAAACTGCACTAAAAAGTCAACAACGAAATTATAAGTTTTTGGATCATTCAAAAGGCCTTACCTATTGTAACGAAAAATATAACCAACACCAAATATCCCTACTAATGAAAACTCGCGGAGATCTTTTAATGCTAAACTCGAATATATATATCACCAACCAATCCACTCTATGTTCTTTGTGTAATCTGAATGAAGAAGAAACAATTTTACATATTATGGGAAGGTGCCCTGTACTTGCAGGTATACGAAGAAGATTTCTAGGGTGCTCGGGATTTCCAGATTATGAAATTTATGATGTTCTAAATGTGGGAAGAGAGGAAAACTGGGAGTCACTTTATCTTTTTGTAAAGAATGCATTAACTTATCGAAAATTTTTAATAGATGAATTCAATTTAAAAAAAAGAAAAAAATATTAGTTAAACAAATTTAAAGACAAACTTCCGGCTGACGGTTAAAAAACCAAGCCGTAAATATATTTATTATTATAAATATACGCAATTATAAAATTTGCATATTAAAGCTTTATATTAAAACAAATATTGTAATACCAAATTGTTATCTATAATATTAATAGGCTAGCCAATTTCTTGTGATCGATGTTTTGTTCTACCGTTTCATCCCGATTTTGACTAAACGTATATTATTTGAAAGGTATTTCTTTTTAGCGGTTTTGCAGATTTACAGATTTTTAAATTCTTTTCTTTATTTTGAGTAAATTGCATTTAAAGTTGCTACTAACCCATACATAAAATTATTTAATACTATGTGTGTGTTTATTCAATTTGTTAATGTGTTTGTACTAAAAATGAGATTTTTTTTTTGTGTTGATTTGTGAATTGTCTATAATTGATTAGCATACCTTTAGGGTCTTTATTTAATGAAAAAATAAAATTTCGTAGAATTTGCACTCGAATTTCGAGGGCTGGAATCTGCTAGTATTATATAATTCAATAAAGAAAGAATCTAAAAAATCTACTTAAAGCTGGTAAAAGAGTGACTCGCATAAAAAAGGGTTCAAACACTTGATTGGCCCACCCAATCACCTGATTTGAACCCTATTGAGAACTTATTTGGCATTTTAAAGCGGTGAGTAGCTGTTCGGGCCTTCATTTCTAAACAACCTTTAAAAGAAGCGCTGGAAACTGAGTGGAAAAGCATTCCAGTCAATATTATCAACCACCTTGTTGAAGCCATAACACGTAGAAGTTGTAAAAAACAATGGATTCTTCACTAAATATTGACTAATATTAAAAGTTGGCTTTGGTTTGTCCAACTGAAATAGTGGCATTTTGAGTTTTTTTGAAAAAAAAAAAAATATAACGGATCTTTTAGTTTACAACTTTAGTTTTGTCTTTTTATTTGTATTGTATTGACAACAATAAAATGTTTAAAAATACAAAAAAGGTCAATAGTGATTTTGGTTGCTTTTGTTCTGACCAACACTGTATGTAACTAATTTATTTAAGTTCTTATGATTCCGTTTAAAACTGGGAAACAGTTCCGAAAAAATTTTTTTATACAAACTTTTTTTTCCCTTACTACAACCACATATTTAAAATTGTCAAACATTTCAAACCAAAAAGAAAAAACGTTCTAAGAAATTGGCAACAAAATTTTGTGTTTAAAAAGAAAAAAAATCTAAAACATGTATTCCAACCGCAAGGAACGGCCTAAATATAGTATTATAATGATGTAGGATATTTAAAAATAGAGGAAAATTCAATATAAATACTTAAATTAGAGCAAGCGGAAATGAGATGACATATCAAATTGTCAATCAAAACCAATAACTCAGAAATTTATTTAAATAAGATTTATGATGCCAAGCGAACGAAAAGCAAAAGACCAAATCGAAAATGAAATTCTAAATTTAGTTTATTTAAAAAAAAAAATTAAGATTTAAAATTCGTCTTCAGTATCAATTTTCATTGATAAATACTCATTAGAGATTTCCTTCAATTCCATTTACAAATGATTTTATTTAATAAATAATATAAAGTAAAGAAACATAAATAAATATTTTCAAAAATTTTGTTTTACTTTACGAATACAACAAATATTATTTCGATACACTTGAAAGTAGTGCGTATCTTAGAGAATTACAGAACTAGCCAGACAACCAGCCAGAGAAACATTATTTTAAATTTATATTAAACATTTAGGAAAATCGACATTGTGCGGCTCGGTTTTTAAGTTCAAAAAGAATCGTATACTAAATTGTACTCGTAATGTCTGCACGCAATTTTCCCTTAAAATTGATCCATACGAATAACATAACTTTTGTAAAAGAAAAACAACAACAAATATAAATACATTTGTATTTATTTTCTAGTCTGAAACTGAAAGAAGTTCACACAAATGACTCATTTGGTATAGATTTGTTTCTTTCTTTTTTTTTTTTTGTTTGTTTGTTTCTTGAAAACATTATTTCATTTAACTCAGTTCCATTAGAGAATGTATATTTATTTAAATCACGATCAGCACACGCGCGTCATGTGTGTAATAAAATGAAAAAAACATCTCTTAATTGTTTTTGAAAAGGCCAATCAATATCGGGTATTGTTTCTTATATTTTATTTCAAAGATTTTCCGAACATTTTTCTCTTGAAATGAGTCAATAAATTGTTAAATTTATTAACACAATCGATTTCGTTTAAATGACTTGTTTTGATTTTTAGCTGGTGTAAGATTATGTTGTCGATGCTAATATTTATGTAAAAAAAAAAGAAATGTTTAATGATATCGCATCTTTGCCACTACAGTCAATTAGTTAAACATTAAAATTTACATAAATATTCTAAAATTAAACAAAACAACTTGTTAATAGCTTGAATTTTTTTCTTCTTTTTTCTAAAATTGTTTCATAATTTATTTGACGTTTTAATAGAAATTATATTGATAATTTTCTAATTTTTCATAAGATTTGAGAATTTATGAAAAATTTTAAAAAATATATTTTAAGAATTTATTTTAAATTTAAAAAATAGAATTCTTAAATATTACAGCGTACGACAAAATGAACAGATAATCTTAATATAATATAACCAATTCTTTGATGTCATCCACCAGGGTTTTACGCTTCCATTAATACCTGGACTTGGTGCACTATTTATAACAAATTTAAACAAAATATTTTAAATAGTAAACAATATGATAAACTTAATACTAAACCCGAAATTTTTAAAAAAAAATTTAGGTCATATCTTGGCACAATGATGCCCGATTTATCCCATTTTTAATAGCACCTTGCTCGAAATGATGACAAACAATATTATCCTAAGTTTACCCAGGAAGATGATTTATTTTGTGAATGAGCGTGATTTCAAAAGACAGACGAATAGATGGGCGGACGGACGGACGGACAGACGAACATTGCTATATACTCGAGTTGTTATAAGGATCAAGAATATATACATATACCTTATGGGGTCTCAAATGCTTTTTCGATGCATTACAAACGGAATGACAAACTGCTATATACTAACTGCATTGGCGCTGCTGAAACACTGAAGCTATCCACCTTATATTCACAAAATATATTCTTGTGCTGCTCCGAAGTGTTCAATTTTAGGTTACGGTGGAAGCGGATTAGTGGGCATGAAACCTCACATACAAAGTAATTATTGAATATCGTATATCTAAAGTATAGGAATGAATAACTTTTTTTAATTTGTTACTACAGTGGGCATCTCACCTCCCATTCAATGTGAATTTTCAATATCCTATTAATTATGTAATATAAATGGCAGAGTAACGGTACTTTGTGCAATTTCACAGGTTATTAGAAGATCCCAGCCCTCGAAATTCGAGTGCAAATTTTAGCAAATTTTATTTTATCATTCAATTTATTTCTTTCAATGTTTTTTAATCTATTTAATTCATTAAGTTTATTTCATTATATATATTTGTTGAACACACAGAAATAAAGGCCACCTTGTATGCCACCTAAAGGTACTCAAATTTTTGGCAATTCATAATTCAACACAGGGTATGTGTTATGGAATTATTGTAATGAAATCTGTACGTTAACTTTCGTGTTGCATAATGTAAAGTTGATTGTGCACGCATAACGTTCCTCAACCCCAACGAATTTAAGCAGTTAATAGCTCAAAAGAAAGAGCTTGATCCACTGAGTGTTCTGAAAGTGAAACGATCAAAATCCATTCATTAGAAGAGGAGCTATGAGAATTCGAATTGCTTGAGTGAATGTGTCCCATAAGAAATGTACAGGGAAGAATCGCGTTTGAGTATAACTTGAGTAAGGTGGCAGTTGAGTAAATTTCAATGATTGATGACATATCTGTGTCTAAATAGCTTTCATAAAAAAGAAAATGAAGGAAATCGGACGGATAGAACGGCCAGACGGACTGACTTTAGTTTTCATAAATTTTTTTTAATATATAAGATTAGTGAGAGTAGCATTGCTGAAAATGGGCTGTATCGAATCAGTAGGCGTTGCATCTCCCATATAACGTAATTATTCGATATCACATATCTCGAGTACCATGAACTGTTATTAATGTAATAGTCGGATTGGATAAATGGGTGTGATAGCTCCTATGCAAAGTTATTTTTAAATTTTAATAAATAAAACGTTGATGCAGTCGGGTGTCTGACCATCAAGACTAAACCAGTGAATCTTACCACTTTATATTCAAACCATATCGTCGTGAGGTGCTCCAAACTATCTTTATTTGTGTTAGACCCCCCCCTCCATCAGGTGGCACTGGCAAAACATTTTCGATTTCTGTCATCTCTGCTAAAATACGTTCTCAAGGAGAGGTCACCTTGGCCTCAATTCATTGGATATTGTTGCTTCTTTATGGGATGGTGGAGAAACTGCTCATTCTGCACTAAAATACCGTTAAATATACAGACAAATGAAAATGCCTTACTTCATAATAAATCGCACTCATATATGGGCAAATTATAATCCGGGATGAATGCACAATGTCATATAAACATTAATTAGAAGATTTTATTATTTTTTATAAAAATAAAAAATCTTATTTTCGATCTTTATCATTTTAATTTTTTTATTTTTTATTTTTTATTATTTTTGCTTGAATTCTCATTTGGTTGTTTTCAGCAAATAAAGGGTCCGCCATCTAACGTTTTTTTTTCAACTAGTGCTTATTTCGTGAATGGTAACACTTAGCTCATGTCTGATTTGACAGATAATTAGTTTTATCCTTCCGCTGAACGAATATGGTCGTGTATATGCTTGAACAACGCTGGGAAATATTGCGACATTACTTTGAAAATCGGATTTTGGAAGAAGAGAAGCACCGTCAGCTCCGTATGTTCGTTATCTTGTGAAAAAAGTGAACGAAACTGGCATCCTCATCGATAAACCAAAGCGTGAAAAGCCAAAAACAGTGCGTACACCCGAGAATATTGCTGCTGTGGCAGAAAGTGTGCGTGAAGCGCCATCAACATCAATTTACCGTCGTTCTCAAGAATTGAACATTTCGGAGGCATCATTGAGACGAATTTTGCATAAAGACCTTGGTATGACGCCATACAAAGTCCAATTGGTTCAGGAGTTGAAGCCAACTGACCATCCAATGCGTTTTCGCTTCGCTAAGTGGGCCTGCGATCGACTTACAGAAGATGCCGATTTTGCCAAAAAAAAAATCATCTTTTCAGATGAAGCTCATTTTGATCTTGGCGGGTATGTAAACAAGCAAAATTGTCGCATTTGGGCACAGAAAACCCGCACGCATAAATTGAAAAGCCGATACACCCAAAACGAGTCACTGTTTGGTGCGGATTTTGGTCCAGAGGCATTTTGGTCCAGGGCCATTTTTCTTCGAAAATGAGCAAGGAGTGGCGTTGCAGTCAATGGCGATCGTTATCGGGCCATGTTGAACGAATTTTTGTTCACAAAAATTGAAGAGGAGGATATTGGCAACATTTGGTTTCAACAGGACGGCGCTACGTGCCACACAGCCGAAGCTACACTCGATGTTTTGCGCCCTGTTTTTGAAGATCGCATTATCAGCCGCAGAGCTGATGTCGTTTGGCCACCTCGGAGCTGCGATTTGACAACGTTGGACTATTATTTGTGGGATGCCCTCAAAGGTAGGAGTTACGCCAACAAGCCAGAGACAATTGACGCTTTAAAGGACAATATTCGTGAAGCCATTGGTGAAATACAGCTGCACACAATCGATAATGTGCTTAAAAATTGGACCGATCGTGTAGGCTACTGCATGGCCAGCCGAGGCATTGAATGAAATTATTTTCCATTATTAACCGGAAGGATTGTACTTTCAAATAAAAAAAGAAATTTGAGATATTATTCAGTAGTTTTTTTTTTTTATAGCATTTTCAAAAAAAAAAGTTATTTGGCAGACCCTTTATATATGAATTTAATTTTTTACCAAACAAACTATCTACTGCTTTTTGTTACTGATGAGGGTTGGTGAATCTCCCCGAAACAGCTGTATAACCTGTCATGCAGAATATAGATCAATTTTTTGAAACAAATGTGCCAATGTTTTTGCTTTATTTAAAGTAAAAACATTTGATCTTGAGCCTGAATAATTTCAAACTCAATCATTAATTAGAAGTTTTAAAGATTTGAGAGATTTGAGAGACAAGGACAGACTCTCATTTTGTTATCAGGAGATTTTTGACAAATACTTCCGGTTATTTCGCCTATATAGATGAAATAAATGCCTATGTGTCAAAGTTTCATCACTATGAAGCAGTGCTCACAAATTGAATTTAACAATAAATTTTCTCAGGGACCACACAATTCCTGTTGTTATTGATGGCGTCTCATCCAATGAGTTTTAGCTATATTCAGAGGTAACTCAAGGTTCTATTCTTTTTCCCGCTCGTTTCTTTATCTGTCTTAGTCAAACCTGCAATCCTATCCACTCATTCACAGATGACAGCGTCGTCATTAATTTTCCTTTAATTTTAGGCTAAGCTTTCTGAGGTTGGGGACAAAAGGCTGACAATGAATGACACACTCATTCAAGAATTGTTAACAATTTCTAAGGGGAATTAAACGAATAGGGTTGATTTTAATGCGCAGAAGACTCAGTATTGTTTGTTGGCCCATAGGGCCTTGGATTCAAACATTTTTTCGGTATATATGGGTGGTATATTGATATTGAGGAATCGGATACTCTCGATGTTCTGTTTTTCAAGTGTCGAAAGAAGGATTCAAGTGTCTTGGTTTTCTAAAACGGTGTAAAAATAATTCATTCCTTCTGATCTCCTTAAGATCTTTACCACTTACATACAAGCGAAAATGGAATACAACTCCCATATATGGGCTGGAGCATCAAAGACTATTTTGGAGCTACTGAACCATGCGCAAAGGAGGCCGTTAATAGTCATTAATGCCAGTAGAGTATCCAACTCTATTGACTCATCGGAACATCGTAGTAATGTGGGTTGTGTAACACTATTCTATAGCTACTACCATGGGAAATGTTCTTCTGAGATTAGCGAACTCATTCCAAGTGCCCGATTTTAATTCACATCCGTTTGTAGTCTATTAGCCTTTATCAGTCGAATAAACTCCCCGCACAAGTCTTTCCTGACAGTTGCAATCGAATAAAATTTAAGTCAAATATCCACAATCACTACTCCCTCTTTCCTCCTTCCCATAACCTATTTTCCTGAGATCAACACAATGGACTTATTGCACAATTTATTACTTTATAAGTAAATAATTCGATAAACTCAATATAAAATTATTACAACAAACACACAGAATTTTTAAAAGTTTTAAGAGGTGTCTTCATATTTTTGGACATATCTTGTCACGGTGATGCCCGATTTACCCCTTTTTCAACGGCAACTTATTCGAAAAACCGTCAAACAATATTATCATAATGGTTTATTTTCTGAGTGAGCGTGATTTCAACATAAGGCGAGCAGATGGACGGATGGACAGACGGACATCGCTATATTGACTCGAATTGTTATCTATAATATTAATAGGCTATGCGATTTCTTGTGACCGATGTTTTGTTCTACCGTTTTATCCCGATTTTGACAAAACGTATATTATTTGAAAGATATTTCTTTTTAGCTGTTCACCAGATTTACAGATTTTTAATTTTTTTTCTTTATTTTGAGTAAATTGCATTTAAAGTTGCTACTAACACATACATAAAATTATACATATGCTATGTGTGTTTTATTAAATTTGTTTGTTAATGAGTTTGTTATCTTCATTCACAATAATAATAAACCATAAAAGTGTTGGTTTGTGAATTGGCTAAGTTGAAAAAAAGTTGCCTAGAAGTTGCACTCCAACTCGGAGCGCTGGAATCTGCTACTAAGCATTAATAATACATATAATTTATGGGGTCGCAAATAAATTTTTCGATGGATTACGAGTAATACTTAAAACATATATATATTTGTATAGATTTCTGACTACGTTTCAGAAATACATTTGATGCATTCTGAAATAAATTTTATAATTTCTGAAATACATTTAATGTATTTTGCAATAACTTTGATAATTTCTGAAAATCGATAGATGTATTCTGAAAGACATTTGATAATTTCTGAAATACGTTCGATATCCTCAGAAATAGTTTTTTATACTTTCTGAGTTATATTTGGTTATTCCTGAAAATCATTTGATGTTTTCCGAAATAAGTTTGGTCATTTCTGAAATACGTTTGATCATTTCTGCTATAGATTTGATACTTTCTTAAATACATTTGATACTTTCTGAAATACATTTAATAATTTCTGAAAATCATATCAGGTTTTCTTAAATACAATTGGATATGGTGTTGAGAAATAAATTTTTTTTTTAAGTTTAATTAAATTTGTAATTAATTTATTCAAATTGTTTTTAAATTTTTCAAAGCTCTCCAATGTTGGAAAAGCTTTACTTTCGGATCAGTATTGTCAATTTCCCAAATCGGCTAACATAATTATCTTATGTGTACAAAGTCGGGTCAAAAGTTTAACATAAAAACTACTGCAACATGTTACTTATAGTTCAGGCTTAAAGCTAATAAGAAAGAGTTTTCGTAACTAATACACTGACCAGATATACCCACTTAAAGAAAATTTTCTAAATACGACTTTTCTTTTCTTTGCAGAATGCGAAAAATGCAAAATAAGCACAAAAAGACTAAACCTCAACAAGTTTTGCAAAAGAGATTACGGTAAGTTTAAAATATAATTTAGAATAACTGAACTTGAATTCAATAAATTTTCTGCATTTCTCATTAGCAATAATGGCCAAAGTGATTGGACGGGAACGGAGTACCGAGGTAACGAGCAGCGAACAATATACCAAAGAAAATCAAAACAATCAACAAATGAACGACGCCGACAGCGCGGAGGGGGACGATCAAATGGCAACAGTGAAGTTCGATATACAGATACAAGCGATATTCAAGCGAACACCCCTAGAGTACGCAACTACGAATACAATTCTAAGACGAGGTCCTATGACTTGGATCATACCAGTGAAGAATTTAGAGTGTAGATGTCCAAAAATTAAAATGAATAAGTGAGTATTTGCATGGAAATCAGACTTAATTCACAACAATGCCAATAAAGCACGTTTCTAAAAATGGTAGTAGCTTTTTCAAGAGTTTGTTTTTTTTTTTTTTTGAAAATGGCCTATTTAAAAAAATTACCATTAACCTATTATCTAAATTTAAAAAAAGTGAATTTGCAAAAATTTTACTAATATACAGGCATGTCACAGAACAAAATCGAAATCGATTTGATTCCGTATTGCCAAATCGATCGGTTTCGTTTTAGCTTCTTCAGAAATTTGTCGCTTTCATTAAATCGAAAAAAAAAATGAAAAAGATATTTTTGTGTATTAAATATGGCAACGTAACGAAAAATACACAGCTGATTGTTGGAAAGAAAAAGAATATAAAACGAAATTTTAAGATTGTGTTGTGTTAAATAAATAAAATAAATAAATAAAAAATATAAAAATGCCCGGCATATCCGTTGTTACAGTAGTAAAGGAACGAAACCAACATTCCGTTGAAAAATCTTTAGATGGTGGGCCAAAAGAATTTAATTTTCCTGTCAGGTCTTCCCAATGACTCTCCACAACAGCCCGATCTCCCTTCACAAACCCCCTAGCTATATCCTGATGGCACTCCATATATTCAAGGAAAATTTTCTCTTGTGCCGAACTGCGATGTTTTCCCCTTTAATAATAAAAAAAATTAAAAAATTTTAAAAATAAATTTTGTAATACTTACTGTTCACTCAGTAGTTTTTCTTTTTCGTTTGTTTTGCTTCGCCATTTTGCTGTCAGCGTTGTATTATGTTAGAAAAAACAAATATTTTGCATTAAACAAAAAGTGGTTTGTATGAAATAAAAAGGTGGCAATAATTAGTTTACGACGTTTTGTATTTTTCGTCATCTAAAAATCATTTTTTTTAAATTGGTAATAAAATTCATTTTAAAGATTGAAATGTCTATATTTTGCTAAAATAAATAAACCAATAGTTTTTTTTATTAATTTTAAGTTGTTCTGGATAGTTTTTTGGTATCTATGCCACTTAAAATATCAATGCCACTTAAGAAATTAAAAGTGGTTTCATATCGATAACATTTGTCGGTTAACGTTTTCTGAAGAAGCCAAATACGGTTTCAATTCCACTTTCGATCGGAATTTGTTTCTGTGACATGCCTGATAATAATATAGTAAAAAAATATTATTTTAAAAAAAATGCCTTTTCCAAATCAAAATCTTATTTTTTTAACCCTTCGATTAGTGAGGCTCCCTTAAAACAGAGAAAAGGTCCGCAAGGACCCATAACAAATTGTATGGTATTTTGCCTGATGGGTTGTGTTTTGACCATATAAAATATTTTATATAAAATAGTAAAAAGGCGCAAGAAATGTTTTTGACAATTTCGCTTTTATTTAATATTAAATTACATGAGAAAATGAAATAAATAACTGCCGTGATGCTTCTTGCTGATTTTCCAGTTCGAGTGTACAGGTATTGTAAAGATGCAGCAATGTTGAATGCACAATACAAACTGCTTTGTTGCAAGTGAAGCAATACGCTCTGTTTTTACGCTGGCGTCCGTAATCCCCACGACATAACTGACATGACGGCCGATTTGATCGAGGCGCAGCTCCTGCTATCGGTCTTACTACTGCCTACATGGACAAAAAATATTTAGTTTTTCCGCTTTTGTGTGTTTCAAAATTATTTTATTTTACCTTTACATTGAAAGCTTACATAGCTCTTCGAAACCTGGGATAGCTGGTTATACGTCCATCGGTGACACGTTCTTCAATATTAGGCATTGCTAATTGTGTCGTGAATAATTGCAAAAATGAAAATCGCTTATCGGTGTTTTTAATTTAATTATAAAGGGTTTTTCAATAAGAGCGCTACAAACGTTTTTTTATATAAAAAAAAACGGTTTTGGAAATCAATGAAATTCTTTATTCCTATGAAAGTACGTTCGATGCCATTATGTATGGAAATCGATCTCTTTTGCATGGCCACCACGGGCATGCTTGCAGAAATCCAGACGCTGAACCCAATTTTCGACGGTTTTCAAGCATAAATCGGCCGATACTGCTGCAATTTCACGTTCGATATTCGTAAGAAGTTCATCAATCGTCGCTGGCTTGTTGGCATAGACCATAGACTTGACGTAGCCCAACAGGAAATAGTCCAACGGCGTCAAATCGCACGACCGAGGCGGCCAATCGACTGGACCATTTCGTGAGATAACACGTTCTGCAAACTTGGTTTCCAATAAATTGATTGTGACATTCGTTGTGTGGCTTGTGGCGCCGTCCTGTTGGAACCACATGTCCTCCAAGTCCATATCATCCAATTGGGGCCAAAAATATTCGGTAATCATTGAACGGTAGCGATTCCCATTCACAGTAACGTGCCGGTCTTGATCATCACGGAAGAAGTACGGCCCATAAACCGCACCAAACCGTAATTTTTTCGGGATGCAATGATGACTCATGGAGTACGTGTGGATTGCTGTCTGACCAATAACGCATATTTTGTTTATTGACGAAGCCATTCAGCCAGAAATGAGCCTCATCGCTGAAGATGATTTTTCGATGAAAATCCGAATTATTTTCAAGTTGTTGCTCAGCCCAATTCACGAACATACGATGCTTCTGGTGGTCAAGCGGCTTCAGTTCTTGCGTCAATTTGATCTTGTAAGGATGTAGGCCAAGATCTTTTCGCTACAACGACGTCACAGAGATGCCCAACGCTTGAGAACGACGTGTGAGAGACACATTTCGGCTTTCTTCAACTGAAGCCTCAGCGGCAGCAATATTCTCGCTCAATTGTTGATCTGCTAGGACGATTATGACGACCATAAATTGGACGTAGCGCTCTTAACGTTGAGGCCACTGACTCCGAATTTCGGTAGTAAATTTTAATAATATCGACTCGTTGTTGGCTCGTATATCTTTCCATCATGAAATGGCAAACCTTACTGAAGAGAAATGTCAAAAGAGCGGCAAGAAAAATGGCGTCGTTTGCTGTCCCTGTCTTTCTACTTTTGTAGCGTCCCTGTTGAAAAACCCTTTACGTCCATCGGTGACACGTTCTTCAATATTGCATTGCTAATTGTGTCGTGAATAATTACAAAAATGAACATCACTTAATTTCATTATAAAGGGTCCGCCAAATAACTTTTTTTTTTGAAAATGCTATAAAAAAAAACTACTAAATTTTATCTCAAATTTCTTTTTTTATTTGAAAGTACAATCCTTCCGGTTAATAATGGAAAATAATTTCATTCAAATGGCTGCCTCGGCTGGCCATGCAGTAGCCTACACGATCGGTCCAATTTTTGAGCACATTATCGATTGTGTGCAGCTGTATTTCACCAATGGCTTCACGAATATTGTCCTTTAAAGCGTCAATTGTCTCTGGCTTGTTGGCGTAACACTTATCTTTGAGGGCACTTCACAAATAATAGTCCAGCGGTGTCAAATCGCAGCTCCGAGGTGGCCAAACGACATCAGCTCTGCGGCTGATAATGCGATGTTCAAAAACAGGGCGCAAAACATCGAGTGTAGCTTCGGCTGTGTGGCCTCCTCTTCAATTTTTGTGAACAAAAATTCGTTCAACATGGCCCGAAAACGATCGCCATTGACTGTAACGGCCACTCCTTGCTCATTTTCGAAGAAAAATGGCCCAATTATGCCTCTGGACCAAAATCCGCACCAAACAGTGACTCGTTTTGGGTGTATCGGCTTTTCAATGTATGCGTGCGGGTTTTCTGTGCCCTAAATGCGACAATTTTGCTTGTTTACATACCCGCCAAGATCAAAATGAGCTTCATCTGAAAAGATGATTTTTTTTGGCAAAATTGGCATCTTCTGTAAGTCGATCGCAGGCCCACTTAGCGAAGCGAAAACGCATTGGATGGTCAGTTGGCTTCAATTCCTGAACCAATTGGACTTTGTATGGTGTCATACCAAGGTCTTTATGCAAAATTCGTCTCAATGATGCCTCCGAAATGTTCAATTCTTGAGAACGACGGTGAATTGATGTTGATGGCGCTTCACGCACACTTTCTGCCACAGCAGCAATATTCTTGTACGCACTGTTTTTGGCTTTTCACGCTTTGGTTTATCGATGAGGATGCCAGTTTCTTTCACTTTTTTCACAAGATAACGAACATACGGAGCTGACGGTGCTTCTCTTCTTCCAAAATCCGTACGTAATTTTCTGCAACATTACCATGATTTTCAAAGTAAGTCGCAATATTTCCCAACGTTGTTCAAGCGTATACACAACCATATTCGTTCAGCGGAAGGATAAAACTAATTATCTGTCAAATCAGACATGAGCTAAGTGTTACCATTCACGAAATAAGCACTAGTTGAAAAAAATAGTTAGATGGCGGACCCTTTATATGATAGATGCAGCTAATGCAGCAATGTCTTCCATATTGTAGAAAATTGCAAGTGGCCAGCGGTTTGTTGATCGTTTGCAATAATATGTGCCAGGTATCTGATTCATTGTATCCTCGTCAGATTTATTAGCATTGTAATCCAGAATAACCATGGGCAAATTAATCTCTTCTTGAGTGCTACATCACCTTCGTAGAAGCCAAACAATGAGTTTCAAACTGAAAGCGTAGGACTTTTCAGGAACTCACGTGGTACATATGTTTTCTGTATCATCAATGTACGCGCCACATCCAACGCGGAGAAAGAATTGTCAGAATAAATTGTGGGGCCTGTATTCATATATCTTTCAACCAATTGATAGACCACATTCACCCTTGATTTACCTCATGCTCTTGACCAGGAATCTTCCCAAAGTAAATCATTCCTTTTAGAAGATAAAATGATTTCGAATCGCACAGCCACCTTTATTCCGTACTTGGCTGGCTTGAACGGAATGTATTGTGTAAACCGTGTGCGGCCTCTATATGGGAATAATTGCTCGTCCACGGTCAGGAATCGTGCGGGATGTAAGCTGCCGCTGGCAACTTTTTCCAAACATCGTCAATAGCAGCAATTTTACTGTTGATTAATCGGCTCCGTTGCGTTTTTACCTTATCAAAGCGAAAGGATTTCTTCTAATAAAAGTCCGTAGGGACCTTTTCACTAATCCACGTACTAAACGTCACTAAACCTCAATAACATGTATACTATTGCTCCTATCGCTTCAGCACCAGTTCTAATTGTTTCAGCATACTTTTTTCTTGGAATACATGTACCGTTCGGGTATCCAATCCATACAACATTAAGGAGTTGTGAGAGTTTTAAAATCAAAAAGGTCCCCAGCGACGTTCTCACAAACAGAAGAGTTAAATAAATAACTTTATCTTTTTAATAACTCTTTAAATAAGAGAAACTTTCTCCATAGAAATAATTATTTTTTAAATCCTATTCAAAATAATTAACCTTTATTATAAAGTGTTATTCTTCAAAATAAAAATTAATTTTTGAATGTATTTCCCGTCAGTTACTTTTTATTTTTAATACAATTATAACCTCTTCTAGTTTTCCAAAAATCAGGAAAGTTGGAAGTATTACCATTCTAAATGCTACCTCTAAAATTCTCGAAGGTTTGCTAAGAAACCAAATAGAGGGACATCTGAATTATGGTAGTTATTTAAATCTATTCCAGTCCGGGTTTAGAAAACGTTACAATACAAAAGGCTTGGTATTAGATACTGTAGAAAACTTAAGGACTAATGTGGATAAAAACTAAACTCGGAACTCATTTTTGTTACAAATTATTTTATCAATTTGATTTTGGAACTTCGGCATGTAATTTATTGTGGTAGTTGTAGACAATATCAAAAAAGTTCCTTTTCCAAAAAAAGTACTTTTGGACGCAAATATATTTTTTAAGTCCTTTTTTAAAAATTTGTCTTCTGGAAACAAACAAATCTTTAGCAAAACAGGACCTTTTTTAATAATTACCTCTTCAAAAAACTATTCTTTCCAAAAAATACCTTTCCCAAAAAAGGAAAATTTTTCATTAAAAAAGTACCTTTCCCAAAAAAAAAAAACTTCAAAATAAATATATTTTCCTATGAGGTAGTGTGTGTAATTACGATATAGAATTTTCATTTAAGATTGTACCGCCAAAATGTCAAAATAAGCACTTTTTGTTCTTGACTTCACAGCTTTATATAGAAAAGAATGTCCCAAAAATAGTCTGTTTGCTCGATCTTCTTTGAGCAAAGAAGTATGCAGTGTAAATGTCTAATAGCATGTTCAGACGGTAAAATTAACCACTTGGTTCGCTCTCTGAATCAGGATTGTGAACATTGGTTCTTGTTTCATTTTGACGTTTATATTTTTTGTGCAAATATTTTACACTTTACGTTTCACTATTTCATTTTTGCCATTTTATTTTAATATATGTATATATGTAAATATATATTTTTTATTCGTTCAATGTTTTTATTTTTTTGCACACATTAATTTTTTGTTTTTTTTTGTTTGTTTATATATTTTTGACAGCTAGTTCAGATAAACTAGCGATAATTTTTTTTATAAAATTGGAGATGACAGTATATTTCTCGTGATTCGCAGCAAGGTTCAAAATGAACCAAGATGGTTCGCTCTCAAAATATTGTATGGCGAAACATGTTGATTCAATCATGATTGGGGTGTGAACCGCGAATGAGAGAGCGAACCTTGAATTTTGCTGTCCGTCTGAACATAGCATAAGCTTGCATGTTGTGGGTTCGAAACCGGAGCAACATTTTGTTTATTGCTTAGATACGAGTAGAATTTCCCTTGTTCCTTTTAGAAACTACAGCACATTAACTACTGCATTGTATTGTATTGTATAAAGTGGTGTTCGAAGTACTGCGACCAAAGTGATCTATTGTACTGCCCTCTGCTAATAGGTCGTCCCTATAAACTCTTATCCAACCCTGAAGCCCTCAGGCATTCGAGGATGTTGGTTGGTTCTAGTAATTTTATGTCGCTACCTAGTATCCGGAAGGAACCCAGATGCTGTTTCCTTTTATTCATTAGCGCTCCACAGTTCCCAAGTATGTGCTCTGGTGATTCGGCTTCCTCATCACAGAATCTGCACATAGGATTTGCTACAATTCCCAACCTGCTCATATGTTCCCTGAGCCTGCAGTGACCAGTTAAAATCCCGATTAGTATTCTCAGACCGTTCTTTGACAATCCAATGCACGACCCAAATCTCTTCTTGTTGTAGCCACACAACAACATTTTGGATTGCCTTAAGCCCAAGTGGCTCGAGAAAAATTCCCGTCTAACACAATTTTCATGTTCCCTGAGTAGTTCTTCCCATACTCCTTTTCCTATTCCACAAAATGGTTCCGTCCCTATTAATTTTGTGGAAGCTCCCCTTCTGGCAAGTTCATCAGCTTGCTCATTACTCTGAATCCCAACGTGTCCCGGGACCCAACAAAGGCTAACCTTGTTGTGTTTACCTAGCTCATTTAGCTTCTGCAGACAGTCCCATACTAGCTTAGAGTCTACTTCATAGGAGCTTAGTGCTCGAATAGCAGCTTGACTGTCTGATAATATGGTTATGTTCCTTCTTTTGTACTTCCTATTCAAGTTGATTTGTGCACATCTATCGATGGCGTAAATCTCTGCTTGGATAATGCTCGTGTGTATTCCCATTGGCTCGAAGTATTTGGTTCTAGGCCCGAAGACTCCCGCCCCTGTTCCACTTTCGGTTTTTGACCCATCTGTGTACCATTTGATTGTATCTTCTCTTAGAGAATATGCTGTACTTAAACCGCTCCATTCTCTCTTATTGCTAAGTTCCGTAGTAAAGTATTTCCTGAAATCATATTTCTTCTCAGCCCTGTCCATGGGAGGGAGTAATTATTAACTTGGCTTATTCGGTTCCATTGCCCTTCATAAAGCCTGGTTATAGGTTTCTCTCCCTTTATTCTGATTGCCGTTTCCAAAGCTTTCCTCTGCACCACTATATGTAGTGGGCTTAGTTCCAATAGTGCTTCAAGTGATGCCGTTGGGCACGTCCTCATTGCACCCGTTATCACAATGCACGCTAATCTTTGAATCTTACCTAGCTGCATTTGAGTCGACTTCAGATCTGTTCTTTTGGCCCACGCTATAGCTCCATAAGTTACTATTGGGCGGACCATCATCGAGTACATCCAGTGTAAAATGCTGGGTTTACATCCCCAGTTTTTACCCGCTACCCTTCCGCAAATCATTGTAGCTCGCTTGGCTTTCTCAGTGATGTGGTCGACATGTGCCTTCCATGTTAACTTGTTGTCCAGTACTATCCCCAGATACTTTACTTCTGCTTTTGGTTCAATGACTTCTCCCAAAATTTGAATTGCCCTCCATCTTGGAAGTTTCCTTTTCCTGGTAAATGGTACAATAGTGGTCTTCGTTGGATTGATGTTCAATCCTGTTGCCCTGCACCATTGACATATAATCCTCAACCCTCTTTGTACAATGTCACATAGGGTTTCCTCGAACTTGCCTTTTGCTATTAAGACTATGTCGTCCGCGTAGCCCTGGCATTCTATTCCTGCTACCGACAGTTTCATTAGTAATTCGTCAACAACCAGACTCCACATCAAGGGCGAAATAACTCCTCCCTGTGGACATCCTCTGGTTGTGTTGACGGATATGGTCTCCCTCTCTGCTGTTGTTTCTACTGATCTCGTGTAGAGCACTTCTACCATCCATTTTGATGTCACTGGGTCTACCGCTCTTTGGTTTAATGCCCTTTCTATTACTTAGATTAACTAACTTGAAAATGAGAGATTTACATGAGATGATACCACTTTTGCTGTATCGCATATGAAAGTACTTTAACTGTCTTCATGTTTAAAAAGAGTCATATGACTTTAGTTCATATTTGGTGTCAGTTTGCCAAAATTTATAATTTCCTTGATATTTGATATTTTTTATATTTTTTAAATTCAGGGAAGTTTTGGTTTCTATAATTGGGAGAGAAAACAAAGTGCTGCAGATAGTCATCGTTTTGAAACGGAAGACAAGGAATGCCAAAGTAAAAAATTCGAAGAAATAGAATAGGAGACATTACTTAATGAAGACTCGTGTCAAAAGCAAAAAGAACTCATTTGATGAAACACGAGCAGCAATTTCCAAGTCCTACAATCATTAAAATGCAAAAGTGTCCCAAGCCAATTCTTCAGTGCTGAAATTCAGCTTCGACGATTCTTTTTTCATCATATTGTTGCCGGTGATGAAAAGTGGATTCAATTTAACAAGCCGAAACGCAAGTAATCGTATATTAATCCCGATCAACCAGGAACATCAACCTTAAAGTCGAATATGTTCTGTATTTTATAGGATCAGGTGGGTGTGCTATATAAAAAGCTGCTGAAACCGTGTGAAACCATCAAAGGTGAGCCGTATTAAAAACTACTGATGCGATTGAATCGATCATTGTAGGACAAAGAGGCAAAATGGAAGACCTGATATGTGACAATAATTTTGTTTTCGACACTATTTGGATAATATGGGATGAAAATTTCTAACCTGCTTGCTGCATAGCCTAAACCTTGTCCATTTGGCTACTACTTGTTTCGATCGATGCAGAATGCCTTCCATGGAAAACGCTTTAGTTCAATCGAATGCATTCATTCTTTGACTGAAAATATGAGCGGTTTTTTGCCAAGGGATACATAAATTGGTTGAAAGATGGGGAGATGTCATAGATTCGAATGGATAATATTTTGAACAATGTATTCATTAATTTTGTTAGTGAAGTAAAGCCATATTTTTCGGGAAAAAAAATCCTTAATTTTTAAGTTGTACTCGTAATATAAAGGGTCCGCCAAATAACTTTTTTTTTTTTTTTGAAAATGCTATAAAAAAACTGCTGAATATTATCTCAAATTTCTTTTTTTATTTGAAGGTACAATCCTTCCGGTTAATAATGGAAAATAAATTCATTCAAATGGCTGCCTCGGCTGGCCATGCAGTAGCCTACACGATCGGTCCAATTTTTAAGCACATTATCGATTGTGTGCAGCTGTATTTCACCAATGGCTTCACGAATATTGTCCTTTAAAGCGTCAATTGTCTCTGGCTTGTTGGCGTAACACTTATCTTTGAGGGCACACCACAAATAATAGTCCAACGGTGTTAAATCGCAGCTCCGAGGTGGCCAAACGACATCAGCTCTGCGGCTGACAATGCGATCTTCAATTTTTGTGAACAAAAATTCGTTCAACATGGCCCGATAACGATCGCCATTGACTGTAACGGCCACTCCTTGCTCATTTTCGAAGAAAAATGGCCCAATTATGCCTCTGGACCAAAATCCGCACCAAACAGTGACTCGTTTTGGGTGTATCGGTTTTTCAATGTATGCGTGCGGGTTTTCTGTGCCCCAAATGCGACAATTTTGTTTGTTTACATACCCGCCAAGATCAAAATGAGCTTCATCTGAAAAGATGATTTTTTTTTTGGCAAAATCGGCATCTTCTGTAAGTCGATCGCAGGCCCACTTAGCGAAGCGAAAACGCATTGGATGGTCAGTTGGCTTCAACTCCTGAACCAATGGCGTCATACCACGGTCTTTATGCAAAATTCGTCTCAATGATTCCTCCGAAATGTTCAATTCTTGAGAACGACGGTAAATTGATGTTGATGGCGCTTCACGCACACTTTCTGCCACAGCAGCAATATTCTCGGGTGTACGCACTGTTTTTGGATTCTCACGCTTTGGTTTACCGATGAGGATGCCAGTTTCTTTCACTTTTTTCACAAGATAACGAACATACGGAGCTGACGGTGCTTCTCTTCTTCGAAAATCCGTACGCAATTTTCGCACACATTCTGCAACATTACCATGATTTTCAAAGTAATGTCGCAATATTTCCCAGCGTTGTTCAAGCGTATACACAACCATAGTCGTTCAGCGGAAGGATAAAACTAATTATCTGTCAAATCAGACATGAGCTAAGTGTTACCATTCACGAAATAAGCACTAGTTGGAAAAAAAAACGTTAGATGGCGGACCCTTTAGATAAATGATTACAATACTAAAAGATAAAATTTCAGCTGACTCAAAACCTGTAATCAGATGATTTCCTAAAACAATTCCACTGAACACAATTTCATCACAAACAATTTCACTGGGCCAAATCAATTTGCCTTCATTTCACCAGGAATAATTCCACTAAAATATTATTCATCAATATTATATGATTTTTTTTCTTCTAGTAATTACTGGCAAATAAAATTAAAACTGTTCCCTAGCGGAATTGAATGAGTGAAATTATGTCTAGTGGAATAAGCCCGGAATCTTCAAAACGACCAACTTGGTATTCTTAACAATTTTTTTATATTTATTCACTTCATTGGAAGTTGTGTATGAGAGCTTTTTTAGAAGTGAAATTCTTTCGAATGACTTCTCTTTTTTTGCTGGGCATTCTTAATGATCAATCTTACTAATATCTGATTTTCTTTTATTTTTCTCTTTCAGATCTTATTTAATTTTGGGTAAAGACTCTGAAGCTGCTCCCGGTTATTTGGGTATTGGTCCTCGTTCTATTGTTATTGAGTGGAAAGATGAATGGTATCGGCGCATGAAACGTTTTCAGCGCAGAGCGCGTACATGCGAATAAATTTAGTTTATTTTTTTTAAGCCAAGAAATTTTTAATATGTGTAAGCCATAAAACTATCTGAAAACAAATTTAAATGTGTAAAAATTTAAGCAATTTTTTTTTTAAATAGATTTTACAAAAAAATAAAAATTAGATTTTATTAACAATAAAAAAACAATTAAAAAAAAGAAAATTTAAAAAAAGTTATGGGCAAAATTATAGAGCACTTTTACACGAAGACAATGAAAATGTAGGGAATAAAATAAAAGTTTTTTCCATAGAAAAAACTCACCAGAATCTAATGGATATTCTGTGGGAAAACACATCAGATTTTCTGGGGTTTTTAGTAGAAAAAATTTCTTCATTCAAATAAAGTTTCATGATTTTTCTATCCTATATCCTCCTATTCGAAAAAGCTCTAATAGCTCGATGAAAAAGTCGTAAGCATCAGAGGGTTTGTTTGGGTGAAAAAGTTATCAGAATCGGAGTATATTTATTTCAGCAAAATTTCGCTGAATGGGTTTGTTTGGAAGACAACGTCATGAGAATCTGATAGCACAAACAAACTGAGGTTTTTTTAAAAGAAAGAGTCCTTAAAAGAAGGTTTTTAATACAGAAAAATTTCTAGAATATGAGTAATTTCTTTCCAGAAAATGTATTACGAATTAAACAGTTTTTAAATATAAATAATAATACAATATAATAATAATACAATCTTTTAGAATCTGATAGTTTTTAAGAAATAGTTTCACTTAGAAATAGTCCTCAGAGTATATGGATTCTTCCATTCAAAGAAATCCTCACAATTAGACTTTCTATCCTTAAAATTTTTCAAAATTCAGAATTCAATGGTTTTTATCGAAAAGTTCATCAGAATTTGAAAGAGTTTTTATCTTTCCTAGGAATCTGCGGCTTTGCTATAGGAAACAGTTTTTAGAATCCTTTTTTTTAAGTCTTCCAAACTTAAATAAGTATCTGTGGTTTTGTTGATATAACTGAGTTTTTGGAATAAGATGGAAATCAGATTCCAAGAGATTTTCTTTAAGAAAAACTCCTCAAGCGCAAATATTTTCTGTAAGAAAGAATCATTAGAAGTTCATTTTTACAAGAAAACTCCATACATCCTGAATCATAAGGTCATTCTACGAAAAAAAGTCGACATAATCTGAAAATTTCGCCAATATCAGAGTTTTGCTTTACGCAAAAGAACTAAGAATTCCAGGGTGTCAGTTTGACGAAAATGTGAGCAGAATCGGAGAGTTTTTTTTTAAGGAAAAATCCCCGGAATATGAGGTTTTTCTAAAAGTGTTTTCTATAAAAAAAATCGTCAGTATATAAGAAATTTTGTAAAACTTCTCTCAGAATATAAGAATGTTTTTTGAATTCCCTCAGAATCTGCGGTTTTTTATAGGAAACAGTTTTAGATTCCCAAGATCTATCTTTAGGGAGAAGTGTATAGCATCTAATTGTTTTTGTTAAATAAAAAGTCCTTCGAATTTGAGAATCTTCAATAGAAAGTATTTTAAAATGACTAAGATTTTGAAATCATCAGAATCTGAGAGTTTGTTTTTTTTTTTTTTTTAAGAAAAAGCTCTCAGAAACTGTGATTTTTTCTGTAGGAAAGAATTCATAGAATCAGGAAGTCATTCTACGAAAAAAGTCCATATAATCTGAGTACGTTTATTGTAAAAAAATTTTCCAAAATCTGAAAGTTTTGCTTTACGAGGGTGTCAGTTGGATGAAAAAGTTAGCAGAAGCTGAGAGTTTTTCCTTAGGGAAAAGTCCTACGAATATGAGATTCTTTCTGAAAGTGTTTCCTATAAAAAATTCATCAGAATATAAGAATTTTTTTTTTTTGAAATTCTGTCAAAATATTAGAATGTTTTTTTTAATGCCCTGAGAACCTGCGATTTTTCTATAGGAAAAAGTTCTTAGATTTCCAAGATCTATCTTTAGGGAGAGGTGTATAGCATCTAATCGTTTTTGTTAAATAAAAAGTCCTTAGAATTTGAGGATGTTAAATAGGAGGTTTTTTAAAATGAGTTCGTTCTGGAAATCATTAGAATCTGAGAGTTTTTCTTGAAGAAAAATTCCAAAGCCTCTGAGATTTTTTCTATAGGGAGTGTTTTTATTGCAGAAAAGGTTGTCTAAAATTAATTTTTCTTGATGAAAACGTCTTCAGAATATGAGAATCTTTCTTTAAAAGTCTCGCAGAATCTGTGATTTTTCTATAACAAAAATTTATTGAAATCTGATGTTTTTTAGGCCATAAAGTCCATATAATCCCAATGCTTAGGTTTAAACAATTGGTCTAAATTTAAGGGTTTTTGTTTAAGAAAAAAAGTCATCAGAATCGTATAGTTTTTCTATGGCAATAACTTCTTTACAAATATTTTTATATGCACTTTAAGTTTATCTTTAAGAAAAATCCTTCTAAAACTGAGGGAATGGAAAAAACTTTTTTATAACCAAAATTTCATAACGCTTTCCGCAATTTGATTTGCATTAAAGATGAGCTATAATTTTGCCCATTACTATTATATAAAATTATATTAAATTATATTACTAACTGCATTTATTTATTAAATATTATTATTATTTCATTTGTAAATTATAATTTTCTAATTAATTTAATTTCATTTATAAGAAATAAAACCGAATATTAATCAAAATAGTTCTTAGTTCTGTTCCACATAGAAGATTACCTTGAAACATTAAAGTCCAAAAATCATAAGACTCTAGACACCATGAGCCCAAAAAAAAGTTAACGTACCAATTGAAAAATTAAAAAAAAAAATGTGGCTGCCATAAAATTATTAAGTCAATTAAGGGCAATAAAAAGAAAAAATCCTTTTCTATTTTCTATGTCCATAAAAATGTCAGATGTTATGCCATAAATAATGACTTATGGCAAAGGAGAGTTTAAAACAGGCCATAAATGAAACTTTATTTTAAAGTAAAATGTAAACATTTCTTAAATATTATTTTAATTGATATTAAAAAAATAATTTCAAGAAAATACAATAACGAATTTTATAAAAGTATAAAGATTACCTATATAATAAGTATAACCTTAATTCAAAAAAAATATATATAAAAAGCAAATATTTTACAAACTATATTAACTCCTAAAAGTAGCAATTATACAACTGTGTTAAATCTCCTACAACTTTTTAAATTAAACGTACTCCTCCTCAGACACCTCTGCGAAATGCCATAACAACAAATAATCAAACCCAGCAATAATATAAACTTAACTAAATGCAATAAGATTTTAACAAAGTTTTTTTTTTTAATTTTTTATTTTAAATATTTATCACACAAAATAGTATTAATTGATGTAAAATAAAAAAATATATCAACAATAATAATTTTAATACTATATTCTCTGTATGTATTTTTTTTTATTTATATTTATAAATAATCTTCTTAAGTCTGATAATTCATTCATCTTTTGTGTAATAAATTTATTTGTAGTTTCAAAACAAAACAAAAAAAAACATTGTATTATTTTACTTAATTGATATTGACAGAATAAAAATCTGTATTGAACATACTTAAACAAAAATCACAAAAAAATATGCACTGCAAGTTTTGAATGTCCATTTATTAAATATTTTTAATATATTTACTTAATTATTCGTAAATGTCAATTGGAAGAAAAACTAACACGAAGAAAAAATCACACACACCACCAACACAAAACAAAAAAAATCATATTTAAAAATATTAATAAAAGAAACTAATACTGTACAGTTAAACAAAATATGTGGTTTCATTTGTTTTTTTTTTTGTAAATTAGGTTAGGTTGGCGCTAGCTCCAGCTAGATATAATGCCAGGTTATACGACATATAGATCCCTAAACAACATATGCCTTCGCAAGGAAGAATAGGGAGAGCTATTTGAATTCAATCCTAAAAACTATCAAACTGAAAGGTTATGTAACATGCACTTAGGTACATAACCTACCATGCTGAGTAACAACCACGAGGATCAAAAAATAATCACCGCATCGTGTTATCCCTCATCCGGAATTAATAGAAGCGATGAAAACGAAGTTTATTCGATTAAACGATTAAACCCAACTGTATGCCCAGCAGTAACCACGAGGCTCAAAATATAAAAACCGCAACGTGTCTTCTTTTACCCGAAAGATTTGACGCGACGAAAACGCTATTTTATGTTTCATTTGTTTATTTATTTTTACGCTATGCAAACCCTGAAAAACTAAAACCAACTTGGCAGCACCTTTTGGACAAAAGTTTTGAAATCTAAGAGGGTATTTAGACAGGGTTTTTCAAGCAGGCTTTTTCTTCAATTCTCATTTGAAGATGATAGATAAATCCCCGTGCATTTATATTAAGCGTTTTTGGTTTTGAAAGTACTCTTTATTTTATTTTTTCAATATTTTTTCCTTTCTTCATTCGCGACAAATAAACAACTTAAGAACCACTTTGCGTTTTTGGTTATGTGAAAAAATTATGGAAAAATTTAAACTCTTTTGTCCACATTTTATTATTTCCTTAATTTTAATTGTTTATAAATTGTACAAAATCACGCGTCACTTTGTTGAGACTAGAATAAGAATAAAACAACTTGTCAAGAAACAAAAGAGTGTAGAAGGAAATATCAAAAAAAAAATCTTCAAAAATAGGAAACGAGACTTTTTCTACCTCGCGTGCTTCTCTACCCCGTTCGCCTACAACCATTAAAGTGGTATTTATTCTAGACCAATAATACATGACACTATGCCATCAGTTTCGTGATATGGTCTTGGGTCCGAAAATGGCATAATTAAAAAAGGCCCGAATTTTGAAAATCATATGGGATGAGGCTATTTTATGGAGACCAAAGTGAAGATATTCAACAGCAACGTAAAAAGTGTCCCTCTATATGGAAGCGAGTAATGGAACCTAACCTCCCGCGAAGTTTGCATGATTCAAGCCTTCATTAATAAATGCTTCCGTAGCATTCTTCAAATATTCTGGCCACACCATCAGAAACACCGAGCTCTGGAATATAACAAGGCAAGCACCCATTGCCGACGAAATCCAAAGGCGCCGCTATAATTGGCTCGGACACTCTCTCAGAAAACCTTCAGACTACATAGCTCGCATAACGCTAGAGTACAACCAGCAAGGTAGCAGAGGCAGAGGACCTTAGACCAGCAAGAAAAACATTTAGTGAAATTAAAATTACAGTCCTAAACAGAATTCAATAGAATTCATTTGTTGAAGCCCTATGTTCCACTTAGGAATTTAAAGGAATAATAATAATAATAAAGGTCCAAAATTACAAAAATTAATGAGATCGAATAATAACACTATGGGGGTTATTTTCGGGGTTATTTGTGGGGGAAAAGAAATTCCAAGGTGAATGTTTATACGTGAAAAACTGAGCCTGAAAAACGTTGCCCTGACAACGCCAAACTCTTTGGTGATTTTAGTATAGTGGCCTAGTACTTTCACCCTGACTTGAAATTTCTACTCCCCACCCCCCACAAAGTGACCGTTGCACAGTGTTAGTAATCATATTCTATCGTATTTTTATATAATATTTTATACTGCCTATTCCAAATATTGGTTATATTATGGACGAAAGACTATAAACTACTAAATCGGCCAAATTCAACAGAGCTTGTAAAGGGTTTTTCAACAGGGACGCTACAAAAGTAGAAAGACAGGGACAGCAAACGACGCCATATTTCTTACCGCTCTTTTGACATTTCTCTTCAGTAAGGTTTGCCATTTCATGATGGAAAGATATATGAGCCTACAACAAGTCGAAATTATTAAAATTTACTACCGAAATTCGGAGTCAGTGGCCTCAACGTTAAGAGCGCTACGTCCAATTTATGGTCGTCATAATCGTCCTAGCAGATCAACAATTGAGCATCTAGTGGAAAAATTTGAATCCACAGGCACAGTACAAAATGTTCCCGTGCCAGTGAGAAAAAGAAGTGCCCGTAGTGTCGAGACTATTGCTGCCGCTGAGGCTTCAGTTGAAGAAAGCCCAAATGTGTCTCTCACACGTCGTTCTCAAGCGTTGGGCATCTCTGTGACGTCGTTGTGGCGAATTTTGCGAAAAGATCTTGGCCTACATCCTTACAAGATCAAATTGATGCAAAAACTGAAGCCGCTTGACCACCAGAAGCGTCGTATGTTCGTGAATTGGGCTGAGCAACAACTTGAAAATGATTCGGATTTTCATCGAAAAATCATCTTCAGCGATGAGGCTCATTTCTGGCTGAATGGCTTCGTCAATAAACAAAATATGCGTTATTGGTCAGACAGCTATCCACACATACTCCATGAGTCATCATTGTATCCCGAAAAAATTACAGTTTGGTGCGGTTTATGGGCCGGCCGCGTCATTGGGCCGTACTTCTTCCGTGATGATCAAGACCGGCATGTTACTGTGAATGGGAATCGCTACCGTTCAATGATAACCGAATATTTTTCGCTCCAATTGGATGATATGGACTTGGAGAACATGTAGTTCCAACAGGACGGCGCCACAAGCCACACAGCGAATGTCACAATCAATTTATTGGAAACAAGTTTGGAGAACGTGTTATCTCACGAAATGGTCCAGTCGATTGGCCGCCTCGGTCGTGCGATTTGACACCGTTGGACTATTTCCTGTGGGGCTACGTCAAGTCTATGGTCTATGCCAACAACCCAGCGACGATTGATGAACTTCGTACGAATATCGAACGTGAAATTGCAGCAGTATCGGCCGATTTATGCTTGAAAACCGTCGAAAATTGGGTTAAGCGTCTGGACTTCTGCAAGCGTGCCCGTGGTGGCCATGCAAAAGAGATCGATTTCCATACATAATGGCATCGAACGTACTTTCATAGGAATAAAGAATTTCATTGATATTCAAAACCGTTTTTGTTTTATTTAAAAAAACTTTTGTAGCGCTCTTATTGAAAAACCCTTTAATTTAATATCTGACAACTCTACGTTATATATAGGTGACTGGGCGTGGCACATTTCATACAACCAATAATGTCAACATGCTTATCATTGACCCTCTCAAATAGAATCGAACAAAATTTCTTAAATATTTCGTGAAGTCTGTGTGGTACTAGAGTTCATGGAAAATGATAAACAGTGGGTTCTAGCTATGCATGTTGTTGTCGTTGCAAGGCAAAAGAAAATGATAGAACTGAGTATAATTTTTTGCAATCCCATCATCTGGAAGAAAAATGCTGATTGGTTGTACTTACCGAACCAAACGTGATATACCTTTTGCCTGTTTTATAAACATAATGGAAATCTTAACCATGCCTTACAATGATATAGCAATTTTGGGAGATTTCAATTCGAATCGTCGTTTAAAGATAGTATGTAGTCATTAGAACTTACACCAACGAATATTACAACACCAACACACTTTACAATGTCCAGCAGTATATTAATTGATCTACTATTTGTCGCTGATCCATCGAAGGTCCTGCTGTGTGATCAAATCTCAGCTTCCCGTTTTTCTAAACATGATCTGGTTTTTCTAGCCTTTGATTTCCAGCTTCACCAAGAAGATCAAATTTTTTTCCTATCGTGATTACAAAAATCTTAACTACAGTTTGTTGTATGACAATTTCAACTTATTCAATTGGAACCAAATATACCTAATGACATCTGTTGATGACTAGTTGGAGTTTTTAGAACGCAATATCTTAAGCCTATTTGATGATACAGTTAAGTTAAAAAAGAAAAAATTTACCACAAATAGTAAACCATGGTTTTCAACTGATATCCAGCAGTCAATACAACGCTTATTTCCGGTGGAAACGTTTCAAAACGAATGAATTGAAACTCGACTTTTGCACTGCTAGAAGTGAGGCTAATTTTAAAATAAGAACGGCTAAAACTAATTACTATTCCGAACGATTTTCATCCACCATTGACTCCAAAGATACATGGAAAACCATTAGAGATATTGGTATTGGCAAAAATAATAAAAATGAAAGCTGCCCAATTGATGCAAACGAACTTAATAGTATTTTCACTTATTTTCCGACGACCATAATGAAGAGTACAGATTCGTACAATAATATTATGAATAATAGCTCCTCTTTTGAACAAACTGCATTCGAGTTTTCTTGTGTTAGTCAGTTTGATGTATTATCCAGTTTTTCATTAATAAAATCAAATGCCGTGGCTTTCGATAACTTACATCCTAAGTTTATCAAGATCATTTTGCCATTAATATTACCTTATATAACACACCTATTTAACACCATTATTACATCAAGTTCTTTCCCTACTAAATAGAAATATGCAAAAATAATAGCAATACCAAAATGCGAAAACGGAGTATCACCCAATAGCTATATTAAGCTTTCTATCAAAAGAATTGGAAAAACTACTACATCTACAAATGATCAATTATATAAACGAAAATCAATTAATGTCTGGCAAGCAGTCCGCATTTCATTCTAACCACAGTTATATTACAGCCTTGGTTAACGTAACCGAGAACATAAGATGTGAACTTTACTATGTAATATACACTTTTGGTACTTCTCGACCATTCAAAGGCGTTCGATACAGTAAATCATCAAATACTACATGTTATGAAGCTAAATCACTTTTTAAATTTTTATTCACTTCTACGCAGCTTTTACATTCATACCTCACAAATCGGACTCAATCTGTCTACGTTAATAATTCACCTTAAGACCTATAACACTCACGAAAGGCGTACCCCAAGGATCGATTCTGGGTCCACTTCTTTTTCTGTATATGCCAATGATTTGCCACAACAACTATCTCCCTGCAAAATGCACATGTATGCGGACGACATTCAGCTGTATCTCAGTAGTCCAGTAAGCTCCATAGAGGAAAATGTTGAAAAGCTAAACTATGACCTTAATAAAATACTTTCTTGAGCCACTGCAAATGGACTTTGTCTCAACCCACATAAATCAAAATGTTTGATTATTCATAAAAATACTTTTGAGTCAATTCTTGAACATGATATACTAATAAACAATCAGAAAATCGAGATTGTAAAAAAGGTAAAAAATCTTGGCATAGTGTTCAATAACAACTTGTCTTGGTCAAGCCACGTAGATACACTTGTAGTTTAAACGTATGTAAAGCTAAGATCGCTTTGGGTAACACAGTATTTTACGCCATTAAGAGTGAGACATCTTTTTGCAAAGGCATACCTAATTCCTGGTCTACTTTATGGCTGTGAATTTTTGGCAACTGCAACTACGCCAGCAGGAACAAACTAAATATTTTGTACAACAATATTGTTTGATGGCGATATGAACTAAGTCCCCAATGAACTAACTCCCCAAAACGGAAATGAACTAAGTCCCCAAAATTTTATGCAGGAAAAAACAACAACGATTTTTGGGGACTTAGTTCACTTTTTGGGGGTCTTCGTTCATTTTCGAAATTAGGGAGTTAGTTCATAATGAAATAACTCCCCAATTTAAAGAAATGAACTAACTCCCCATAATAATTTTTGGGGAGTTAGTTCATTTTCACTAAAATTAAGATTATTTAAAATTGCTCTATAAAACCCGTTAGAATTGCTATACGCATTCCATTCTTTAATTGTAAACAAAGTCATTTCATCAACAAAAATAACTAGTTTGTGATATTACGTCGTGAAATAAACATCAATTAAAAAATGAATTTTGAAATTATCGCTGAAAAAAGAAGAAATAGCGAGCTTTTGTACGTTTTTGATGAAAAAATGATATAAATCAAAAAGTCGATATATAAAACTGTGGCAAAATATGAGTGCAGACAAAAATCTTGCAAAGCAAGAATAAATTTACATCCTGATGGGAATTGTGTTCCAGCTAAAAAATTTGTGGAACACAAACATGAAAATGAGGAGGAAGCCTACAAATAGGATAATTTCATTTGTCTGCGTGGGTATAGAGTTTTTAGATCTGATAGGGAGTGTGAAGATAGAGGGAATATTTCCAAGGGCGGTGGTGTTGCAATTTTTGTTAGAGATCATATTGCATATACTTTCTGCTGTAAATCTGAGAAGCAAGATAAGGTAGAACATATTTTCGTAGAGATCAAATCAAGCGGAAGGAAAATGCTTGCAGGGTGTGTATACAGGTCAAATAAAAATATTAGGTTCTCCAAGTTTCTTGATAAACTGGAGATCTTAACAGATGTATATAATGATATTATTATAGCTGGAGATTTTAATTTAAACATTATTAATGAATCAGCGCTTACTGACAGCATGATAACTTATGGACTTGAACCTGTAAATCGTTACAATCCTATTCACTACACCACCAATAGCAATAGTCTGCTTGATATCGTCTTTGTCAGTGATTTGTCTAACGTGTTATTGTATGATCAAATTTCAGCACCATGCTTTTCAAAACACGATTTCATCTTCCTGACTTACAACTATCAAATTCAACAAGCTAGTGTGGTTTACTCATACCGTGACTTCAAAAATCTAAACTACGCATTACTTTACTCAACTTTTACCAAATTGACTGGGATTGTATTTACTGTATGACATCTGTTGATGATCAATTAACCTTTCTACAGAACAATTTATTACAACTTTTCGACGAAGCGGTACCTCTGAAAACAAAATCCAAAACAGTCAGTATTAAACCTTGGTTTACTACTACTATAAAAGACTTGATCTATCGAAGGGATATTGCGTACTCCAGATGGAAGAGGTTTAAAACACCTGAACTGCAAAACGAATATCATACGGCTAGGAGAGAAGTTAATCGAAAAATCAAATCTGCTAAGTGCAATTTCTTTTCTATGAAATTTAATTCTGCCATTGACTCCAAACAAACGTGGAAGACAATTAAAGATATTGGCATTGGAAGATGCAATAATAATACCTGTTCGATAGACGCTGACGAATTGAACTTAAAATTTACGAATCTACCTTCGGTAGAAGTTGATCATGAATTTTACAATAATATACGAAATACTCCAAATTTTGCCGAGGAAAATTCCTTTGAATTTAAATGCGTTAATCAACTCGATATTATAAAATGATTTTCTCTGGTAAAGTCAAACTCTGTAGGATATGATAATGTAAATCCGAAATTTATTAAAATACTTCTTCCACTTTTACTGCCTTTTATAACATTTTTCTTCAACTGCATTATAACTTCAAGCAGTTTCCCTACCATATGGAAACATGCTAAAATCAAAATCAAATTCTGAGCAACGACCAATAGCCATTCTATGTTATTTGTCAAAAGTTTTTGAAAAGATAATTTTTTTTCAAATGAATGAATATATAACCCAACACAACTTAATGTCCCACAAACAATCCGGCTTTCGAGCAAACCACAGTTGCGTGACAGCCTTAACTGACGTTTGCGAAAACATAAGACATGACATAGACGACAGCAAAATAACCTTCCTTGTACTTCTAGATCATTCCAAGGCGTTTGACACAGTTGATCATCAAACTCTCTGTATGAAATTAAGACGTTTGTTTAATTTTTCCTCAACATCAACGCCTTTAATTTCCTCTTATCTCACAAATCGCACACAATCCGTATACGTAAATAGCAACTCATCTGAAACTTTACAACTTATAAAAGGTGTACCGCAAGGATCTGTATTAGGGCCACTTTTGTTCTCAATCTATATCAATGATTTACCAGATTATCTTTCTCATTGTAAGATACACATGTACGCTGACGATGTACAACTCTTTCTGAGCGCCCCAATCGCGTCAATAGATGAAAATATAGACAAAATTAACTATGACCTTAGTCAATTGTACAGATGGGCGTCAGCAAATGGTTTATGCATTAATCCTAGCAAGTCAAAATGTCTGCTAATACGCAAACGAATTGCAAATCCAGAGTTTGGGAATGAAATAGTTATCAACGGCGATAGAATTGACTTTGTCACAAAAACAAAAAATCTTGGAGTAACTCTTAATAACACTCTAACTTGGTCGAACCACATAAATACGACTGTTGTTCAAACTTACATGAAGCTCAGAACTCTATGGCACACTCAATCTTTCACTCCCTTAAATATAAGAATACTTCTAGCCAAAACGTATTTATTGCCCGGTATTTTATACGGGTGTGAACTTTTCGCAAACTGTGATTCTTTTAGTAAAGGCAAACTTAATGTTTTATATAACAGCATAATTAGATATGTTTTTAGACTAAGAAGGTCTGCCGGAACTTCTTCCTTCACGAATAAACTTTTCGGCGTATCATTTGAAAATCTGATGAAAATTAGAGTTCTTTTGTTTCTTCATAAAGTAATTTTCACCACAAAACCACTTTACCTGTATGAAAATCTCCGGTTCGCCAGATCAAACCGAGGAAAAAAATTAATTCTACCTCGTCATCGTTATTTGGTATCTGAATGGCATTTCTACGGCAACGCTATACGTCTTTGGAATATGCTTCCACAATCTCAGCAACTTAACAGCAACGCTTCAAATTTTAAAAAATTATTTTTTGAATATTTTGCATAACAATTTTATTAATTAATTAAATTAAATTAAATTAAATTAAATTAACTTACTTTATTTTTTTCTTTTTTATAATCTTGTATTATTTTCTTGGTTATTGTTTACCATTTTTTCTTTATTATTTTCTGTATTAAAAATGTATGTATTTTGAAAGTAACAATTCTCATGCCTTAGCATTATTATTCCTGTACTGTAATTATAAGATTTGTTTTTGTTGTGCAGGAAAGCAAATAAATAAATAAATGAAATAAATAAATAAATAGGATGTGGAAAAAAAGTATTATGAAAGATGGGGGAAAAAAAGTATTATGTAAGAAGCGCCGCAGGCGAAAATTTTTTTCAAAAAATCGCACGATATTTTGAAAAAAAATTTTCATAATAGGACGGATAAATTATAGTAGAATAATAGTATAATATATTATGGGTTAATTTCGCAAAAAAACCTAGACCGAAATAGGCAAAAAATTAATGAAAAAATGTGGGAAAAATTTAAAGTGTAGGTAACAGCGCTAATATAGTCGGTCCTGAAAGGGTGAATTAAAAAAAAACATTTAAAAAATGGGGAGTTACTTCATTTTCATTTTGGGGATTTGGTTCATTGCATTGGGGGTATATGTCACTTTTGGAATTGGGGCTTTAGTTCATAATGAAATAAACCCTTAATTTTTGGGACTTAGTTCATTTTCGTTTTGGGGACTTAGTTCATACCGCCTTGTTTGATATGTTTATGGACTGAAGAAACGTGATAGTGTTTCAACTTTCTCAAAAAGTCTTTATGAAGTCTCATTCGATAACCTTCTTAATATAAGGGTTTTAATGTTTTTGCACAATATTATTTACACCAAGGAACTATTATATCTTTATGATCAAATACAGTTTGCTAGATCCAGAAGGGGTAAAAACTTATTATTTCTATGCCACTCGTCTTTGGAATGCAATTCCACACAACCAACAATTAATAAATTTTAAGAAATTTTTGTTTAGTTACTTTGTTTAAATATATTTAATTGTCATTTCTTTAAATTCACGTATCTATAATATTAATAGGCTAGGCGATTTATTGTGACTGATATTTTATTCCACCGTTTTATCCCGATTTTGACCAAACGCATATTATTTGAAAGGTATTTGTTTTTAGTCAATTTGCAGATTTACAGATTTTTAAATTTTTTCTTTTATTTTGAGTAAATTGCATTGAAAGTTGCTACTAAATAAAACATAAAATTATACAATGCTATGTGTGTGTTTATTAAATTTGTTAATGTGTTTGTAATAAAATGGAATTTGTTTTTTGTGTTGATTTGTGAATCGGCTATAATTGATTAGCATACTTTTAGGGTCTTCATTTAATGAAAAAATAAAATTTCCTAGAATTCGCGCTCGAATTTCGAGGGCTGGAATCAGCTAGTTCTAATAATTTCTTGTATTTATTTTACTTTATTTTAAATAAGTTATAACTTTTATATTGTATTTTAATTTTGTGGCAAATTTTTGAACGATGAAAATGACTTGTCTTGTTGCACAGGAAAATAATAAATAAATAAATTAATTAATTAATTATTACTCGCTGTACAAATATTGGTTTTTAGAAAATATTGAAGAAACTTAGTAGAGATGACAGACAGACAGACAGACGGATGGGCGAACATTGCTAAATCGACTAAGAAAGTGAGGTCTAGGTCATATATTTTTGGTAGTTACAGACATTAGCAAAAACTCATTATACTCTAGTGTACGGCATAATAATACATAAAATAACTTCAATATGTTTTATTTCGAGAAAACAGTGCAACGTTAGGTTTTATACATCCTTCGAAAGGCCTAAAAGTATTACCCTCTTAGAATTATAAAAAAAAAAAATTGGGATTATTGCCTTCTTTTAAGAGTGAGAATATTGCAATACAGGGAACAATGGGGAAATATTCTCACCCTATTACCTGCAAGAACCCACAAGAAGCCAAAATATTTTGACTTTATAAGTGATGCTAAAACATGGTTCTATTTTGTTTATACATTTAAAAAAAAATACCCTTTTTGAAAAAAGTGTAAATAAAATGTGACATTTTTTGTCAGAAATCGGCATAAGCAAAAATAAGGGGCTCGTTGTTTTTTTTTTTTCAATCTCATATTTAGTGAGAAAAAGTTTTTGGTTTTTCCATAATTTTCTAAGGCATTTCAATTAATTTTTAAAGAAATATTCCATCGACCATAAGTGCTGATGGCATCCATTGACAATTTATCAAATACTTACTTATGCATGTGCATAAATCAATTAATTAATTGAAGTCAGATTTCTGACAATTAAAAAAAGAGAGAGGAGTGAGACTAGAGAAATTGAATTAAATACACTTTGCTGCAATGTAGTTAAAGGTCAGCATCATAAAAGTTCGTAAGGTAGAACATTCCATACTTGGCGAGAAAATACCATAATTAAAATTCGTAAATCAAATGAAATATATCTGCGTTTCGACCGTGTTGTTTGTGCCAAATATTTATTCCGTTCCAGTTAAAAAATAAAATAAAAAAAATGTATTAATCATTCATATTCTTTATAGACCCACATTAAAAGGTATGAAATTTCATGCATGTGTATGCATGTGTCATCCACATGTCGTTTATGTTAAAATTCCATGGTGAGTGGGAGAGAGAGAAAGACAGATGTAGAGGTAGAGAAAGAGGATGAGCAAATGATATCATTTATAACAAATAAAATGCAATTTTATTATTACATTTTATTTGGTTGCTGAAGGTGTACAGGTGCAATTGATGCTGCTTCATTACTGTGAACACACGCAACACACCTTGGGATGCATCAACAGTATTTATCGCATTAAATATAAAATATATATATAGATATATTGGTATGTGTACGTGTATGTTTGATATACCATTATATCTGCTGCATGTTCTTAAAAACGGACATCCTTTGTTATTTGGAGAACTAATGGAACGAGTAGTAAAAATTTGGCCAGTGATGCTAAGGTTTGGTCATGAAATACAATTATTACATTTTACACCTCTTTATTAATCGATAAAGTGTTGATCCATGTATTTGTGGTAATGCCGCTACTCTATAATTTGGAGTGGGACACTTGGCATACTCGTGAATGAACCATTTTAATCAAGCACAGTACTCTCGACAGATGTAATTAAGCTGAATGAATTCATTAACGCTAAGGGAGAAGTTTAACTCCTTTAGGGAATTAAGTGAAAAGTCAAGATTTTGTGGGACTTGAGTGGAAAAAGAAGAATTTCATGGACGAACCTACAAAATTGGATGTATTCTCAAAGATATTTTTTGTAGGTTTAAAGCCGTGTGTCCACTAGCAAGTCACTTGCTGAAGAACTTCTGCAAGTAATTGTTGAAGTGTTTCCACTCAAACAGAAACTTGCAGAAGTCTGCTTCCAGAAGTAGTTTGTAAAAGTTATTACGACGAAGAAGAAATTGCAGACGTGTTTCAACACAATGTGAGTACAGCTCTGGCAGTAGAGTTTGCTTTTTTAATTTTTCTTGTGGCAAAATAAGATTGGCAGCTGCCATCGCAGCATATTTAATTAAAATTAATTAATGACGATTTTGAATATATTTTATCTTTAAGTCAATCAAGTATTCAAAAGCAGAATACTAAAATGAGATTGGCTATAACTCCTACAGATCGGTTTTTAGTTACTCTTCGATTTTTGGCAACAGGTAAGAAAAAACAAGAAAAATATTTTTAATTCATTTTATTTTCACAAGTATTTCAAATTAAATGCATATTATGAGTTTATTTTGTAGGCGATTCCTTTCATTCGCTTATTTATCTGTTTCAAATCCCTGTTTACTTCTTTGTTTACTTCTTGACCAAACTGCGTTCGGAGGTTGTGCAATTTCCTTTTGACCTCTTCTTCGGGAGCGTCTCATTGTCTATTACCTTTAAAACGTTTTGTTTTTTAATTTTATTCTTATAATCTTTTGAGGACGTGTCACATAATTCAGGATAACTTTCTTGGTTTTTCAATTACCAAATGTGTTTTTTCACTACTCCAAACGAATTTATTTTTGTCCATTTTTATAGATTTGAAAAAGAACTCATCATCATCATCCAACACTTTTAATATCCACACCACTTTCACAGAGACCTAATATTTCTAGTGTTTCTGAATCATTGTGCTTTAAACGAACTACCTTGGGCGTGTTGACTGTTCTTAAGAGTCTAAGAAGTATAAAAAGTTCATTTAATCCGGGTCCAGATGGTCTTCCCAGCTGTATCTTAAAAAATTGTGCTGAAATATTGGCTACCCTGTTAACTCTTATATCTGTGGTTTTCTGGAATAACCGCGTATGTCAATTTTTGTCAGTTTTGAGTTAATGATGCCAAATATATAAATTTTTAATGCTCTTTAAATTAAATTTAAATTTTAAATTTTTTTAAAAAAAATATTGACCATTTCTGAGTTTTTTCTTTAAATAACGACGTTACTTAAATGTTTATTAAATTAATTTGCAGCACAAACGACGTATGTCAACCTACGTTTGATCGCTGACAAATTATTTTCTCGGAAAACATCACACAGCGACATACGTTGTTATTAATGAAAAAAAATGCAAAATAATTTTGGATTATTTTTCAGTTTATAACCACTTATAAAAACTGTTGTGTTTATTTCTGTTATTTGTTGTCACTATTATTCTTGATACGTTGTTATATTCTCACCCTAAGTCCCGTTAACTTTCTGTTGACGAAAAAAAATCAAATTTTCAAGCAACAACAACTTATGTCTAAATGTGTAGTTGCACTGGTAGTTTTCTTTTTCAAAGAAAACGACATTTGTCGACATAAGTTGTTTTATCTGCACATACTTTAAGTGTAATTTATATATTGTTTTTTCGTCCTTCTTTAGGATCTATTCCTCTTAAGATTTTTGACTCAAAATTTTTTATAAAGTATCAATTGTCCATATCTACAGGACTATTAAATAAGAAGTCCTAAAAACTTTATATCGAGCCCATAATTTCAAATATAACGTTTTTTGGCTCTCCTGAACATTTTGATTTTATGACATACTTACGGTTATTCTAAAAAACCACAGATATATAATAACTCTCTTAAATTCGGTTTCTTTCCAAAGTGTTGGAAAAATTCATTTATTATTCCGCACTATAAATCAGGTAGCCGCAGTGATGCTACTAATTATAGAGCAATTGCAAAGCCTAATGCTATACCTAAACTTTTTGAGAAAATTATAACTGATATATTATCACACGAAATGTCATCAATTCTATCACCAGCTCAACATGGCTTTTGCAAAGGACGGTCTACGACTACTAATCTAATGGAATTTACTTCCTATATAAACTCTGGATTCTGCAAAAATAAACAAACTGATGTTATATACACGGACTTTAGCAAAGCTTTTGATAAGGTTAGCCATGATCTACTGCTAGCGAAACTGGATATTATTGGATTCTCCGGGATTTTCTTAAAATGGATTCGGTCGTACTTAAAACATCGTAAGCAATGTGTAATTTTCAATAACTCTAAAACGAAATATATAGATGTTACTTCCGGTGTCACTCAAGGGAGTCACCTTCTACCTCTCCTATTTTTACTGTTTATTAATGATCTACCAAAGTCTATTCAATATAGCAATATCCTTATGTATGCCGACGGTGTAAAAATCTACTCAACCATCATAAACAATGAAGACAGTATGCGTCTCCAGTCTGACTTAAATAGCTTCTACAAATGGTGCAATGTCAACTTAATGGAATTAAATCTAAAAAATGTCAGTCTATGACCTTCTCTAGATATTCGCCATCTTAGAACGACTATGTCATCCATGACACAAAACTAAACTCAGTTGAGTCGTTCATAGATTTGGGAGTTCGTTTTGATAAAAGACTAGTTTTAATTCTCACGTAACAATGACTGTTAATAAGGCAAATGGTGTTTTATCTTTTATAAAGCGTTGGGCAAAGGAATTCAATGATCCTTATATAACAAAAAATCTATTCACTTCTTTGGTCAGGCCGATACTTGAATACGCATCAGTAATCTGGGATCCACAGTACAATGTTTTCATCAAAAAACTTGAATCAGTTCAGAAACAATTCTTACTATTTTGTCTTCGATATCTTGAGTGGAATGCGGAATTGAGTCTTCCACCGTATCGCAGTCGTTTGGCTCTAATAAAGCTTCCAACTTTGAAAAGTAGAAGGATCATTTTTAATATAACATTCTTCCTCAACCTGGTTCATGGTAAAATTGATTCTGAATGCCTTCTTGGAAAAATATGTATAAATGTCCCTAACAAACAACTTCGATCGTATGAGCATTTCCACAGATCAAATTTCATTAATTTCGATCCATTCCGAAGAATTTGCTCCGAAGTGAACAGCCACTATGCTTTAATTGATTTATCCGATGATGTTGATGAACTCTAATGATTATGTTTATAACTGTATTTAAAGTCTGTATTATTTTTGTAAAATATTTTTGTAAATATTGCTCAGCTGTTGCTTTATTGTAGCTGAATTAAATAAATAAATAAATAAAACACATAAAACTGAAAACAGAAGAGAATACCATAAACCGTTTACCCGATGTATACTCAACTTCTTCTGCAAGTCTTCAAAACACTTGCAAGTCGCAGCAAGTCGCTCAAGTTACTTCCAGCAAACACTTGTTTCCACATTATTGGTGCAAGTAACTTCTGCAAGCCGTGACTTCTGGAAGTCGACTTCTAATACGTGTTTACACGACAAAAGTCACTTCTGGAAGCAACTTCCGCAAGAAACCTTGGTAGTGGACACACGGCTTAAGAATTTCTTGCAAAAGATAATGAATAAAACAAGCTATGTGAAATTAATTCACTGAATGTTATTTAAATACACCCAACTCCTTTTACACGGTCTTTTTAAGCGATTTTTAAATAACACGATCTACATAAAGGAACAAACACTTCTTTTTTCACGAATAACACTGTGGAATATTTTCAGGATAATTTTGTGGGGGGTGAGAAATTCTAAGTCAGGGTGAAAGAACTAGGCCGGAATAGTAAAACCTTCAAGGGATTTAACGTTCTCAGGCCAAACTTTGATATTTGTTTGCTTAGTTTTTCAGCTATGACTCAAGAAACATTGATTTCTCATTTCATTCTTCAGCAAAATTATAGCTAAGGCTTAAATAATTAATTTTTATTAATATATCCACGTAACAAATAATATAAAAACAAGCACGAAAATTATAGCCGGTCTAGACCATATGATAACCTATAACAGGTGTATTCAACACGTCGATCGCGTTCTACTGGTCGACCGGCAAGAAATTTTAAATCGATCCCGAGATAACTTAAATTTTAAATTTTTATTGCTTTATTGATTTTATGAATACAAAGTATTCAAAGTATTAAAAGTATACTAGCATATTCCAGCCCTCGAAATTCAAGCGCAAATTCTAGGAAATTTTATTTTTTCGTTAAATAAAAACCCTAAAAGTATGATAATCCATTATAGCCACCTCACAGATCAAAACAAAAAACAAACTCATTTTACTACAAACACATTAACAAATTTACTAAACACACACATAGCATTGTATAATTTTATGTATGTGTTAGTAGCAACTTTAAATGTAATTTACTCAAAATAAAGGAAAAAATTTAAAAATCTATAAATCTGCAAAACGGCTAAAAAGAAATACCTTTCAAATAATATACGTTTGATCAAAATTGGGGTAAAACGGTAGAACAAAACATCAGTCACAAGAAATCGCCTAGCCTATTAATATTATAGATATAGGAAAAGTGTAAATAAAGGGTTTTTCAATAAGAGCGCTACAAAAGTTTTTTTAAATAAAACAAAAACGGTTTTAGATATCAATGAAATTCTTTATTCCTGTGAAAGTACGTTCGATGCCATTATGTATGGAAATCGATCTCTTTTGCATGGCCACCACGGGCACGCTTGCATAAGTCCAGACACTGAACCCAATTTTTGACGGTTTTCAAGCATAAATCAGCCGATACTGCTGCGATTTCACGTTCGATATTCGTACGAAGTTCATCAATCGTCGCTGGCTTGTTGGCATAGACCATAGACTTGACGTAGCCCCACAGGAAATAGTCCAACGGCGTCAAATCGCACGACCGAGGCGGCCAATCGACTGGACCATTTCGTGAGATAACACGTTCTCCAAACTTGGTTTCCAATAAATTGATTGTGACATTCGCTGTGTGGCTTGTGGCGCCGTCCTGTTGGAACCACATGTGCTCCAAGTCATTATCATCCAATTGGGGCCAAAAATATTCGGTTGTCATTGAACGGTAGCGTTTCCCATTCACAGTAACGTGCCGGTCTTGATCATCACGGAAGAAGAACGGCCCAATGACGCTGCCGGCCCATAAACCGCACCAAACCGTAATTTTTTCGGGATGCAATGATGACTCATGGAGTACGTGCGGATTGCTGTCTGACCAATAACGCATATTTTGTTTATTGATGAAGCCATTCAGCCAGAAATGAGCCTCATCGCTGAAGATAATTTTTCGATGAAAATCCGAATCATTTTCAAGTTGTTGCTCAGCCCAATTCACGAACATACGACGCTTCTGGTGGTCAAGCGGCTTCAGTTCTTGCGTCAATTTGATCTTGTAAGGATGTAGGCCAAGATCTTTTCGCAAAATTCGCCACAACGACGTCACAGAGATGCCCAACGCTTGAGAACGACGTGTGAGAGACACATTTGGGATTTCGACTCGTTGTTGGCTCATATATCTTTCCATCATGAAATGGCAAACCTTACTGAAGAGAAATATCAAAAGAGCGGCAAGAAATATGGCGTCGTTTGCTGTCCCTGTCTTTCTACTTTTGTAGCGCCCCTGTTGAAAAACCCTTTAGTAAAAGTTTCTTAAAAGTTAATTTTCTTCTACATATTTTCTTATTTATAAACCAAACAGAATAAACAAAAGTTTTTTTCTAGTTCATTTTAGTAGGCTGTTTAGTTTTTAGGCTTTGATTTTTGAATAATTTATATTAGTAGTAATTTTTCCATTGTGAAAAGAATGTTAATAAAAAATCAAAGACATACCATTTCAATGAAGATTGGGAAGAAGAATTTGTAATGAGTCTAGGAGAGATGTTAACCGAAAAATCAAAACTGCTAAGTGCAATTTCTTTTCTATGAAATTTAATTCTGTCATTGACTCCAAACAAACGTGGAAGACAATTAATGATAATGGCATTGAAAGATGCAATAATAATAGATGTTCGATAGACGCTGACGAATTGAACTTAAAATTTATGAATCCACCTTCGGTAGAACTTGATCATGAATTTTACAATAATATACGAAATACTTCAAATTTTGTCGAGGACAATTCCTTTGAATTTAAATGCGTTAATCAACTTGATATTATGAAATGCATTTGTCTGATAAACTCAAATTCTGTTGAATATGATAATGAAAATCCGAAATTTATTAAAATACTTCAAGCAGTTTCCCGACCATATGGCAACATGCTAAAGTAATACCTAAATCAAATGCTGAGCAACGACCAATAGCCGCCATTCTATGTTATTTGTCAAAAGTTTTTGAAAAAATAATTATTTTCTCAAATGAATGAATATATAACTCAACACAACCCATAAACAATCCGGCTTTCGAGCAAACCACAGCTGCTTGGCAGCCTTAACTGTGATATTATATTTGGGGCCGTGTTTATTAAAAAATTTTATGTTAAATGTTTAACGTTTTATATTTTTTGTTTAATGTAAAATAAAATTAATTTAAATGTGATTTAAAAATATTTATATTACTACGTCTCTTATCAAAGACAACAAATAATTGACGAAACGTCGAGAAAAACTACAAAACTACACAACAAACCTTAACTGGTGTTTGCGAAAATATAAGAGGTGACATAGACGACAGCAAAATAACCTTCCTTGTACTTCTAGATCATTCCAAGGCGTTTGACACAGTTTATCATCAAAATCTCTATATGAAGTTAAGATGTTTCTTTAATTTTTTCTCCACATCAACGCTTCTCATTTCCTCTTATCTCACAAATCGCGCACAATCCGCACACGTAAATAGCAAGTCATTTGATCCCTTAAACCTTAAAAAAGGTATACCGCAAGGATCTGTCTTTGGACCACTTTTTTTTCTCAATTTATATCAATGATATACCAGATTATCTTTCGCATTATAAGATACACATGTACACTAGGGTGGCCCTTATTAAAAAAGTGTTCAAACTCTCGATCTCACCCCCTAGAAATATGTGAATAGAAAAAACACTGAGAAATACAAAGTTTTGGGTAAATCAAAAAAAATTTAGAGGTGCCTCAACGCGACTGAATATTTGAAGTGTGTTTTTTCAGATTTTACGAAAATTTCGTTCTATAGTTTAATTTTTCGACAAGTTGTTATATGAATCGATTTCAGTACTAACTTATCTCTATAAAAAGCAATATAACTTCAAAATCGAATAAAATTTGTCATGAAATAGCAAATGCCCCAGACCACTTTTGTGCCAAAAAAACTAGGTCGTGAAATTTGACAGAAACTTTTTCAACTTTAACAAATTGATTAAAGCCATATATTTTTTGTGGTCTCTATACCTATAAGTACTTAGATATGAAGTATTGTTTTATTACCACGTTTTTAACCTATTGCGAAATGAGACAAAAGATGGAAAATTTTTTTGATAAAAGTTTGAAAACTCCTTTTTAAGTTTTAAAAAATTTTCCTAAACAAAATTTCAAAAAATGGGTCTGGCACTTTAAGGTTTTGTTAAATATATGTTAGAGATTAACTGTGTGTATTTTTAAGTAAATTCCTCTGCCAGACATTTTTACACAGAATTTTTTTTGCGGATTTCGAGAAATATTCGTTTTTTGCGGAATATTCAGTAAATGTACTCTTTCTAAATACTTTGTATCAAAAATTTATCAGTTTTCTACTTTCAAATGTTATATTTTATGCCAGATCCATTTTTTAAAATTTTGTTTAAGAAAATTTTTTAAAACTTAAAAAAGGAGTTTTCAATAAAAGTTCATATTGGATGGTATATTTATATGGGGACTAGGTCGAAAAATGGACCGAGCCTGACCATATTTGGTATGGTCACTTATTTTTTGCAAAAAAATGTTCAAGTCAAATTTGAGAAAAATCTGTGCAATTTATTTTTTTTTTTTTACAGATCTAAGTGAGGATCGGGAATCAGCTCATATAGACCCTATGACTAAGAATTATCCAATAGGGTTTATTTTTAGACTACTGCTAAATGGATGTAATAAACATACACAAATCCAATTCTACCGAGATCAATATGATAATTTGGATATTATGGCAATTTAAGTCGAACACATAGGGGTCATTTGTACGGGGAATAGGTCTGAACATGTACCGGTTTTCACCAATTTCAATGGCGTTCATTCTATACAAGGTATACATGGACACACAGACGGACGGACAGACGGTCGGACGGACATCGCTAAATCGACTTAGGATCGATCGGTATAATAAAAGATGTACACATATATTTTTGGTAGTTACAAACATCAGCACAAAGTCATTATACCCTAACCACATAGTGGTATAGGGTGTGAAAAGTTTACTGTTTAATGAAGGTATCTTAAATGTTTTTTGAATCATTTGTAAAAAATTGTATTCCAATTTGGACATCACACTGAAGTTTCACGCGTGTCCCATTCAAGGACGTCCCATTACTTAATTTCAAAATTGAGCAACAACTTTGATTTCACTGAATCGGTGAATCAACTGACTCCAACGTTCCGAAAGGAGCACCAACAGCCCACCGTAGAACAACTTCATCATGGTCTCTATTATCTTTGAAAGCACCGAATAATTTGCAATTGGGAGCTTTTAGTTGCACCCTTTTTTGGAATGGGTTGTATATTTCAAGTCTTCAAACATGAAGGAAAGGTAATCCTGCGGCACGTTACAAAGGTTAGCCAATAAACGCAATAGGGATTTCAGTACCAGTGCCGGTATCCCATCCGGTCTCGGTGAAGGAACCATGAGCTCTTTCATATAAGTCGACATCAGGAGGAACATTAACATCACAAATTTCAATAACGATCTTATTAGAGCCCATTATAACACATTTGACTTATACTATGAAATAAACTTAAGCTGACTTCTTTTTTTTATTTATTATTAACCATAACTCAGGGGATGTCCCCTACAAATGCAGTGCATTGTGTTGATTTTAGGAAAATAGGTTATAGGAAAAACGAAAAAGGGAGTAGTGTTTTTGGATATTTGACTTAATTTTTATTATATTTTCACTGTCAGGAGAGACTTGTATGGGGAGTTTATTCCACATACGGAATATACTGGTTCGACTGATAAATGAATTTCCTCTGTAATGCGTTGTGCGCTCAACTGGAGAAGCAGTAGATTAAACTGAAACTCGGGCACTTGGAATGAGTTCGCTAGTCTCAGAAAAGCATTTCCCATGGTAGTATCTATAGAACAGTGTTACGCAACCTACATTTCGACGATGTTCCAAGATGTCAATAGAATTGGATACCCTCCATTGTACATGGGACAGTAGCTCCAAAATAGACTTTGAAGCTCCTGCCTATATGTGGAAGTCGTAATCCATTTTCGGTCGGATGTAAGTGGTATAGATATTAAGGAGATCAGAAGAAGTGAAATAATTTTTGCACCGTTTTAGAAAATCAAGATACTTCAATACTTCTTTCGAAACTTGAAAAACATGTTCGTTCCAACGGACATCGCATTGAATTCTCATTACCAGAACATCAAGAGTATCCAATTCCTCAATACCTATTCCACTCATATATACAGATGACATTGTTGAATCTAAGGCAATATGGGTCAACCAACAATATTGAGTCTTCGGCCCATTAATATCCGCACTATTAGCTTTACCCCACTCAGAGATTGTTAACAGGTGTTGATTGAGTGTGTCATTCATTGTCAGAATTTTGCCCCCATCCTCCAAAAGGCTTGCCCAACAGTTGAAAGAAAATAAATGGCAAATGTTACTGTCATCTGCAAAAGAGAATGTAGGATTGAAGGTTTATTTAGTTCAGTGGTCGGCGAACACTTACCATCATATTTTGCTTTGTGAAAGTGAGCTGCAATCGCGCTCTTACTCAATGCACTTAGAGAAAGTTACAAAGGGTTTTTCAATAAGAGCGCTAAAAAGTTTTTTTTAAATAAAACAAAAACGGTTTTGGATATCAGTGAAATTCTTTATTCCTGTGAAAGTACGTTCGATGCCATTATGTATGGAAATCGATCTCTTTTGCATGGCCACCACGGGCACGCTTGCAGAAGTCCAGACGCTGAACCCAATTTTCGACAGTTTTCAAGCATAAATCGGCCGATACTGCTGCAATTTCACGTTCGATATTCGTGCGAAGTTCATCAATCGTCGCTGGCTTGTTGGCATAGACCATAGACTTGACGTAGACCCACAGGAAATAGTCCAACGGCGTCAGATCGTACGACCGAGGCGGCCAATCGACTGGACCATTTCGTGAGATAACACGTTCTCCAAACTTGATTTCCAATAAATTGATTGTGACATTCGCTGCGTGGCTTGTGCCGCCATCCTTTTGGAACCACATGTCCTCCAAGTCCGTATCATCCAATTGGGGCCAAAAATATTCGGTTATCATTGAACGGTAGCGATTCCCATTCACAGTAACGTGCCGGTCTTGATCATCATGGAAGAAGTACGGCCCAATGACGCCGCCGGCCCATAAACCGCATCAAACCGTAATTTTTCGGGATACAATGATGACTCATGGAGTACGTGTGGATTGCTGTCTGACCAATAACGCATATTTTGTTTATTGACGAAGCCATTCAGTCAGAAATGAGCCTCATCGATGAAGATGATTTTTCGATGAAAATCCGAATCATTTTCAAGTTGTTGCTCAGCCCAATTCACGAACATTCGACGCTTCTGGTGGTCAAGCGGCTTCAGTTCTTGCGTCAATTAGATCTAGTAAGGATGTAGGCCAAGATCTTTTCGCAAAATTCGCCGCAACGACGTCACAGAGATGCCCAACGGTTGAGAACGACGTGTGAGAGACACATTTGGGTTTTCTTCAACTGAAGCCTCAGCGGCAGCAATATTCTCAACACTACGGACACTTCTTTGTCTCACTGGCACGGGAACATTTTGTACTGTGCCTGTGGATTCAAATTTTTCCATTAGGCGCTCAATTGTTGATCTGCTAGGACGATTATGACGACCATAAATTGGACGTAGCACTCTTAACGTTGAGGCCACTGACTCCGAATTTCGGTAGTAAATTTTAATAATTCCGACTCGTTGTTGGCTCGTATATCTTTCCTTCATGAAATGGCAAACCTTACTGAAGAGAAATGTCAAAAGAGCGGCAAGAAATATGGCGTCGTTTGCTGTCAATGTCTTTCTACTTTTGTAGCGTCCCTGTTGAAAAACCTTTTAGTTAAAATAAGAAAGCGTACATAAATAAAAAAAATTTAATATTTTTTCATTAATATTTTTCCAAAACTTAATACCACTTATAAGTAGTAGATTCAAGTAATTTCTTATATTTAAATGTTATTCTTCGATATCAACACTTCTTTTCAATATTACATAAAAAAGGATTACATATTATGTAATACAATTATATTTTCTATTTAATCAAAAACTTTAAAACGTATATTGTACTTTACTAGTAAAGCTTCCAATATATAAACATATTCATTTAATTTTCTCAAATTATATGATCAAATTTTTTTCCTTTAGATGCAGGTGGGTTTATCGAAAACATTCTCGCTAAATAAGAATTTACATTCAAAATAAGCATTCTTGCTCTCAGTGCATCTCAAACACAAAGCGTCGAATCAACCTCTTCGTTCGAATGCTCATGCGGGACTGATTGACTTTTATCATTTTGTTTAATGTGTGACCGAATGTAGGTGTGAGAGCAAAACGCCGCGTAGTGGATTTGCCGACCCCTGATTTAGTTAGAAGGTCTTTCAGAAAGATAAGGAAAAGAAAGGGAGAGAGAAGAACAGGACCTTGGGGTAGCCCTGAATTAAGTTGAAACTCATTGGATGAGACCCCATTAATAACAAAACGTCTTGTGCGGTTTCTGAGAAAACTCAATATAAATCGAGAGAAGTCAATACCGGCCTCAAATGATGTTGGGATGTAAGTTAAACTTAGATTAGTCAAACTTTAACTAAAGCTTTAAAAAGCGTCAGTTTAACTGAACTAAATCTAATTGATATCACAAAAACTCTGTCTTTAAAATCAAAGTCTTAAGAAATCAATCCTCAAAAGACTTGTTTTTTTCGCAACGCTTCACTTTGCATCAAGTGCTGCGTTGCCATACATGCTCCGTTAAGAATTATTTACAATAAGACGCAACAAACTTGTTGCGTGTTTTGAGATAAGTTAGCAACACTGAATGACTGACCATTGAAATAACTATGTCTGTGGAGTATAACAATATGTTTGCATATTGTAAAGGATTATTATTTCCCATTTGTTGTGCATATTTTTTTTTTTTTAATAAAAATTTTTTTTCAAACATTTTCGATATAATATACAATATGCATTTAATGACAACAGCAACAACAAATTTTTTATCAAACATGACTATGAATTCGTGTAAATAAATGTTTGGATTTTCGAAGTAAAACTAACAAATCATTTAATCGCATTGTGATTGTATCTCTCTCTCGATGTGTTTCTGTGTCTCCGTGTACAAAAAATGTCCATTTCAAATTTTGAATTGTGCATTTTATCTTGTTTTTATTTTTTGGTATCCTGTCGTGTTGTGTCTCATCTGTTTGTAAATGTGGTTTTGAGGACATTTTTAACCAGCCTTGTAGCTGTTGGCAACAATTGCACTGTCAATGTCCTTTCTCGCTTGTCGTTGTTCCTGTTTCGATACACCGGCAATTTTATGCTTTATATTTGTATGATACATGTACTCGTATTTATATACATTTGTACGTTCATCCAATGAGTTATTATCAATTTGTTGTAGTTGTTGTTGTTGTTTCTTTTTTCCAAAACTATCCTTTGTTGGTTTGGCATATTTTATATGTCTCTGGGCGTTAATTACAGATAAAAGAAAATATCATTGTATTTAAATCATGTTAAACGGTATTTAAAAATATTAATATTTTGGATTCTATTTAGAATGTATTGATTATGTATGTTTTTGAATTCGGTAGCAATATTGTAGGGCTGTAAAAATTATAAACGCTACAAAGTATGGCATGAGAAAATTAACAAACAAAAACCAATTGAAACCTGTTGAACCACAATTGTCACATCTTTCGTCTGTATATTTTTCGATAATTGTACGTTAGAATTTAATATCTAAAAATGTAAAAGTTTTAAAATCTGGCATCCCTTAGAAGGCTATGCTGAAAATTTCATTTAGATCTGGCAACAACTTTTGTACTAACTTACTCCAACATATCGAAGGAAGGTGCGTAAACGAAAGTTTACGTCGTCGTCGTTGGCCGTAGGAATTGAGGTTCTGTCCGTCCACTACGTACAAAATCCAGCTGGTGCAGGAATCAAAGCCGCGTCGTTCTTTCGTCGATTGGGCTCAAGAGCAGTTGAAAAATGACCCGATGTTTTATCGCAAAATTTTGTTCAGCGCTGAGCCTCAATTTTGGCTTAATGGGTTTGTTAGTAAACAAAATTGGCTCATATGGAGTGAGAACAATACACATCAGACTCCATTACATCCAGAAAAATGCACCGTTTGGTGCAGTTTAAGAACTAATGGCATTATAGGATCTTATTTCTTCAAAAATGAAGACGGAGCTGAAAATATGGATGACATTGTTCAGGGCGAAATGTGGTTTCAACAGGATGGCGCTACGTTCCATAAGGCAACCTTTAAATTGGTCTCCGTGGTCGTGCGATTTGACACCTATGGTTATTTCCTGTGGGACTACTTTAAGTCATTGGTTTATGCTGATAAACCAGTGACTTCTCGGAGGCCATCTTTGTTCTTATGACATACGGCCAGCAATACTCGAAAAAGTGGCCCAAAATTAGACGTTCAGAATGCGCTTCGTCAAGAACAATTACGGTGGCCATATGCCCGAAATCATTTTCAAATATTAATGCCATGTATTGGTCTTTCGAATAAATTTTTTTCATTATTAAAATTATATTTTTTGCGTCGTTGTTTACAATATTAAATTCTATCGAGCTTAAAAAACACCCTTTAGGAAAGATCTCTATTAATCGAGTATACGGCATTTTCAGGAGTATTTGCATATTAAATAACTTTCACCAAGACTCGTTTCCCGATAAAGCAACGATAAAATTGATTAAACTACGGTAGGAATTGCTACCTCACCCACCAAATTCTCCTAACTTGGCTCCCCCGATTATTTCTTATTTCCAATTATGAAAACAGGACTAGATGGAAAAAGATTTGGCTTGAAAAATGAATTTATCTCAGAAACAGACGCATATTTTAAGGAGTTGAAGAACAAAAAAATGTGTCCCTAAATCTGAAATATTTCAAACAGAGATGGACTACCTGTTCCAAAAACGTGACAAAAACCACCACAAAATGCCTAATGCTTTCGGAAAGGGTGCATAAATTCATAGGTATCAATTGGAACTTTTTTTGTGTAAGCTTTATTAAATTTCAATTCAATAAAAAAATCAAAATTCTGGGTTCAATATTTATATTTTATATTCAAATGTAAATAACATGGTATCAGTAAACAAACTGGAAAACCTATTTTGTGATCCCTCATGAATATAAAATTCAAAATGTTAGGGCAAGAAGACAAGAACAAAATTTTGAAAAGTAAAGAAAATAAATTGTTGGTGCTACTGCTAATTTTTAATTTTTAGTTTTTAATTTTTAATTTTTAATTTTTAATTTTTAATTTTTAATTTTTAATTTTTAATTTTTAATTTTTAATTTTTAATTTTTAATTTTTAATTTTTAATTTTTAATTTTTAATTTTTAAATTTTAATTTTTGATTTTTAATATTTAATTTTTAATTTCTAATTTTTAATTTTTAATTTTTAATTTTTAATTTTTAATTCTAAATTTTTTATTCTTAATTTTTAATTTTTAATTTTCAATTTTTAATTTTTAATTTTTAATTTTTAATTTTTGATTTTTAATTTTTAATTTTTAATTTTTAATTTTTAATTTTTAATTTTTTAATTTTTAATTTTAAATTTTTAATTTTAAATTTTAAATTTTTAATTTTTAATTTTTAATTTTTAATTTTTAATTTTTAATTTTTAATTTTAATTTTTAATTTTTAATTTTTAATTTTTAATTTTTAATTTTTAATTCTTAATTTTTAATTTTTAATTTTTAATTTTTAATTTTTAACTTTTAATTTTTAATTTTTAATTTTTAATGTTTAATTTTTAATTTTTATTTTTAATTTTTAATTTTTAATTTTTAATTTTTTATTTTCAATGTTTAATTTTCAATTTTTAATTTATAATTTTTAATTTTTAATTTTTAACTTTTAATTTTTAGTTTTTAATTTTTCATTTTTCATTTTTAATTTTTAATTTTTAATTTTTAATTTTTAATTTTTAATTTTTAATTTTTAATTTTTAATTTTTAATTTTTAATTTTTAATTTTTAATTTTTAATTTTTAATTTTTAATTTTTATTTTTAATTTTTAATTTTTAACTTTTAATTTTTAGTTTTTAATTTTTCATTTTTCATTTTTAATTTTTAATTTTTAATTTTTAATTTTTAATTTTTAATTTTTAATTTTTAATTTTTAATTTTTAATTTTTAATTTTTAATTTTTAATTTTTAATTTTTAATTTTTAATTTTTAATTTTTAATTTTTAATTTTTAATTTTTAATTTTTAATTTTTAATTTTTAATTTTTAATTTTTAATTTTTAATTTTTAATTTTTAATTTTTAATTTTTAATTTTTAATTTTTAATTTTTAATTTTTAATTTTTAATTTTTAATTTTTAATTTTTAATTTTTAATTTTTAATTTTTAATTTTTAATTTTTATTTTTAATTTTTAATTTTTAATTTTTAATTTTTAATTTTTAATTTTTTATTTTCAATTTTTAATTTTCAATTTTTAATTTTTAATTTTTAATTTTTAATTTTTAATTTTTAATTTTTAATTTTTAATTTTTAATTTTTAATTTTTAATTTTTAATTTTTAATTTTTAATTTTTAATTTTTAATTTTTAATTTTTAATTTTTAATTTTTAATTTTTAATTTTTAATTTTTAATTTTTAATTTTTAATTTTTAATTTTTAATTTTAAATTTTTAATTTTTAATTTTTAATTTTTAGTTTTTAATTTTTAGTTTTTAATTTTTAATTTTTAATTTTTAATTTTTAATTTATAATTTTTAACTTTTAACTTTTAATTTTTCATTTTTAATTTTAATTTTTAATTTTTAATTTTTAATTTTTAATTTTTAATTTTTAATTTTTAATTTTTAATTTTTAATTTTCAATTTTCAATTTTTAATTTTCAATTTTTAATTTTTAATTTTTAATTTTTAATTTTTAATTTTTAATTTTTAATTTTTAATTTTTAATTTTTAATTTTTAATTTTTAATTTTTAATTTTTAATTTTTAATTTTTAATTTTTAATTTTTAATTTTTAATTTTTAATTTTTAATTTTTAATTTTTAATTTTTAATTTTTAATTTTTAAAATTAATTTTTAATTTTTAATTTTTAATTTTTAATTTTTAAGTTTTAATTTTTAATTTTTAATTTTTAATTTTTAATTTTTAATTTTTAATTTTTACTTTTTAATTTTTCATTTTTAATTTTTAATTTTTAATTTTTAATTTTTAATTTTTAATTTTTAATTTTTAATTTTTAATTTTTAATTTTTAATTTTTAATTTTTAATTTTTAATTTTTAATTTTTAATTTTTAATTTTTAATTTTTAATTTTTAATTTTTAATTTTTAATTTTTAATTTTTAATTTTTATATTTTAATTTTTAATTTTTAATTTTTAATTTTTAATTTTTAATATTTAATTTTTAATTTTTAATTTTTATTTTTTAATTTTTAATTTTTAATTTTTAATTTTAAATTTTTAATTTTTAATTTTTAATTTTTAATTTTTAATTTTTAATTTTTAATTTTTAATTTTTAATTTTCAATTTTTAATTTTTAATTTTTAATTTTTAATTTTTAATTTTTAATTTTTAATTTTTAATTTTTAATTTTTAATTTTTAATTTTTAATTTTTCATTTTTAATTTTTAATTTTTAATTTTTAATTTTTAATTTTTAATTTTTAATTTTTAATTTTTAATTTTTAATTTTTAATTTTTAATTTTTAATTTTTAATTTTAAATTTTAAATTTTTAATTTTTAATTTTTAATTTTTAATTTTTAATTTTTAATTTTTAATTTTTAGTTCTTAATTTTTAATTTTTAATTTTTAATTTTTAATTTTTAATTTTTAATTTTAAATTTTAAATTTTTAATTTTTAATTTTTAAATTTTTAATTTTTAATTTTTTTTTTATTAAGTTTTAATTTTTATATTTAATTTTTAATTTTTAATTTTTAATTTTTAATTTTTAATTTTTAATTTTTAATTTTTAATTTTTAATTTTTAATTTTTAATTTTTAATTTTTAATTTTTAATTTTTAATTTTTAATTTTTAATTTTTAATTTTTAATTTTTAATTTTTAATTTTTAATTTTTAATTTTTAATTTTTAATTTTTAATTTTTAATATTTAATTTTTATTTATTTATATTCAAATGTAAATAACATGGTCTCAGTAAACAAACTGGAAAACCTATTTTGTGATCCCTCATGAATATAAAATTCAAAATGTTGGGGCAAGAAGACAAGAACAAAATTTTGAAAAGTAAAGAAAATAAATTTTTGGTGCTACTGCTAATTTTTAATATTTAGTTTTTAATTTTTAATTTTTAATTTTTAATTTTTAATTTTTAATTTTTAATTTTTAATTTTTAATTTTTAATTTTTAATTTTTAATTTTTAATTTTTAATTTTAATTTTTAATTTTTAATTTTTAAATTTTAATTTTTAATTTTTACCTTATTTTTAATTTTTAATTTTTAATTTTTATTTTTAATTTTTAATTTTTAATTTTTAATTTTTAATTTTTAATTTTTAATTTTTAATTTTTAATTTTTAATTTTTAATTTTTAATTTTTAATTTTTAATTTTTAATTTTTAATTTTTAATTTTTAATTTTTAATTTTTAATTTTTAATTTTTAATTTTTAATTTTTAATTTTTAATTTTTAATTTTTAATTTTTAATTTTTAATTTTTAACTTTTAGTTTTTAGTTTTTAATTTTTAATTTTTAATTTTTAATTTTTAATTTTTAATTTTTAATTTTTAATTGTTAATTTTTAATTTTTAATTTTTAATTTTTAATTTTTAATTTTTAATTTTTAATTTTTAATTTTTAATTTTTAATTTTTAATTTTTAATTTTTAATTTTTAGTTTTTAGTTTTTAATTTTTAATTTTTAATTTTTAATTTTTAAATTTTTAATTTTTAATTTTTTTTTTATTAAGTTTTAATTTTTAATATTTAATTTTTAATTTTAACGATACAAAAATATGTGATAATACTTGCTTAGGCCAATGGACACATCCAATATTAACAAGCACACAACTGCAATGACTCCAACAATAAGAAGAAGAATTAAAACATATACAACATATCTTAAGAAAAACAACAAGCACACTGAAAAATTATACTTTTTCAAGAGTTTTTTCAAATTTTCGTCCATAACTCGGGACAACTTTGACCGATTTTGGCGATTTTAAATAGCAACTCCTTTGGGATGTTAATAAATGACTTTATACAAAAGCGAACGGTCTAGCTTAGATATTGACGGCGTGATCGTGATTTCCACAGACAGGCGGACATCACTAAATCAACTTCCCTTGTTATAATGATCAAAAAAATATATGGTTTTGGGGTCCCCGAAATTTATTTCGATTCGTTACAAACAGAATGACAAACCTATATACATATACCCTCTGCCACTGAGGTGCGGACGGTATAAAAATAGCAATCGTGACTAAAAATACTTACATTTTAATCGAAAAACAAATTCTGTCCCTTTTGCAGTAAAATTATATTTTTTATGATGAAAACCCTATTTGTAGGTATTTCCCTACTATTGACAACACCGGGTTCGAGCAGCTTCAATAAATTGACTTTCGAAATACGAATATCTAGTTTTCAAATTTTTAGCTCAATTTGTTCTCCAAATCTCTCAATTTGTTCTCCAGAGATATATAAAAGTTTGACTCCATCAATGTTATCATAAAACGATAAAGCATCTTCGAAAGAAATATGTCTTGCTTTAACAATTAGCCAGACTTTTCGTTTAACTTTGGCATCTACTCCATCTACAGCACCTTTACCATGTAAACTTTATATACAACTTTATCGAATATTCAGACTTTACAATTGCGGACGCGATAAGTTTTAAACACCAATAAAAAATTTTTAACCGAATTTGTAGGAGCCAGTGATTGAGTTTTCTTAAGTAATACGATGAACTTCCTAATGCAATGAAAGTTACTTGCATTTGAAATACTTTCCTACTAATTTAGATTTAGATTTAGAAAAAACTCAAAAAACTTCTTTCATTCGAACTCAATTAACAAAGAGTTTTTCTGAGCTGTCTCAATTTTTTACTTATGGGTGACCATTTTCGGGAGATACCCATATCTTTTTCAATTGCTAAGGACATATAATGTTAATTAATTTTTTTATTTAAATAATTTTATAGACTCAACATTTATAATTACTATACTTAAGAATACAACTCCTCACGTATTTATACTGAGGAAAAAGTAATTTTTCAACGCCCAACTTTAATTTTATATCCCCTTTGATTTTGGGGGTCTAATTTGTTATACATGCATTTTAATTTATAAATACTTATGGGATAACCTGGCAATTTGTGTGTTTCTAAACACCGCCATTTTCAACATCAAAACATAAATAAAGATACGCGAGATTGATAAAATTTAACAAATCATTATAAAATATTTATTCGTTGGAGCTTAATTGAATTATTGTAAGGAATAGTTAACATTCAAACCTAACGATTTTGTGACAACCTAAAACTATTTGAAAACACATTTCTGAACCACCCTGTGATTTCATTTACCATCCAGCTGTCAACGAGCTGCAACTCTGTTATTCGTTATTTTTTTTACACAGGTCATAAATCATCTTTGTGTCGTGACGTTTTTATTTGGATTTTTTTTCGACTATCAATAAATATGAAATTTTCATACTAAATTATCACAAATAATATCAAAAAAGTAGTGATTATATGAACATAATTAGAATTTAAAAAAAAATTTGAGGTTTTTTTTTTTGTAGAAACTAAAAGAAAATAAATTACGGATAAAATTGAACACGAACAAATTAGAAAGTAAACAAAAGCAATTTATAAAGGCAAACAAGTAAGACAGTGGATTCTGGATGTTTATATCATACGTAAATCTGTGGTAAAATTTGAACAAACGCGCACACAAAAATGGCTGGTTCAGCTTTGCGAAGGCTTATGGCCGAATATAAGCGTAAGTTGAATGTGATAATTTATATGAAAGGGTAAATTTTATGCAAATTTTTCGAACAGAATTGACTTTGGACCCACCGGAAGGTATCGTGGCCGGTCCTGTTAGTGAGGATAATTTTTTTGAATGGGAAGCCTTGATAGCGTAAGTTGTTTTATTTATTTATTTATTTTACAAATGATTTGCGTTATTTACTGTTTTGTTTTTGTAGCGGCCCTGAAGGCACTTGTTTTGAGGGTGGTGTTTTTCCTGCCCGCTTGGTATTCCCGCCTGATTATCCTTTGAGTCCCCCAAAAATGAAATTCACTTGTGATATGTTTCATCCTAACAGTGGGTTTTTGTTGTTATTATAACGATTTTTTTTTATTGAATATTATTTCAAATTATTTAGTTTTTGCTGATGGCCGTGTCTGCATATCAATATTACATGCTCCCGGTGATGATCCTATGGGTTATGAATCATCAGCTGAACGTTGGAGTCCTGTACAAAGTGTAGAAAAGATATTACTAAGTGTTGTGTCAATGCTGGCTGGTAAGTTTTTATATTTAATAAGAAAAAATTACATATCATTAAATTTCACCCAGTTTAAGGTAACATGTAATTCATATCCATAACTAATTTAAATTTATACAATATTAGTCAGTCGATAATGTGGCTTGGTTCTCTTCAGTCTTCTTGAGTAGATTTCTTCACTACATAGGATGGAAGCTACTGGGTTGTTATGGCGTTGTAATCTAGTCGCTTCAGCGACTTTGATTATTCGATATCGATGAAAATCATCATTTTTGACATACAACGTTTGACATACAACGTCTCTAAGGACACACTTTCAGTGAGTGTTTTAGTGTTTTAGCTGCACATGCCCATAGTTGCGATCCATAGGTCCATACTGATTTTATAACTTGATTGTAGATAAACAATCTATTTTCCATTGAAACTTTTGAGTGTCGTCCAATAAGTCATTTAATTTCTTTTTAATATTTTCCTTCCATTTAAGTCTAGCATTTCAATGTCATGACGAGATACTTATGCACAATTTTCATATGGACTGCAAAGCTGGGGATTTCTATTTACTTTTAGTTAGTGTTATTCTCCAAGTTTCTGTCCAGTGAACCTATCGTATCAACTGATGGTTGAAGAATTCAAGTCGATTCTATTTCATCGTTTTCTACTGATAAAAATACAAGTATCATCAGCTTAGCTGTTTTACTGTTTATTGGCAATGGTATATCCGCTGTATATAATACATATAATATTGGGCCGAGAATACTACCTTATGGCACCCCTGGTTCGTTTTTTTTTTTTTTTTTTTTTTAAATTTGAGTATGCTTGACCGTGTTTGACTTTGAAAAATCGGTTCTTTTATATATGATTCCAGTATATCTGTATATTGGATGGATAACTGCGTTTTTAGCTTGTTGTAAAGTACTTTGTGGCAGATTTTATCGGAAGCTTGCGCTACGTCCAAGAAGATAGCAGAATATACCTTCCTTTGTTCTAAGGTTTCTTCTATTGTATGTACTATTCGGTGCCCTTGGTCAATAGTCGATTACTTTTTCCGAAAACCAAATTGATAAGTAGGTACAAGTTGTTTAAGAGCTATTATTTCTTTAAATCTTGAAAAAAAAATTTTTCAAATAATTTTTCCATTACAGGAAAAGAGATATGGGTCTATAAGACTTGACTTCATTGACATTTTTCCAGGCTTTTCAATAATTATTTTTTTTGGGACCTTCTAGGAATGTGTTTTAGGCTTAAACACCGACTTAAAATATATCTGAACTCGAACCTGTTTATTGTACATGTTGTGTTTTTTCTTACTACACGAGCCACAACACGACTTAAAATATAACTGAACTCGAACCTGTTTATTGTACATGTTCTGTGTTTTTTTTCACTACACATACCAGAACATGAACTTCAAATAAAGCAACACTCAAAAATGTGTGCTTTATGTGTGATTGAAACAAAAAGAATGTGATACAAAAATGTTCGTGTAAATAACGAAATATTAAAACGAACACAGTCATGGTTGTGTTGGGCACCGTAGAAAATTTAGAAACGCACATAATTGATATGAAAATAAAGATATGTGTTGGCTGCTTTTGAACAGAACATTGTGTGTTTCATGTGTGTATTTTCTGAACCTTGACCAGAGATATATCACAATGGATAATTTTGATCTCAGGAGCACTGAAGGGTTAAATAAAAAAAAATTAACTGAATTATTTTTCTTAAATTCTACATAGTGGTTTCATCAAGTGTAATAGAAAAACTCGTTTTCGGTAATATTTATTTAAAAATATCTTAAAATCCAAATCTGGCCTTGGCAAATAATGGGTTAAGGTTCTCGGATTTATCCCAAATTTTTGAAACGAAACTTCTACATATTTGGTTATTATATTTTAAGTGTCGCATCTAAAAATTGGACAGCACTTACAAAATATTTGAATTTTTTGAATAAATTGTCTTTTATTAGTTTGGGGTCATATGTGACTCCAATTCCAAAAGGGTTAATGGAGTCATATTATTTTTTTCCGAAACCCTAGGCTATTAAGATAAAATATAATATTTAAAAGTAGAAAAGTGATGATTTTTTATACAAAGTATTTAGAAAGAGTACATTTACAGAATATTTCACAAAAATCCAATTTTTCTCGAAATCCGCGAAAATAAAATCCTTGTCAAAAAAATTCTGGCAAAGGGATTTACTTAAAAATTTACACAGTTAATCTGCAACATGTATTTCATAAAACCTTAAAGTGATAGATTCATTTTTTTAAATTTTGTTTAAGAAAATTTTTTCAAACTTGAAAAAGGAGTTTTAAAAATTTTATCAAAAAAATTTCCAATTTTCGGTCTCAATGCGTAATAGGTTAACAATGTGGTAATAAAACAATACTTCATATCTGAGTACTTATATGTATAGAGACAAAAAAAGAATGATAGCTTTAATCAATTTCTCAAAGTTGAAAAAAATGCCATCAAATTGCATGACCTAGTTTTTTTTGGCACGAAAGTGGTCTGGGGCATTTGCTATTTCTTGGCGAGGTTTCATACGATTTTGAAGTTTTATAGCCTTTTGAAAGGATAGTTTAATACTGATCCCGAATTATGTAACAGCTTGTCGGAAAAATTAAACTATAGAACGAAATTTTCGTAAAATCTGAAAAAAAGTCATATTTTCCCCATATAAACACACTTGAAATTTTCAATCGCTTTGCGCCATGACTAAACGTTTTTTGATTGGCCCAAAACTTTGTATTTCTCAGTTTTTTTTTTGCTATTCGCATATTTCTAGGGGGTGAGACCGACAGTTTGAACACAGTAAAATACAGACAAATATTTTTGATATTAATGAAACTGTAGAGAAATCGAATATTTTGAAGACTTTAAAGACAGATTTGAATAACAAGACTTCAACACAGACTAGTCCAAAGAAGGAATATACAAAAAAAAATTTAGAGTATTTTAAATGATAATGGTCTACACAAATTGTTTCGGAATATGCAAGAATAACATCAAGCTTTAGAACATTAATTGATTACTTTATAACGAACAACAAAAAATATCAGTAAAAAATAATAATAAAAATAAGATAGCAGATCATGAATCAATAGATATAATAATAGACTTTAATAATGAAAATAAGTAGGAAAATTATAGACTATATGATGCCCTATAGCATGCGGTTAGAGACCCTAGCTCATCGGTCCAACTAATGAGATAAAAGCATAAATAAAATTTTAGTGGCATTATTATTAATTTTTTGCCTTCGGATATGAAAAAGTTCATATCGGATGCTATATTTATACAGGGAATAGGTCGAAAAATGTACCGATCCTGACCATGTTTGGTAAGGTCACTTATTTATTGCAACATACACAACCCAAAGTTGAGAAAAATCTGTGCAACATTTTTATTTTTTTGATAGATTTTAGTGAAAATCGGGAATCAACTTTATATGGGGGCTATGACTAAGAATTGTCCTATAGGGTTTATTTTTGGATTACTGCTTAATGGATGTAATAACCATACACAAACCCAATTTGGCCAAGATCTCTATGATAATTTGGATATTATGGCAATTTAAGTCGATTTCATAGAGGTCATTTGTATGGGGACTAGGTCTGAACAAGGACCGATTCTCGCCAATTTCAACAGCGTTCATCCCATGGACGATAAAGGCTTATATACCAAATTTCATCAATATATGTTCTTATTTGCGACCTGTTCTTTGATTACAAGGTTTACATGGTCACACGGACGAACGGACGTGCTGACGGACAACGCTAAATTGACTCAGAAAGTGATTCTGAGGAGACATCAGCACAAGTCATTTTACCCCGGCCACATAGCGGTATAGGGTATAAAAAACCCACCAATTGATATATATTTTAGGAATCAAACCTGCTACCAATCCTTTAGTCTTTCAAAATTACCTCTATTTATACTGAATCAACAAATATTTCCATAAATCTAACTTAATTACTATTTAATTTTATTTATATTAAATTTTAACTTTATTTTAGAACCCAACGATGAATCCGGTGCTAATGTTGATGCAGCTATAATGTGGCGTGAAAAGCGAGAAGAATTTAATCAAATAGCCAAACGTTTAGTGCGGAAGACACTGGGTTTACCATCATAAAAATATACAATTTTAGGCAAAAAGAAAATAAAAATGTTACAAAAAATAGAAAAAAAAAATTAATGATTATAAGAAATGGCCTCCCTTCTCCCGTTTAAGTTAAAGAAGAAGAAAAAAACTCGGAAACTTTTTCAAAATACTTTAATAATTACTAATTTCATATTAAAATTAACACATCTTTGGGGTTAACCATTTAAAACAGCAGCTTTAAATAAACGGTGTTTTTTCTATTAATTTAATTTGTTTATATTTTCTCTAAAAGAAAGTTTTTCTATTTTTGTTTTATAAATGCCCAACATTTAATTTAGTAAATATTATTTAATAAATAAGCAAAAATACAAATACAACTACAGTAAAAATGAAAATTCAATAAAATTGAATTCAGTTCATCTAATTCATTACAGTTTTTAACAATTTTATTAATAAGCACAATATTGAGAGAGAGAGAAAATATTAAATTGGATTTCTGTTACGATTTTCTTTGCGAAACAAAAGTTTTTTATAAGCCATAATATTGTATTTGAATTTGAATTGAGTTTTAATAAGTTATTTATCTTAATGAAATTCGCGAATTGTTTAAGATATTTACGTTAGAAAATATAGTAATTTAAAAAACGTAATCATTTGTTCTTATTGTTGGTAATTCTAAGTTTCTATGTTTGGAAATCTATATGGACTATTTAGCCTTACTTGCCAAATCGTTTTACTCCAATTTCTGATTTATGAAAAGTTTAATGGCAAATCGCTTGATTGACACCTAAAAACAAATGTCCCTAATAATAAAGTGGGTCACCGTTATCTAATTCACTCCTTCCATGAGAAAGCTGTCAGCAAGATGGGTGCCGCGTTTAACAGCGTTGTTAAAGATGTTTCAATACAGTGATTGGCGATGTTTCACCGCAATAAAGCCGAGTTTTTGTGTCGATTCGTAACCCTGAATGATACTTGGCTCTATTGCTTCACACCTGAGACAAAGGAACAGTCAAAACAGTGGACTGAAATGGAAGAATTGTGTTCAAAGAAGGCGAAAACAGCTCTATCTGCAGGCAAGGTTATGGCGTCCATTTTTGGAAGGCGCAAGGAATAATTTTTATTGATTATCTTTAAAATGGAAATATTATGAATATTATGCTAACTCATTGCAGCGTTTAAGTGATGAAATTAAGGAAAAAGGCCGCATTTGGCGAAAAAATCTACTATTGCGATGGCCAAAAATTCATGAATTAAAGTGCGAATTGTTTCATCACGCACGGATTATTTTCTATTTCCAAAATGAAAAATTGAATATTGCTGGGAAAAGTGTATTGAGCTGAATGGAGATTGTATAGAGAAATAATGAAAATTTTCCCCAAAATATACAAATAAAACTTAAGTTTGCGATGGCAATAATATGGTATGGGGATGCTTTTCGGGCCAAGGAATGTCTCAAATTCATGTAGTAAATGATACTGGAATTGGATATAGTAAAATTGGACACGAAATTACACAAAAACAGACAGATCTCACATACAGGCAGTTAATTCAGAATGGCGAAAAATTTCAATGGATATCATCAACAATTTAATTTACTCCATGCCTCGTCGTTGTAAAGCAAAAATTGAGGAAAAGTTTTCAAATATTGTATAGTAAAGGTTTTCATTGTTTTGACAACAGCATAAAAATTAAGTTAAGCTATTTTGTCAATATTTCTTTTCATAAATTAAAAAAAAAAATCATGTGAGTCCGATCACAAGGGAGATGTGTAAACATCTGGTAATAAATAAAATGCAGAAAACAGCGACAAAAAGGTTATTACGTATCATAAGTTTTTCACCAAACAATCATGTCACATCGATTTGTCTTAATGCTTATATGTTTCGCGTAAGATCTTACGCTCACATATTACGCTGTTTTTGTGATTGTATTGTGAATTAGAAATTTACCCCCCTGCGCGTATAGATATTTACACATCAAAAAAAAAATCATGTGAGTCCGATCACAAGGGAGATGTGTAAACATCTAATAATAAATAAAGATTTTTTATCTCACTTTTTTAAAATCAAGCAGAAAGCGTCATCTATGTATCACTTATAGCAAACAACTGCAGGGACTCGGTTATACTTGTGGGGTTGTTGAATTATGTATATGTTATACGTTTATATTGTGAAATTTTTGTCGTTTTACAGCAAAGGGTTGTTGAATTAGCTGAAACAATTTTATATCATAATTTTTTCACCAATTCAATTATAAGTCACACCGATTTGTCTTACGGCTCACAGCGTAACATGTAAGCTCACATGTTACGATGTTTTTGTGATTGTATTGTCAAATAGAAATTTACCCCCCTACGCGTAAAAATTTTTAAATTAATAAAAGAGTTTTTAATTTCATTATCCAGTTTTTTGGTATTGACTGTTCAAGTCCTCAAAAATATATTTTGTTTAAAGTTTACATTGTACTGTCACTCACTGCAGACGGACGGATATCGTTAAGAAAATGATTCTAAGTCAAACATTCAAGTATCATCAGGACAAACTCATTGTATCCTGACCACAGAGTGCTGTAAAGTGATCCCAACCATACTGAGTGAGGTCATTCGTGAACAAATGTATAAAACAAATTTAATTAAGACTGTCATTTATTTTATGCTTGAAGGTTCTTTAACTTCATATTCGATGAGAATGTAATACGGTGATAAGGGCCAAAAAAGGTTCAAATCCAGTGACCATGGTTTGTGAGTTCACTTTTTTGTTAAACATACTTATACAATATAAATTGGAATATAATTTTATAATTTCTATGTCTTAAGGCAAATTTAAATGAATATGCATAACATATACATATGACTAAAAATGGTCCTACCCAGTTTATTATGGGACTTATGATTCAGGTATATAATATAACACAAACTTAATTAGATCAATAAGTTTACGATTATCTGGCTGTTATGTTTTATCTGAGAGTGAACATATGTATATACATATGGGGGCTAAGTCCCTGCATGTGCCAATCTTCATTTGTATGAAAAAATCCTTACATTTTCAAATCTTGAGTTAAAGAGCTATTACACGAAGTGTTTTTTTACATATGTACTGTCACTTTTTTATCCATATGAAATTCCTCATGTCTGTCAAAATTGTGTTTTACATACGATTCATAATTTTTACTATCACACGTGCATATGTATTTCCGTATGACATAACCTCTAAATGTAAATAACAGCTGATTTAATTTGTGAATTTACAAAATAATATTGTAAAAAAAAGGTTATATATTTTTTAATTGTTAATTAATACTAAACAATTTATTTTTCTTTCAATATTAGTCTTTAAAATTTACTCTGTTTTTCTTTCGCCACAAGCAGTATTGTATTTTCATATGTTTGTCATGCAAAAATAGAACCCGTTCTAATTGAAAAATGTACATGTGACTTTCCTCATGTATTGTACATAAACAATGTTTCATATGTATCACACGATGTGTACAACTTTTGTTGTGGGAAAATTTGACAGCACATATGTAAAAAACCACATCATGTAATAGCACCTTTAGTGTTTTCAATTAACATGGACAGAAGGATAGCACTTCATAACCTCAGAAAGTTTTTCTTAACTAATCGCTAAATGGAAATTATATCAATTTTCTTTTATTCCAAATGGCATAAAAAGTGATTCGGTGGTCTTTTTGAAATACAGGATTTTGTTTTTTTTTTTGGACCATTCCCATGACTATGAAAAAAGCAAGCTTGCATTTCTAATATGAGTATTTAAAGACCCTTTTATTTACGATTGAATATTGATTTGAAACATTAATCAATCTTTAATTTCATTAGTAAAAACATCTTATTTGGCCTTTTAAAATCCAAAAAGTTGTTAATTCAGAGTTTGGTATTGACAGATAATGTTTATTTTATTTTTGAAAAAGAACTAACTAGAAGTTATTTTTAAAAATAGTTATCAAAACGACTTACCGGCAACTGTCAAAGATTTCTCCATTCAGCACCTTATTGGAAATGCCACCATTATAATATTCACAATATATATAGGAAAAAACAAACACAAACAAAAATATTTCTTCAATTACAACTACAAAATCTTTTAACAAGCAACAAGTGGCCGACACACAAAAGGCGCCACAAAAATAATTACATTAATACACTAACTAATGTTGGCAATTTTCTACGATTCTTTAGAAACGAAACACTTTAATTTTATAAATTACACTTATTTCTCTTTAAACTTTTGTATAATTTAAAGATTTTTTTATCAAAAAACTTATTAATTTATTCAAGATATTAAAAAGAACCACAGCCATTTTTATCAACTTCGAAAATAAAACTAAACAAATGCACTAAAACAAAAACTGACAATCCAATTGGCTAAAAGTAATAGAATGAGAAAACTAGATTGTAAAAGATTAATGAAAGTAACTGCATTGTTGAGAAAATAATGGGAAAGGGACGTGGGATTTGCAAAAGAAAGAGTAAAGCATTAAATAATTAAGAGAATAAACAAATGTTCTTGACAAGAACTGTTTTATTTGCAACGGATATTAGAAATAGCAACAGAGGAACAAAATTAACATTTTTTAGATTTAATACTCGCTTTTTAAAGTTTATTAAACACGATCATAAGCAAAGAAATTTAGAGTAATTAATATTTATGATTATACCCTATACTACTATGTGGTTTGTGTATAATGACTTTGTGCTGCTGTTTGTAACAACCAAAAATATTTGACCTACACCCATCTTTTATTATACCGATAGAATCAGAATCACTATCTGATTCGATGTCCGTTCGTCCGTCCGTCTGTGTGTCCATGTAAACCTTGTAATCAAACTGCAGGTCGCAAATATGAATATATTTTGATGAAATTTGGTATATAAGCTTTCCTCGGCCGTGGGATGAATGCTATTGAAATTGGTGAGAATCGGTCCATGTTCGGACCTAGCCCCCATATAAAATCGACATAAATTGCCATAAGATCCAACTTGTCGTATAGATCTTAGTCAAATTGGGTCTGTATGTGTTTATTAGATCCATTAATGAATAGTCCAAAAACGATCCCTATGGGACAACTCTTAGTCATAGGCCCCTTATAGTGCTGCTTCCCGATATTCACTTAAATCTATCAAAAAAACAGAAATATTGCATATATTTTGTATATATTTTCGCAAAATACAAGAGTATTTACCAACCATGGTCAGGATCGGTCCATTTTTGGACTTAGTCGCCATATAGACATAGCATCCGATATGAACTTTTTCATATCTGCAGCCAAAAAAATTAATAAAAATGCCACTCAAATTTTGTTTATGCTTATTTTCTATATCCAATTAGTTGGGCCTAAAAGATAGGGTCTCTAAACGCATGGTATAGGGTATCGTATAGTCGGTCTAGACCGACTATAATTTTCTTGTTTTTGTATACTTAAGTTTAAAGAATTTTTATACCCTATACTACTATGTGGTTAATGTATAATGACTTTGTGCTGATGTTTGTAACTACCAAAAATATTTTACCTAGACCCATCTTTTATTATACCTATTGACTCAGAATCACTTTCTATATACCGATCGATTTAGCGTTGTCCGTCCGTCCGTCTGTCTGTGTGTCTGTGTATCCATTTAATCTTGTAATAAAACTACAGGTCGCAAATATGAATATATTTTGATGAAATTTAGTAAAGGGTCCGCCAAATAACTTTTTTTTTTGAAAATGCTATTAAAAAAAACTACTGAATATTATATCAAATTTCTTTTTTTATTTGAAAGTGCAATCCTTCCGGTTAATAATGGAAAATAATTGCATTCAAATGGCTGCCTCGGCTGGCCATGCAGTAGCCTACACGATCGGTCCAATTTTTAAGCATATTATCGATTGTGTGCAGCTGTATTTCTCCAATGGCTTCACGAATATTGTCCTTTAAAGCGTCAATTGTCTCTGGCTTGTTGGCGTAACACTTATCTTTGAGGGCACCCCACAAATAATAGTCCAACGGTGTCAAATCGCAGCTCCGAGGTGGCCAAACGACATCAGATCTGCGGCTGATAATGCGATCTTCAAAAACAGGGCTCAAAACATCGAGTGTAGCTTCGGCTGTGTGGCACGTAGCGCCGTCCTGTTGAAATCAAATGTTGCCAATATCCTCCTCTTCAATTTTTGTGAACAAAAATTCGTTCAACATGGCCCGATAACGATCGCCATTGACTGTAGCGGCCACTCCTTGCTCATTTTCGAAGAAAAATGGCCCAATTATGCCTCTGGACAAAAATCCGCACCAAACAGTGACTCGTTTTGTGTGTATCGGCTTTTCAATGTATGCGTGCGGGTTTTCTCTACCCCAAATGCGACAATTTTGCTTGTTTACATGCCCGCCAAGATCAAAATGAGCTTCATCTGAAAAGATGATTTTTTTTTGGCAAAGTCGGCATCTTCTGTAAGTCGATCGCATGATTTTCAAAGTAATGTCGCAATATTTCCCAGCGTTGGTCAAGCGTATACACAACCATATTCGTTCAGCGGAAGGATAAAACTAATTATCTGTCAAATCAGACATGAGCTAAGTGTTACCATTCACGAAATAAGCAATAGTTGAAGAAAAAAAACGTTAGATGGCGGACCCTTTATATAAGCTTCTACCGGCCATGAGATGAACCCTATTGAAATTGGTGAAAATCGGTTCTTGTTCACATCTAGTCACCATAAAAATGACCCCTATGAGATCGACTTAAATGGTCATAATATCCAAATTATCATATAGATCGCGGTCAAATTGGGTCCGTGTATTTTTATGGCATCTATTAAGCAGTAGTTCAAAATAAACCCTATAAGACAATTCTTAGTTATAGCCCCCATATAAAGCTGCTTCCGGATCTTCACTTAAATCTATCAAAAAACAAAAATATTGCACAGATTCTTCTCAAATTTGATTTATAAAATATAAGTAACCTTACCAAATATGGTCAGGATCGGTCCATTTTTCGACATAGTTCCCATATAAATAAAGCATCCGATATGAACTTTTTCATATCCGAAAGCAAAAAAAAATTATAATAAAACCACTCAAAATTGGTTTATGATTATTTTCTATATCCAATTAGTTGGACCTAAGAGATAGGGTCTCTAAATGGATGGTATAGGGACCGCATAATCGGTCTAAACCGATTATAATTTTCTTGTTTTTTTTTACTATCAAGTTGAAATTTAAGGGCCGTAATGTCCTCATATTTTAAAAAGTATAAATTCGTACCATGTTTTTCTTAAATATTTTTTCTAAATCGATATTAAACTTGCATGGAATGCGTTTGTTCATATAGTTGTATTGAAACTGGTTGATCTTTTTAGATCAGTTCGCTAACAGAAAAATTTTGGTCGGAATAGCTTAAAATTTTAAATAAATCAATGCAATGAATATAGTCAATTTCAGTTGTTGAAAAAAATATATAAAATTTAACAAAAAAAATTTTTTTTTAAATTCCGGATATTTTGAGTAGTAGCTCGCCCGCCTCACACCTCTCATCCTAGTGTTTCGATATTTTAGAAAAATAATCTTTTGATGTGGGGTATTAATTTTCCCATATATTTTCGGAATTGTTTTAAAATTATGTCAAACTTCCATGCAGTGAATGTTTTCATACATTTGTATTGAAAGTGTCTGATCTTTTTCGAGTAGTAGTTGGCCAACAAAACAATTTTGATCAAGATACTTTAAAATTTAAAAGAAATATTGTCCTTTTTTTTGCAACTCTAAAAAATATAACATTTGACTAAGTCATTATTAAAAGTTTTCAGTAAAAGTATTTGGACACATTTGCATAGAAGTGTATGATATTTTTCGATTAGTAGTTCGTTCGTGGAACAATTTTGGAGGGATTACTTTTGAAATTGGAATGCTATAAAGTTCTCATATTTTCAACGATCTAAATCTTATATATAAAAATGGAGTTTTGTATGTTTGAACGTTTGTTTGTTTGTGGTTTATATGAGACTACTTCACGGGACCAATCGTCTTTAAATTGGCACCCACCATACAAAGTAAATGTTTAATGTGTGAGTTCATAAGTTATTAATGTGAATAGTCGCACAAAAATGGAAGGGATCGAACAAATCGGCGGGGCAGCTCCCATACAAATGAGTATGAAGTACTATGAAAATGACAGTCTTGAAACTTTTTAAAAGTACATTAATTACCAATGTCAGTATTCGTGGAAAATATGGGCGGTATCGCAAAAATCAAAAATCGCGAATAATAAAAATCGATATAAACAAAAATCGCCAAAACCGAAAATCGCGAATAACAAAAAACGCCAATATCAAAAATCACTAAAAACAAAAATCACTAAAGCCAAAAATCGCCAAATGCAAAAAACAAAAATCGACAAAGTCAAAAATCGCCAAAACCGAAAATCGCAGTTAACAAAAATCGCCAAAATTAAAGATCGCCTAAATCAAAAAATTCTCAAATCCGAAAATCGCGAATAACAAAAATCGTTAAAACAAAACACGCCAAAATCAAAAATCCCAAAACAAAAAAATCGCAAAAATCTAAAATCGCAAAAAAACTAATCGCCGAAGTCAAAAATCACCAAAATCAAAAATCGCCAAAATCAAAAATCGCGAAAATCTAAAACGCAAAAACAAAAATAGACAAAAACAAAAATCGCCAAAAATAAATAAAATAGTTTTCTACAAAATGTATTCCCAGTTTTTTACCAAATTTTTTGCTAAATAGCAATGGAGTGTATATTTTCACTCATTTGTATAGAAAGGGATCGAACTCAGCACAATTGTTGTCGGAATGCTTTGAAATTTTAAGAATATTGTGGCTATATATTTGCAACAGCAAATAATAACAATTTTTTAGCAAGTCGTCATTCAAAATTTTTTTTTTAAATTTCATTAAACTTTAAATAAGAACAAATTTTCACACGTTCTTATAGAAAGTAGCTAATCTCTTTCGAGTAGTTTTTCGCCCATAGCTCAGTTATAATCGAAATGGCTTAAATTTATAAATAAGTCATCTGTGAATACGATCAATTACGGACAGTGAAAAAAATATTTAAAAATATTTGAAAAAAAATATTTAAAAAAATATATATATAAAAACAAATATATTTTTTTAATTATTTTTTTTAATATTTTTAAATAAAAAAAAAATTTTTTTTAAATAAAAAAAGCTTCAATTTTTGACGGAATGCTTTCAAACTTAAATGAAATATTTATTTTGATATATACAGCTCTAATAAATGCAAATATTTATAAAGTCATTATTAAAAATTTTCTTGAAAATACCATCGAATTTCAAACAATAGCACATACACAGTGAGTGAGACCACAATGGAAACTTTTAAGAAAATGCTAGAGGACCCCTGCTGCTCCGCAGCATTATATTATATTATACTAGAGGACCCCTGCTGCTCCGCAGCATTATATTATATTATATTATATTAATTTTTATAATATAATACCAAAATTTGCCAAGAGAAGTTAACGTACAGTAATGCCAAAATATGCCAAGAGAAGTTATAGCATGTTCAGACGGCAAAATGAACCACTTGATTCGCTCTCTGAATCATGATTGTAAACCTAGGTGTTCAGACGAGTGTTCTTGTTTCATTTTGACGTTTATATATATATTCTTTTTTTGAAACATATGGCGCGGCTTTTTGTTTTTTGTTTTGTTTTTATTTACATTAAAATTTTTCGTTTAAATATTTAGGAGTTTTTCTGTTTGAAGACATCCTTCTGCACTTCAAAATATGTTTCACTATTTCTTTTTTTTACATTTTTTTAATTATTTATATGCTTTATGTAATAAAGGGTGATTTTTTAAGAGCTATAGGAAAGTTTTCCAAAAAAAAACACACAAAATTCAGAAAAATGCATGAAATCTTTATTTGAATCGATAGTACGGTCCATATAATTTAATGTTTGGAGATTATTTCGATATGTTGTTGACCGTGACTGCGCCTCAAATGGTCCAGCCGCTTAGTCTAATTTTGGCATACTCTTTCCAACATTTCGGCCGGTATCTCACGAATAAATGCTTCAATGTTGTCTTCCAATGCGTCAATTGAATCGGGATTGTCTGTATAGACATGAGCTTTAACATAGCCCCACAAAAAATAGTCTAAAGGCGTTAAATCGCACGATCTAGGCGGCCAATTGACCGGTCCCGAACGTGAAATAAAATGTTCACCGAACTCGCCTCTCAATAAGTCCATTGTTGCGCGTGCTGTGTGGCATGTGGCACCGTCTTGTTGAAGCCACATGTCACGCAAGTCAAGCAAGGCTTCACACCTAAATTCTTCCGCAAAATTGTCCACGTTGTTGAGCAACAGAGGCCCAATTGGTGCGAACGGCGACGAATCGATAATTGATGGTCATCATTAACACTGGCCGATACAGCTGCGATATTTTCTTCAGTTCGCACTCTACGTAAGCGTGTTGGTGGTTTAATGTCCAACAATGTAAATTTGGTGCGAAATTTAGTCACAATAGCCCAAATAGCCGCTTCAGTGGGTCGATTAAACTGACCATAAAATTGAAGAAGCGCACGATGAACTTTCTGAACAGAGCACGCATTTTGATAATAAAATTCAATAACTTGCAAGCGTTGTTCGTTTGTAAGACGATTCATGGTTAAATTATAGACCAAACTGAAGATGTTTGACAATGAAACAAAACACAAAACGAGCGTCAGCTGTTTAAACCAGTGTTGCCAAAAAGATAATAGCTAAAAAATCACCCTTTATATGGCTTTTATTTGTTTCTATTTATTTATGTTTCTATTTATTTTTTTATACACGTTAATTTCTTGTTTTTTTTTTTTTGTTTGTATTGTTTTGTACACGTTAATTTATTGTTTTTTTTCTTTATTTATATTGTTTTTTACACATTAATTTCTTGTTTTTTCTTTGTTTATGTTCTTTGTACACATTAATTTCTTGTTTTTTTCTTTGTTTATATTTTGTATTTGACAGCTAGTTTAGATAAACTAGCGATAATTTGTTATCAAACTTGGAGATGACACTGAATGTTTCTAGGTTCACAACTAGGTTCAAAATGAACCAAGTAGATTCGCTCTCAAAATTTTGTATGGCGAATCATGTAGATTCAATCATGATTCGCTCGCCAACCGAGAATAAGACAGCGAACCGCGAATATTGCTGTCCGTGTGAACATAGTATTAACGTACAGTAAAAGTAAAGTTGATTCTCCACGCATAACTTTCCTCAAACCCAACGAATTTAAGCAGTTAATAGCTCAAAAGAAGGAGCTTGATCCACTGAGTGTTGTTAGACCTATAACTCTAGTTATAGAGGTTTGAGAGAAGAAAAATATTGAAAAAAATCTTGAATGCAAAGTTTATTCACAAATTCTTTTAATATATAAGATATAAGATATATTTGATGGCTTGAACAGTCAGTACCAGAAAATTGGATCATAAAATTTGAAACTATTTATTAATTTAAAAATATTAACATAAAATTGCATAACTTCAGAAAAAAATCAAAAAAAAGTATTAATTTTCCTGCTGTTAAGAAAACATTGGAAACCTTTACTATACAATAATTGAAAACTTTCCTTCCATTTTTGGTTTCAACATTTTGTTGGGTATCCATTATTTTTTATCATTATTTTTTGTCATTATCATGTAGGAACTTCCAGACCAGAGGCATATTTTCCTCTGCGTATGGATACATGACGTCATTTAGAATTTTCCTGTATCCAATTCCAGTTAGAGTAACTTTCATTATATGAAGGGGTCCCCTTCTTTGGCTCGAAAAACAACCCCATACCACAATATTGCCACAGCCAAACTTAACGCTTTTATTTGTATATTTTGGGTCTAGTCTTTTCCCTTCGGTCGTCGTAAAAACGTTCCTTTAGCATGGCCACTTAAATTATACCGGGACTCATCTGAAAAGAGAATATTATTCAAATTCCGTCTTGACCAGTTCATGTGTTCTTTAGCACAATTTATGCTTGCCATACGACGATAACAACCAAGATCAGCCTCAATTGCTCGTCGGGAAACAGTTGTAGCACATATTTTTATTTTCCGATTGTTAATGACCTCTTTAAGTAGCTCTTTTAAACTCTCTTGCTATTAAATTATCTTGTCTTTGACTCTTTTTACGGGAGCGGGTCGTCACCGCAACTCTTTCACGATATTTTTCGATAATTTTTAAAATTATGGATTTATTAATAGAATGTATCTCAAAAAATTTTCTTTTTCTGAAGACGAGTAGCAAAATCATCAAACACCGAAAAAATACATAATTTTAGAACTTAACGCGAAATTAATAAAAAAAAAACTAACTTGGATAATTTTGAATTTTGTAAAATTTCGAAATAATTTAACATTTTTAATCAGTGAACTATGGATATAGTCGATTACAGACGTTGTAAAAATTAAAAAAAAAGTTATTTCAATTCACTTTTGGCAAAATTTCTAACCTTTTTCAAGTAGTTGTTCCTACACACCAATATTTTCGTCTGAATGTTGTGAAATTTTTTATACATATACATACATATACTCTAATAGTATTTTTTCCAAGTGTACTTGAAATTTTTTTGAAAATAGACATCAAACGTATATGATGAGCGGAAAGTAGAAACCATCAATAATAAATGCACAGCCGATGAATTGTGACAAGTTATAGCGGAGCTCCGACGGAAATTCCCAAACAAATTCACATCCAGAAACTCCACTTGCCGCTGGCCCCCAAGGTCACCTGACCTGAATGCGTCAGACTTTTTTTATGGGGATATATCAAGCAAGAGGTGTACAAAACGAAACCAAGGAATTTGACTGAATTGAAGGAAGCAGTCCATTAAAACAATAATTGAGGCGATCCCGACTTCAACCCTTCAGGCCGCAATGAATAATTTTATGATAAGGTATCGCATATGCGTGGATGAGCATGGAGGTTATTTATGGTCTATCATTTTCAAACCCAATGAGTTATATAAAATTAAAAATTTTCTATACAATGAAAAAATGAAAAAAATACATTGATTAAAAAAAGTTATTTGAATTTTGTTATTGTATCACAATTACTGCGCCACCCCGTATTTTGAATAGAATCCAATACTCCCCTGGCCTTAAGACAAATTCTAATAATGTAAAATCCCTTTTTAATTTTTTTCAACCTCTGAAAATTTGATTTCAGCCAAATTGTACTCCTTAAATTTCAGAATACTAGAAAATATTTCAATTTTAAATCAAACAATATTGTACAAAAACTTTCAGCTATTATGAAGAATGTATTAGTTTTAGTCGTCAAACCTTCTCCCAATTGTTTCACAACCAATTTATTCCCCAGCAAAACATATGTGCGCTCATAAAGGGCTTGCCAGACTTAAGGATTTAGCCAGAAAGTTGGGTATTCGGTAAAGTGACAGGGGACTTTTTGATGATTTTTTCACAATAATAAAAATGTTTTTAAAGGTTGAAATTCCACCATAATACTTTATATTACGATATGTCTGGCAATAAGTCGGGTTTTATGTAAAAGTATTGTGTAAAAGTGTTCTAAGTCAGATGGTTTTTCTTTTCCTTTTTGAAATATTACTAAAAAATTAGCGTTGTCAATAAACTAGAGTTGCATATTTATGTTTATATCACGTAAAGAAAGAAAGAAAATGGATCGAAAAAATGAAGTTTAAACAATTATTGTTTTCTTCGATTTTTATTTTGAACTGCTGTTTTCATACAACTTTGTGTATGCCGGTTGAAATGACCTAAAGGCCTGTCTAGCCGAGTTAAAGGTAACGTAACTGAAAGAAAAAGCATTTCGAAAAAATAGAATTTCGTGACATTTGTGAACAGCTAATTAAATTTGATTCATTTTACAAAGCAATATCTTGGTTATTCTTTTATGTGCATCGAATGTCGAAAAATAATACGAATCAGTGGTATCGTGGAAATCGGCCGTAATCGAAAATGTCTGGAAATTTTTTTAATGAAAAAAGGGTCGCTGTCTGGGAATGATTCTAAAGTAAATATAGGTTTTTAGGAGAAGAAATTGCTCACCATCATAGTTGTTGCCTCTAAACATAATAAAAATTGGAGATTATTACTAAAATATATAATTTGGAGATTTTCTGAGATTTTTTTTTATTTTTGGTTCAACGAAATAAAGTATGTGGCAAGCCGGCTTAATAATATTAGTTCGTTTAAGAAATTACACTCTCTGAGAGTATCTAGTATCTCACAGATACCCGTGTAGTACAGAAGTGAGCTTTTCATACAACGGGTAGTTTTGGTTGATATTATTTTTTTTTTTTTTTCTAAACACACAAAATTTGATTGTATGTTTTTTTGACTGGTTTCGGTTTTTTGTAAACGCAAAGAAAAAGAAAAAAAAGTGAAATAAACCTAAAACGAGCGTGTTAGCAGGTAGGTTTTTGATACCAAAAAATAAAAGAAAAAAGTTTGTAAAATGATTAAAAATAAACAAAATTAACAAACGTAAAAAACTAGAACTTTGTTAAGGCGAGCAAATATAAAAAAATAGTATCTATTAAAAATGATGAAGTAAAAATATATGTCGAAAAACCGATTGCGAAATCAAATAATTTCAAGAAAATGAAGTGTGAAAAATATGACGCATTTTGTGTTAAACGATTTTTTTTTAGTGTTTAACATGATTAAATATCACATGTAATTTAAAACAAAACATCAAAAATTTCGAGTGAAAAAGAACAACAAACCCACAAAAAAAGCACAACATTTTTATTGAATTGCATCATGATTTTTTTGTATTAGTTTTGAATGGGATTATATAGAAGAGATCCCATTATTACTAAAGTCTACACGTATGGACGACTTCTCTTCGCATTATCTAATTGTACAATATGTAGCATTTAAAAAACAAAAACGACAACAACAGCAAAAAGTTTCTTCTTTTGACGGTCAATTAAGTAAAAATAATTTTAAAAGTTTATAGAATAAAAAAAACAACAACACCGCATAAAGTACGAATATGATAAAATCAAACAACAATTGATAAAAAAAAATTTTTCCATTCTGATTGAAAAAGTGTACTTTACTTTATTTAAATGCATTTGGTTTTTATGAATTTTAAAACAATGAAGATGACAATTTGTTCAACGAACAAATAAAGACCGTGAAAAAAATTCCAACAGAAATGGAGAAATTAACATAAAATAAACAAAAAAGTCAATAATCGGATGATAAATACTCTATGTCACAAAAGTCTACACACGTCACGTCTTTTCACTTTTTTCTTAATGAAATGAAACGATTATTTTCGTTTTAAGTTATTATTATTATTATTTATTGTGATTTTTTTTTTTTTTTTTTTTTTTTTTTTGATAAAAATATTTATTAAGGAATATAAAAAAATAATAATTTTTCTTAATTACATTTTTGACAACATCAAATAATATATTTTTTTTATATTTTTGGTGTCACAAAAGTATACAAACAATTGTTATTAGTGCTACGACCTTATAAAGAAAAAAACGACAGCTTTGAGAAAAATTTTAGCTCGATAAAATTTTCCCAGCGATGCCCTGTTTATAGTAAGAACTGTCTTCATTGTTGGCAAATCTTATATCACCGAGTCATTTTTTTTTAAATTTTGAAAGGTGTGTGATTAAACAATTCGAACTTCAATTAATTAATATATTTTGGCCATCGCAATAGTGGATGTGTGAACTGGTGCATTGTCTTGATGAAACAACATATTCTTTTTCTCCAAATGCGGCTTTTTTTTCTTTAATTCCACATCTTAAACGCTGCAATAATTTAGCATAATATTCGCATTCGTAAAAGCAAGTAAGAAAATTATAGTCGGTCTAGATCGACTATACGATACCCTATACCATGCGTTAAGAGACCCTATCTCTCAGGCCCAACTAACTGGATATAGAAAATAAGCATAAATCAAATTTGAGTGGGATTTTTATTAATTTTTTTGGCTGCAGATATGAAAAAGTTCATATCGGATGATATATCTATATGGGGACTAGGCCCAAAAATGGACCGATCCTGACCATGTTTGGTAAGGTCTCTTGTATTTTGCAAAAATATATACAAACAAAATTTGAAAAGAATCAGTGCAATATTTTTGTTTTTTGATAGATTTAGGTGAAGATCGGGAAGCAGCTCTATATGGGGCCTATGACTAAGAGTTGTCCCATAGGGATCAGTTTCGGACTACTGATTAATGGATGTAATAAACACATACAAACCCAATTTGACTAAGATTTATATGATAATTTGGATCTTATGGTATGGGGGCTAGGTCTGAACATGGACCGATTCTCACCAATTTCAATAGCGTTCATCCTATGGTCGGTAAAAGCTTATACACCAAATTTCATCAAAATATATTCATATTTGCGACCTGCAGTTTGATTACAAGCTTTACATGGACACACAGATGGACGGACGGACGGACATCGTTAAATCGAATCAGATAGTGATTCAGATTTGATCGGTATAATAAAAGATGGGTCTAGATCAAATATTTTTGGTAGTTAGAAACAGCAGCACAAAGTCATTATACCCAAACCACATAGTGGTATAGGGTATAAATATACCAACGCGTAGTTCCATCTGCAGACGCCTGCCTGCCTCCGCGGAAAATTTCCCGAAAACAATTTCCCAAATACAATTTCCCGAAAACAATTGCCCGAAAAAACAATTCCCCGAAAAAACAATTCCCCGAAAACAATTTCCCGAAATTACAATTTCCCGAAAACAATTTCCCGAAATTACAATTTCCCGAAATTACAATTTCCCTATTTTTAGTTTACAACTTCCCATATATTCTTGATTTCCCCCATAAAAAACTTGCTGCATACGATTTCTCGAAAAAACAATTTCCCGAGTATATGACTTCTCGAAAAAACAATTCCCCCAACCCGCACCGCGCCTTTCCTCTTCGACCCTCCCTCGTCATCCGGACCTATTTATTGGAGTGTCATACGCTTATTTTTTCATTGCGACTTTGAACACTTCGGTATTCAGACCTCTCGACGGATAACGCTCACTGCTAAAGAAAAAATCGTTAATGAGCTGAAAGATCTTGCCCAGACCACTACATCAGGTGGTCATGAACTGATTGCTCGCGCAATCAATTCTGATGGTATTGTTTCGGAAATGCCATCAACAAGCTATTTGAAGAAATAGTAATTTCGGGAAATTGTAATTTCGGGAAATTGTAGTTTCGGGAAATTGTGTTCGGGAAATTGTCATTTCGGGGAATTGTGTTCGGGAAATTGTAATTTCGGGAAATTGTTTTCGGGAAATTGTTTTCGGAAAATTTTCCGCAAATCGCCTGCCTGTCTTCTGTCTTCGCCTTCTTTGGTCACGATTCTCTTCAATTCCGTGTGAAGTGGTTAACCCATGTATCATCCAATGTTTTTAATCGACGAAAAAACTCGGCTTTATTGATATATCTACACGATGCTACTTTTGTTCTATTGTGAGCAAACGTGGCACCCATCTTGCGAACAGCTTCCTCATCTCCAAGTTTTCGTTCAACATGCTATGTATAGCATTTTTTAAATACCTATCATTTTAGCTAGCTCATGAACCTTCAGCCGACGATCATCCAATACCATTTTGTAGATTTTCTTAACCGTTTTTGGGGTGGTTACCCCAATTGGTCGACAACTACATTGTTCGTCTTGGCAGCTCATACGGCCAGCCAATATTTTATAGTCGTGAAGGGGCAGATTCTCCCAGAGTAGAATTTAGCTCGGCTTTAATATTGGTTGGACTGAGGTCTTTTCAAGTTAAAGTATTTAATTATATAACGGTAACCACTTTTTTCCATGTTTACGAATTCACTGAGATCGTTTACTTTTGATAGCTCCTAAAAAGTACTAATAACGTGGCGCCTTGAAACTTAAAACATCTATAATATTAATAGGCTAGGCGATTTTTTGTTACCGATGTAAGTTCCACAGTTTTACCCCGATTTTGACAAAAAATTTATCATTTGAAAGGTATTTCTTTTTAGCTATTACCCAGATTTACAGATTTTCATCGTCTGGAATATTTTTTGGAGTTATGATTGTTTAAAGTTGCTACTAACACATACATAAAATTATACAATGTTATGTGTGTGTTTATTAAATTTGTTAATGTGTTTGTGTTAATGAGTTGAGTTTGTTTTCTTCATTTAAAATGAGTTGAATTGTGAAGCATACCTTTAGGGTCTTTATTAAAAGAAAAACTCAAATTTCCTAGAATTTGCACTCGAATTTCGAGTGCTGGAATCTGCTACTATATTTTATTAGGTTGACACTTTCCACCAAAGTATTTTTTTTTTCAAACGTCGCCATGTTTACGTCAGGATGGGTTGTTCTGGGACTGCCCTCATATTTCCTAAGTGAGTAGCTTGTTAATCCTCCTTTTAATTGAATCACCTCTTGTATTCATCCTCTGAAATAGTTTTTAGTTGGCAGATAGATGATGGATTTGCTTTTTGTACTTGTTTCAAAAAAAAACCCATAAATTTCGTTAAGGCCAGGAGACTGACTAGGATGATCTAACTTCCAGTTAAGGTTATATAGCAACCATTCTTTAACCAACAATGTAGAATGCTTCGGATCATTGTCGTGCATAAAACCGTGGGTCAGTAACATGTACATATGTTTTCATACCTCTTTGAATACTCTAGCCTTTTCATCATATTTACTTGGCTATCAAATGGCTTTTTCTAGGCAACATGCCGGCATAAATTATTCTTTTCTAAACAGCGACGAATAGTTTTAGGATAAACGTTGATTCCAATATATTTTTTTACAATATAATTCAGTTAGTTTTACAGGACTCATTCAGGGATTTTTGGTGACATTTCGTATATCATTATTCTTTCAGTTCGCTCATCCAGCTTTTTTGGATGACTCGTTCGCGAAGCACTGTGTATTTGGATAAATTTAACACTTTTCTAATTTTAAATTTCACACAATGTTTTTTTACTTTTTATTAAAATTATATAAAATTATTTCCAATTGTTTATCCCGTTACAACTGTAACAAATTAGTATTTTCATAAAACAGTTACATCTACATTATGTTTTTTTTTTTTTGTTTCTCTTAAGCATTTTTCTTATTATTATACATTACTGACCTTACGTTCCAAATGCTATCAGAATTTAACAACAATTATTTAAATTAATAGAAATTTTATCATCGTATCTAAACTTTTGTGGCATAGTGTAGTTGACTTGTTAGAAAATATCATTAAGAAATCTATAATCTATAAAATTAATAGGTAAAGCGTTTTATGGTGACCGATGATTTGTTAAACAGTTTTCTCCTGATTTTGAGCAAACGTTTCTTATTTGAAAGGTATTTCTTTTTAACTGTCCACCAGATTTACAGATTTTTATATTTTTTGGAGTAAAATGCATTTAAAGCTGCTACTAACACATACATAAATATATAAAATTATACAATGCTATGTGTGTGTTTATTAAATTTGTTAAAATGAGTTTGTTTTCTTCATTCACAATAATAATTGTGTTGAATTGAAAAATAATTTTGGACATTAACCAATAACGCAATCGATATTTAAAAAATGTTGAATTGTGAATTGTCTTATAAAATTTCCACTAGAATTTCGAGGGCTGCATTCTGCTAGATAATTTTAAATAAATTGTATAAACAAATTTTTAAATTACATTTTTTTTTTCAGAAAAATAGACTTCAAGAATTCTCACAGAGTCGAAGAAGTTTCACACAGATAACTCCTAACATTATTGCATAGATACGATGGCTGTATCTGACATTGGACAGAAACAAACATTTTTAAGGTCAAAAATACTCTTATTTTTCAACACAGCCTCCTTTAACTAAAAACAATTTATCAAGTATTGTCTCAAAGTTTAAATCTTCTCTAAGAAATAGGATTTTTCGAATGCCTATCTCAAAGCATTTGTTTCATTGATTACTACTTCTTTGCAGCAAAATCTTTTCCCGCCGCGATATTTTTAAAGTTTAGAAATAGCAAAAAACTATAGCGGGCTAAATCTGATGAATAAGGTGGATAAGCAAGAAATTTATTCCACGAATTCATGAAATTTTGCCGTGGAAATAACACGAGTGCGTACCAGATCCGGATGAAATTGTGAACATTTACTAGATAACTGCGAGAAAAACCTTAAAAATTGTGGTCATGACCTTGTAGGTCAATAAAATCTCCTTCTTCGGTTCTGATTCGCCACAGCATTTACTGTTTATTGTTTCGGCGTGGCGTAAGTCGTTTGAATAGCGCTTAAATATCTCGTTGAATATTCATCAACATTAAAGAACGTGCAAATCATTTCCGCTTTAATTTCATCATTAGTTTTCTTTTTCACAACAAAAATATCTAAAGAATTTTCTTTCCTAAATTTTATTCATTCTAGCAAAACTCAAAAAGTTTATCACTTCATTTGTATTTAAATTACTAATTATTTTGCAAATCATCGCGCTTCATGAAATTCGTAAAAAATAAAATATTTTTCACCCTTGTATACTTACATATGTACATACGAACGTAAATATTTATATACCATATACAGGTTCCTTGGAATGCTAATTTTTTTAATTCTAATAACGCCATCTCTATGATCAGTACCTGGTCTTTACTTAGCATACAGCCCTCGTAATTTTTATAGAAATTTCTTTAAAGAATATGATGATTTCTATAAAATGCAATACACAGTATGTCTGTTCGTTTACGTGATAATTTGTAATAATTTGTACAAATTATCACAAAACTTACTCGATCCTGTTCGTTTACTTCAAAAATTAGCTGTTTCTTGAACTTGCAAATTCTTACAAATTGCTGTTCGTTCACTATTTTGGATATTTATGTTTTTGAGAACTAATTTTTTTTTCTCTCTGAAATTTCGGTTTTTACTGGTTTTTACTGGGAAACTAAACGAACAGAGCTAGTGCTATAGTCAGCTTAGGCTGACTATACCATACACTTCATTAAGTGTTTCTGGAATTGGTGTCTAAAAATAAAGGTACTGAGAATCTAAGGATTTTCGTACAGCAAAAATTACTCAGAATTTGGAGATTTTTCTTTATAAAGAATAAAAACTTTGAAGATCTGTTTCATAGGAAAAAGTTCAAAGAATCTGACAGTTTTTCTTTACGAAAAATCACTCAGAATTCGAGAGTTTTTCTATTTGTAAAATCACTCAGAACCAGTCTTCTAAAGAAACAATTACCCAGAATCTGAGGGTGGCTTACAGGGAAAATTTCTCCGAATCTGAGGGTTTTTCTATAGGAAAAATCGCTTAGAATCTGACGAGAAAAAAAATTAAGTTCAATTTTATTGAATAGAGAAATTTCTTAACGAAAAATCACGTAGGATCTGAGGTATCTTCTATACGAAAAATCACTTGGAATCTGAAGGGTTTTTTACTCGAAAAATCACTCAGAATTGGAGGATATTTCTACAGCAAAAATTACTCAGAACCTGTGGGTTTTTTATATCCTATACCACATTGTGGTCAGGGTATAATAACTTTGTGCTGATGCTTGTAACTGCCAAAAATCTTTTATTATACCGAGTGACTCAAAATCACTTTCTGAGTCGATTTAGCTATGTTCGCCAGTCCGTCCGTCTGTGTGTCCATGTAAACCTTGTTATCAAAGGACAGGTCACAAATATGAATATATTTTGACGATATTTTGTATATAAGCTTCTATCGGCCATAGGATGAACGCTATTGGTGAAAACCTCTATGAGATCGACTTAAATTGCCATAATATCCAAATTATAATATGGATTTCAGTCAAATTGGGTTTGTGTATGTTTAATACATCCGTTTATCAGTAGTCCAAAAATAACCCTATAAGACAATTCTTAGTCATATCCCCCATATGAAGCTGTCTTTACTTAAATCTATCAAAAGAATTTTGATTGTATACGTATTTGCAAAAAATAAGACAACAAAAATTTAACATGTTCATATTTGTAAAAGAATAATGAAAAAACGTATGAAATAAAAAACCAGCCCGTGTATACTTTTAACATTGTTCTGTATGATATCCAGTTGAAAATATTGACATTCATGTTAAAATAGAAATAACTATTGCAAAGCTAATTGGAACAAAAATTGTGGCGCCATCTACTGTGGCATAGTCACGCTGAGCAAAATGAAGTGACACTGTTAATGCAAAAGAAATGTATTTTCCCCACAACAAAATATTGAAGAAAATTATGTAAATAAAACAATATACCGATTTATTTCTAACATGCAGTTGTTATGGATATACATACCTATATAGAATTTATATATATTATTTGTTTTAATTAATATGTGTATGTATGTATATGTAAATATTACACACAAAAAATACAACATCAAACGTTATTTTTGTTTTTTTCTCTTTAAATAAATTTACACATAACATTTTTTTTGCTAAATTTACATTGTTTTTTTTTATTAACAACTAGGTATTTTAGCATTATTTGCTTTAGATGTTGGTGAATTTTTACTCCCTTTATATTAACTCGTAGTGTCTGCTTGTCGAAAAAATTTTGGATCTATTTTAATTCCTTTCCCGTGACCCATTCGAACTGAAATTTTGCAGGCAGGCTCGTGGTAATGACAGAAATGATCTAACAAATTTTTTAGTGATGCCAAAACAATGGAAACTTTTAAACTTTTCTACCAGATTTAATAAAAAAAAATGTACAAAGGGTTAGTTTTTATTATATTATTACCACAACGACCACAAAAACAACAAGTTCAGCTATGACAACAATATAGAAACATCATATTTTTCATTTTTTTTTTTACTTTTTCAGAGATTTCCCTGGACCTGTTCCACCGATTTTAATGATTTTTGAAACAGAAATCTTCCCATGAATTTGGTGAATCATTTTCAATAAAAATGATCACTGTAGCTGCACTATTGAGGGCGTGATCGTGACAAGAACAAGATAGAAAATTATATTTTTTCAAGACTTTTTTTAGTTCTTCATTCAAATCTCGGGCCCTAATCGACCGATTTGGACGATTTAAAATAGCAAACTTCTCAGGATGTTAATGAATCATTTTTTATGTCAACGAGCACCCTAGCTGCCCGATTGATGCCGTGATCGTGATTTCCACAGACGGACAGACGGACATCGCTATATGAACTCCGGTTGTTATAAGGATCACAAATATATATATTTTATGGGGTCCAACATTTTTTTTCTAATTATTACAAACGGAATGACAAACTTATATATACCCTCTGCACACTGGAGTGGAGGGTATAAAAAGTTGAGAGAGTTTTTTTTTTGTTATTATTTTGTTACTCCATCCGACCTATATGGCCGCAAAGGGGAAATATTTGGCCAGTTAAAAGAAACTATACAGCCATCTCCAATTAGCACGATTTAATGCATATAGCCACCCTACACAACCATTACCTTTGCAATGGAGGTTAGGGCGAGCTATTTAATTAGCAAAAACTAAATTAAACGAGAAATTATGTCATATAACCGGAAACGCATGCATATAGATATATAGTATAACCTAAATGCATGCCGATCAGCAACCACGATGACCAAAAAGCAAACACCGAAATAATAGAAAAGACGAAAACCAACCCAAAGAATTTTCTGAAATAATTTGGTATTAAGTTTAACAAATTGTTTACTTTTTCCAATATTTAGTTTACATTTATTATCAATACTCAAACCGAGGTGGAGGGTATCAAAGATTTGGCACAGCCGAATTTAACACTCTTACTTGTTTTTATTCTTAATTTTTTATTTTCCATTTTTAATTTTTTTTCATTTTTCATATTTCGTTTTTCATTTTTTATTTTTCATTTTTTATTTTTCACCATTAATTTTAGTTTTTCATTTTTCATTTCTTATTTTTCATGTTTCATGTTTTATTTTTCATTTTTTATTTTTCATTTTTCATTTTTTTATTTTTCATTTTTTATTATTCATTTTTCATTGTTTTATTTTTCATTTTTTATTATTCATTTTTCATTACTCATTTTTAATTTTTCGTTTTTCATTTTTTATTTTTCATTTTTTATTTTTCATTTTTCATTTTTAATTTTTCATTTTTTATTTTTCATTTTTTATTATTCATTTTTCATTACTCATTTTTAATTTTTCGTTTTTCATTTTTTATTTTTCATTACTCATTTGTAATTTTTCATTTCTCATTTTTTATTTTTTTTTTTCATTTTTCATTACTCATTTTTAATTTTTCGTTTTTCATTTTTCATTTTTTATTTTTCATTTTTTATTTTTCATTTTTCATTACTCATTTTTAATTTTTCGTTTTTCATTTTTTATTTTTCATTTTTTATTTTTCATTTTTTTTTTTTTCATTTTTTATTTTTCATTTTTAATTTTTTTTTCATTTTTAATTTTTAATTTTTTATTTTTCATTTTTTTTTAATTTTTTATTTATCATTTTTCATTTTTAAGTTTTCATTTTTTATTTTTCATTTTTCATTTTTCATTTTTCATTTTTAATTTTTCATTTTTTATTTCTCATTTCTTATTTTTAATTTTTTACTTGTTTTCATTTTTTATTTTTAATTTTTAGTTTTCAAACAGGTTATCATAACAATATAATTTTTACACCAATACAATCACATTTTGTCTTACGACTCACATGTTACGCTTACATGTTACGCTGTTTTTGAAATTTACCCCCCTGCGCGTATAGATGTTTACACATCAAAAATCTAGATCCACTAGCTTCATTTCGATGTATATTTTGACCTCTTAACCATTTCCCTTCATAAATTTCAAAACGATACCACCAATAAGCAATGCTCTGTGGAATTCTAGAACAATTCTGGCAATATTAGCATTTATCCTATATCCACAATACCGAACTATATAAAATATATCAATTTATATGTGGTGCATTGTACGACGTATGGTTTTCAGACCATTGTTTCCGCGAAGAATATTTTGAATTATTAAATTTAAAAAAAGGTAATGAGTGTTTTATAAGGCAAGGGGTTATGCAGAAGTCGTAAATAATAAATCAGCAGCGTAGTAATATTTGCGCAGAACGTGCTATAAAAGTTGTTCAGGACATTTTCCTTTCTGCAAAAATAGTCGCACTTTAAATCTTAAATTTATATCATACAATATTCAAATAAATTAATAATCATACCTCGTATCAAAATCCACATTGTTTAAATAATTTTTTTTACTATATATATATATATATTAAATTAATAAAAAATATAAAAATAAAAATAAAAAAAAAATTCAGTGAGTTTTTTGAAATTGCATTTGGTGCGGAAGGGTTTTCCGGCAAAATGACCTGGAAACACGATTTTTATTATTAGTTTAGTATTGCCTATCACGTAGGTGATAAGTAAAAATTTTGTAAAAAATTGGTCATAACCCTAATGTACATATTATAAATTAAAAACAATTTCAAATGACGTTACAGCTGTTATGTGAATTCGTCGTAATTGTATTTCATTCGACGAATTTACGCAACGAATTGATGCCGATAAATTCGTCGAGCTGTGCGAAATTCGTCATTCGTCCCAGTTGTGTTTCCACCTATAATTAGAATTTGTGGGATTATCTTAAGGGAAATTTTCCCAGAATCTGGGAGTTTTTCTATACAAAAAATAAAAAAAATTAAATCATTAAACAAATTATTCCGAATTTTAGAGCTTTTCTTTAGGGAACCGTCGTTAGAAGGTGATTGTTTTCTCTACCCATTCTTCGGACACCCTTAAAGCTCAAAAACAACTAAGTATTTGGGTATTTTTTCCCTGCATTCTTTTTCAAGAATTCTCTGCACCCCAATCTGATAGTTTTTCAAATCCTAGGGTTTTTCTAATTTTTCCCATTTTTATGAAATAAATTACTTACAATCGAATATATCAGAAAATTTTTTTAGAACGAAAATTTCTAATACATATTCAAAAAAGGTAGAATGAAATTAATATTCCATATCTAACTACTTAAAAAATTTCTCAGAATCCTAAAGATTTTCTGTAGGAAACCGTCTTTAGAATCTCCCTGCACTCAACCCATCCATTCAAAAAAGCAAAGAAAAAAATAATGTTCATCATATTGTTTAATTGTATTGAAGCAAAATCATTATTCTAAGTATAAAAAACAAACAAATCTCTCATGAATGATGCCGCTGAATTTGTTATAGGTTTTTTTTATTTGATTTTTTCTGATAAAAATTATAAACAATAACGAGAATTTCTTGGTAAAAAAAATTATAAAATTGAGTGAGTGACCTTCCTCTACTTAGATGTCTATCTCTGTCTTTCTTTCTCTCTCTCTCTCTCTCTCTCTTTCTTACATCTCATTTAATATAAAATCAATTTATTTTAATCAACCAAACTTTTCATTAATAATAACAAACATTATTAATAAATATATATATTGTGAGCGTCAAAAAATGTAAACAGCAATTTTTAGTCTTTAAGTTGTTTATAACAAATTTATTATTGACTTACGATAAAAATTAATATTTACTATTATACAATTTAGAGATTGAATACCATAAAATATGAAATCAAATGAAATGGGAATATTCCACAAATCTCTCGTAAGTAAAAATTCATCAGATTTTACGCGTCAAAATAAAGTAAACAGTAACACTTAAGCTCATATTTCGGAGAGGAACCTAAACTTTTTGTGAATAATTGGTTCTGATCACGTGTTTTACTGTTGAGGTTCAGTTATGGTTTGGGGCTATATGGCGGCAACAGGTGTTAGTACTCTTGTTTTTTTTATTTACTGCGCTATGAAGAAAATGGATTACTTAGCCATTTTGAAGGACAATATTGGCCCTAGCGTTCAGAAATAAGGCATGACTGGAAACTGGATCTTCCAACAGGACAATCCATGATCTAAAGCATACGTCTAAAATTGTGAAAGAGTGGCCAATTGTCCGGACTACTAAGACACTTGATCATCCACCGCACTCCCCGGACCTTAACACGATCAAGCATCTGTGTGAAAATCTTGACAGAGAAATAAGTCGAAGGGCTATTTCAAGCAAGGCAACCTTAAAGAAGGCTCTCAAGGAAGAGTGAAGCACAATCTCCCCGATATAACCAAAAAACTTTTCGAGTCTATGCCTAAAAAACTATATGAGGTGCTTAAGGCCAAATACAAATAAACTAAATATTTGTAAAATTTACATTTCGTATTGAAGTTCTGTTGCCTTTTCTTTGCTGTTTACTTTTTTGACGCGTAAAATTTGGTCATTTCCTAAATAAAGTGCACTTATTTCTGATTTGTAAATGAATTCCTTATATTTATTTCTTATTTTGTGTTAATTAGTTCATTTTAATAAAACTTTTAATATGAGTAACTACTTTTTTTTTGACGCTCACAGTATATATAATATATATAATGTATATAATATATGTATATATGGGGGATTTCATGTCAAGTGCACCAACTTTTGAAACCGATGTCTTCCGATCGGGATGAAATTTGCACCACGGTTAGTCCTATTAGATAGTAGTTTAGACACAGTTTTTCAACAAGATCGGTCCAGATCTCTCTGAGTTAGAGGGGATCAAAATTTGACATTTTGGCCAAACAGGTGTTTTTTCTCATCCATGTAACTTATTACCTATTGTTCTTAGAAAATTTTCTCCCAAAGAGTTTAGATAGCTATTTCTTCAATATTTCGGAAAAAAATACTTAAAAAAAAAATTTTTTTAGACTTCTTTTTTGCTAAATCAAAGCATTGTTTGCCTTTTTTTTTTTGAAAAAGGGCAATTTTTTTTTTCATAAGAAAGCATAGGATTTTTCCTTTAAGAGCTTCTTGGTCGCTTAGTGGGATGGGAGTGGGATATCTATCAAATTAAATGTTTTGTAACTGAAGACAACGGTTTTTCAATTTTTCACAAATGCACTATTTTGAATTTTTTCCTATTTGTGTCTAAAACCTTACAAATAAAACTTATACTGAGAAACTAGACAAACTAAACTTTCCGAAGGTATATAACATACCTAACTAAAATTTTATACCCTTGATACTGTAATACCCAGAATATGTTAACCTCAGGAAAAAAATCGCCTTTTTTCTATAGAAATGTTGAAAAATTATTATTTTTTATTTATTTTTAAAAATAATTAAATTAATGTATAATAATAATAATATTAAAAATAAAAAGATAAATAATTTATTAAAATTTAATCTTAATTGCATTAGATCCATTTATATCATAACTATTTTTATACTTAATTTATTGTAGCTGATGAAGTATTTCAGTCTTGTAAATCTTTAAATACCCAGTCTTTCATCCAGCTTTTTTGTCGCCTTTATTTACTGCGTTTTTTTGTCAATCCTTTCTTGGCGTTACTAGGTTCTGCTGTTGATTTCGCTGCTGGTTTATTTGTTGTCTTTGGAAAGAAATCGCATTGAATAGAGGCCGAAAACTTTTTCAAGGTATAAAAGCATGGTATTGAGCGGTGCCATCGATTGTTACCGCAGCATCGAATCTGCTCTTCAGTGTTTTCAATGTTTCCTGATGATCCTCTTTGCTACTAAAAACTATTATAGTTTCTTTACAATAACTCTTTGCCCAATGGAATAAAGCAGTCGCATCTAAGATGCGATCTTGATGAGAGCACTGGAGGCTATACTTCGCTGCATTTCTTTTAAGGTTTGCTCCAATACCATCACATGCTCCTTTATCATGAGCAGTAGGATGAAAATACCACTCAGCTGGCATTCCAAAATCTTTTTCATGGGTCATAAGATTTGCCAAGCTACTTTTGTTTTTAAAATGTTGACGAGCTCCGTCCGAAACGTAGTATACCTTCTTTACTGTAAATTTAGATTTTAGAAATTTTAGTATTCTCTTCTGGTACTCATAAACTGCAACGGTATCATGTTTTAAATTGTCGGATATGATTGCCATACTTTTGTGTTCCAGTTTTTCATCTTTCATGTAGTAAATAACTACTGTGAATATAGTTGATTGGTCGTTATTGAAGTGGAATGCTTGTATGGCATCCTGAAGAACATATTTATAGTTTTCTGCGAAATCATATGAAATAGCGAATTCACTAGGCTTGAAATGTATCTTCAAATCCTTGAAGAATGACCATTGCTCTTTGACTAATAAGTCATGGTTTCTCAAGTTTAGCAATCCTGTACACATTTCTTCCACAAAATCATCCACATTTAAAATGATTGTTTTCAATGTGCATCTGTCAGTCTGAATCCAAGAATCAAATTTGACCTCCTCTATATATTCTCGATCTAAAGAGTTGATTAAATTTTCTTTGATGAACGTGGTTTTCGGGCAATTGGTACATTCACCTAAGTGGCAAGAAGTTGTTGTATTAGGACACATAGTCAATTTAAGGCAATCGCGGTAATCGTGTAAATCTTCTGCCGAATCATCTGTTAAATACTTTAAGTTGATTTCCTGCAACATCAGTTTAACATTTTCATGGTAAATGCAAACGCATACTGTGTGAGTTCCGCTGCTTTCTGCCAAAACGCAATGTTTTGGCCTCATTTGGGTTAATTCCGTGAAGCCAATTCTAACATCCTCGTGTTCAGATTGAAATGTTGCAAACAACTCTTTCAGGTTACAGATAACCATTCTGTTCTGTTATGTTATGAAGGTATGTTACATACCTTCGGAAAGGTTAATTTGTCTAGTTTCTCAGTATAAGTTTTATTTGTAAGGTTTTACACACAAATAGGAAAAAATTCAAAATAGTGCATTTGTGAAAAATTGAAAAACCGTTGTCTTGAGTTACAAAACATTTATTTTGATAGATATCCCACTCACATCCCACTAAGCGACCAAAAAGCTCTTAAAGGAAAAATCCTAAGCTTTCTTATGAAAAAAAAAAAAATGCCCTTTTTGGAAAAAAAGGCAAAAAATGCTTTAATTTAGCAAAAAAAAATAGTCTAAAATTTTTTATTTTTTTTTTAAGTATTTTTTCCTAAACTCTTTGGGAGAAAATTTTCTAAGAACAATAGGTAATAAGTTACATGGATGAGAAAAAACACCTGTTTGGCCAAAATGTCAAATTTTGATCCCCTCTAACTCAGAGAGATCTGGACCGATCTTATTGAAAAATTGTGTCTAAACTACTATCCAATACGACTAACCTTGGTGCAAATTTCATCCCGATTGGAAGACATCGGTTTCAAAAGTTGGTGCACTTGACATGAAACCCCCCATATATATGTATATGTATATATATCAAATGTATTTGTACGGAAAATACTATGGTAATTTACAAAATTTTATGTTAAGAGTTTTATGTTTATTAAATGGTTGTAACAATCTCTGAAATTTGAAAAGTAAAAGAAAATTGCGAAAAAATGTGGCAAAATTATAATTACATATTAGTTGTTATCTCGTGCGTTGCCGAACTAGCTCAATCTACCTGAATATTTGATAAATGAGAGCGCTCATGAGAAAGTATATGAATTTCTCTTTTTACCAAAAAATTTTTTTCTTTAGGTGAATTGGTAAAAGTGTCAATCTATCACCTTGTAGTACAACTCAGCTGTTCTATGTTTGTATAAAACATTGAAAATTAAAATTTTTGTTTTCCTACAATACAAATTAGTCTCAAAAATAAAATAAATTAAAAACGGAAAACAATCGAAAGTAACTTGAAAATATTTTGTTTTTTTCATATATTGAAAATTTTTTGTTTTCCATTCTTCTTTGGGATTAGAATTAAGTTAATCGGGAAATTAGGTACTCAGTGAAAAAATTTTTATATCTGTGGTCACAAGCGATAACCGCTTAAGTCGACTTAAGAATGATTTGGGTTATCTTTGCTATCATGTTCTACTAAAAACGTTTTATATTTACGTGAAATCCCCATTTCTCTAACACTGTTTATTAAAAAGTTATTAATGAAAACATTCTGACCTAAGTCGCAATGAAGCCCCATTACATTTATATAAAAAGTAATTTTTCTCAAAAGCATGATTTTCGACTTAGGCGGTAAATACTCGTGACCACAGATATTTATTTATATTGAAACAAGGGATGGTTTTTAACTTATTTTACAAAAAAGTATATTCTAAAAATGTTATTTCAAAGCCGATAGATGTACTGTTGGGAGAACGTCAAGGCATCCATCTTAGATCGCTTCTTTTCTCCCTATTTATAAAAGATCTTCCAAACGTTATTCGTCTTTCAAATACCTTGTTGTATATGGATGATGTCAAATGATTTTCTCGAAAGTGATTTGAAATCATTTTATACATGGTGTAATTTAAATTTAATGAAGCTGACTCTTAAAAGGTGTAAATACATATATGCGTTTCGTCAGAAAATGGACGATATCTTTTAACTCTATGCTGGGTGATTATTGTCTCGATAAAATTGATAATTTTTAGATCTTCGTGTTTTACTGGATCCTATTTTATTCCTCACATAACAATTACAGTAAACAAAGCCAGGAGTGTACTTGGTTTCATAAAACGTTGGACTAAAGATTTCAATTGCCCGTATAGCACAAAAACTTTATACACATCACTTGTCAGACCTTTCTTGGAATATGAATATATTACCAATCTCATATCGACTGTGAGGAAACTGTGCAAAAACAAGACGGAGTTTAAACTTCGCAGACTTGCTGTTATTAAGCTTCCAACTTTAAAATACCGCAGATCTATTCCAAACGTTTCGTTTATCTTAAATATAATTAATGGATATGTTTGTTCCGGTTCCCTGATTAACAATATTTGATTCAACATTCCTCAACGACCATGTTACTTCTCACCATTATATGTTCAGGTCTCTAAAGTTAATTATGCGAACGCAGACCCTTTCAGAAGAAGGTGTATACAATTTAATAATTAGATTTATTAATTTTTTATTAAATACTAACGTAATGAAAACTAAGATAATATGTTTTCTAAAATTAATTTTTAGATGTTTATTGTAAATAGTCTGTAAGGATTAATTCCATAGACCTATATACAAATAAATAAAAAAGTGGCCAAATCGACTGAGCCGAATCCTGGACAACCCCTACTTGAAACTTTACACAGAAAAGAAGATTCATTGCGGCTACCGAATTTCAGGTTGAGTAAGATTATTATTTGTTGTCTTGACAGTTAATATCTTATAATAAAAAATTGTTACCTGCTATTATATATAATTTAATACTGATCCCGAATTATATAACAACTTGTCGGAAAAAGTAAACTATAGAACGAAATTTTCGTAAAATCTGAAAAAAGTCATATTTTTCCCATATAAACACACTTGAAATTTTCAATCGCGTTGAGGCATGAGTAAATGTTCTTTGATTGGCCCAAAACTTTATATTTCTCAGTTTTTTGGCTATTCCCATATTTCTAGGGGGTGAGACCGAGAGGTTGAACACTTTTTTTATTAAGGGCCACCCTAGTGTATTTAACTAATGCACGTGTCACATTGGCCTAAGCAAGTATTACCACATATTTTTGTATCACTAAAATTAAAAATTAAAATTAAAATTATAATTAAAATTAAAAATTAAAATTAAAAATTAAAAATTAAAAATTAAAAATTAAAAATTAAAAATTAAAAATTAAAAATTAAAAATTAAAAATTAAAAATTAAAAATTAAAAATTAAAAATTAAAAATTAAAAATTAAAAATTAAAAATTAAAAATTAAAAATTAAAAATTAAAAATTAAAAATTAAAAATTAAAAATTAAAAATTAAAAATTAAAAATTAAAAATTAAAAATTAAAAATTAAAAATTAAAAATTAAAAATTAAAAATTAAAAATTAAAAATTAAAAATTAAAAATTAAAAATTAAAAATTAAAAATTAAAAATTAAAAATTAAAAATTAAAAATTAAAAATTAAAAATTAAAAATTAAAAATTAAAAATTAAAAATTAAAAATTAAAAATTAAAAATTAAAAATTAAAAATTAAAAATTAAAAATTAAAAATTAAAAATTAAAAATTAAAAATTAAAAATTAAAAATTAAAAATTAAAAATTAAAAATTAAAAATTAAAAATTAAAAATTAAAAATTAAAAATTAAAAATTAAAAATTAAAAATTAAAAATTAAAAATTAAAAATTAAAAATTAAAAATTAAAAATTAAAAATTAAAAATTAAAAATTAAAAATTAAAAATTAAAAATTAAAAATTAAAAATTAAAAATTAAAAATTAAAAATTAAAAATTAAAAATTAAAAATTAAAAATTAAAAATTAAAAATTAAAAATTAAAAATTAAAAATTAAAAATTAAAAATTAAAAATTAAAAATTAAAAATTAAAAATTAAAAATTAAAAATTAAAAATTAAAAATTAAAAATTAAAAATTAAAAATTAAAAATTAAAAATTAAAAATTAAAAATTAAAAATTAAAAATTAAAAAATTTAAAATAAAAAACTAAAAGTTAAAAATTAAAAATTAAAAATTAAAAATTAAAAATTAAAAATTAAAAATTAAAAATTAAAAATTAAAAATTAAAAATTAAAAATTAAAAATTAAAAATTAAAAATTAAAAATTAAAATTAAAAATTAAAAATTAAAAATTAAAAATTAAAAATTAAAAATTAAAAAATTAAAAATTAAAAATTAAAAATTTAAAAATTAAAATTTAAAATTAAAACTTGAAAAATTAAA